>JAOTOL010001169.1:0-329470 GCA_034440575.1 Imbricaverruca yamaguchii
AGTAGCGTAGCAGTAGTAGCGGTGGTAGTGGTAGTATTGGTATTTGCGGTAGATACAGAAATAATAGCGGTGATGGAACTTGTCGGCTAAAAAGTGCAACAATGAATCGAGTGATTTTTGCCTGTTATCTATCCGACCGATCACAGAGATTCGCCGCGGGCGTCAGGACACCTGATTGGTGGTCTAGTAGGGCAGTGTTTGGCGCCATTCCTCCTGTTCCTCCTGTTTTCGCCTCCCTTTCGGCGTTGGCAATCACTTTCCCCCAAACATGCGGCAGGACTGCCTTCAGTGAGCGGACAGTGCCGGATCCAGGGAGAAACTGGGGAAGTAACCACTTCCCCAGTTGGAGATGTGGCGCTTCTTCAGGACGCTCCAGTGCACTCACTCCTGCTCCTCCCCGCTCGGCGAGCTTTTCAACCGATGGCACCCCTCAAAGTAGGCAAGTCCAAAGTAACGCTCCCACACATACGTCCTGGATCCGCCCCTGCAGGAGAACGTCACAGTGACTTCGGCAGGAGAACAATGTCCTTACAATGACGTCAGAAGGATAACGTCACAGTGACTTCGGCGGAGAACAATGTCCTTACAATGACGTCAGAAGGATAACGTCACAGTGACGTCAGCAGGAGGATGACGTCCCTATAGTGACGTCAGCAATGTGTGGCCGGCGCTGCGATTGGCTGGTTCCCCGTGTGGCGTCTGGTACCAGACCCTGTCGAGCACAAGGTGCTCGTGTGGACAAACACTGACAGTAGGGTGACGTCACTGCGCCAAATGCGGGCGACAGTGACGACCTTCTCGCGCCAACTTTGCTGTTAGCTCTATAGGCGTGGTGTGAGCTTGGGAACAATTGTCACGACTGAGTTGAATGGGTTGCCCCTTCGCGTCGTTCGGGTACATTTTTCATCATTGTAGTCAAGGAGTGGATACAAGACGTCTGATGAGGGAGGGGGCGCTCGCCATCGTCTGAAAGAACACCATTTTCCATGAGGGGTGCTACTGGTTGGGCTGATTTTTAGAGGAGCGGAGGTGCACTAGAGTATCCATGAAGGGGCGCCCTTTGCGGTCAAAGGGACTTCACCGTCTACTGGAGGGCACATTCCCCTGTCCTACTTGAATCCGCCTCTGATTGTAGTAGATGCTCTGACACATTCAGAATGTCGCTCACATTGAGCCACGTGTTGTGGCTGACGCGCCCAGTACGTCCTCTCGTGCCTGGTTGACTGGCGTTGTGTGGCCAGATTATTGCGCACGAACACAGCTGTACAGCACAGGAGCTCCATCGCCGGGTCTTCAAGCCATCCTGCCTACCAGTGACGTCACTGGTCCTACTGTCCAGTGATGTACTGGTTCCGTGCTCCCTACCAGTGAGGCCTGACTTGTTTTCAGTGCTGCCTACCAGTGGCGTGACTGGTTCCGTGCTGCCTACCAGTGACGTCACTGGTCCCGTGCTGCCTACCAGTGGCGTGACTGGTTCCGTGCTGCCTACCAGTACTGGTTCCGTGCTGCCTACCAGTGACGTACTGGTCCCGTGCTGCCTACCAGTGACGTGACTGGTCCCGTCTGTCTACCAGTGACGTACTGGTTCCTCCTGCCTACCAGTGGCGTGACATCTGGTTCCGTGCTGCCTACCAGTGACGTCACTGGTCCCGTGCTGCCTACCAGTGGCGTGACTGGTTCCGTGCTGCCTACCAGTGGCGTGACTGGTTCCGTGCTGCCTACCAGTGACGTCACTGGTTCCGTCCTGCCTATCAGTGACGTGACTGGTCCTGTGCTGCCTACCAGTGACGTCACTGGTCCCGTGCTGCCTACCAGTGATGTCACTGGTTCCGTGCTGCCTGGCCCGTTGCATGCTAAAGGCACGCGCAGACGGCCGGCTGGTCACCCTGCCAGCCCCATATCATGTCTTGGCTTTTTGTTAATCACTCGTCCGTATCAGTGTCTTCAAGTATGCACCAGCGCGCCAGCCAATTGTTTTCGACAAATGGCGTCACGTCACTACCGCGGTAAATACGGCTGGCCACTTGGTAACTTCGCGATCGATGTGCGACGTGGGAATCGGCTGGGAGATCTGGAACCACTCGGCGATTGCCTAAGGGCTTTCCGGTGGGTGAATTTATCACGGGTGCGGAGCTTGATTCTGCTTGACAGATGGGTGAGGTTTTTCAGATAAGGAGTCGAGCTAGCTTTCGGGATCGTGATGAAAGTAATTCGGATTGGTGACATACGAAATCTCAGAGATAGCGGATTGATTTCCATAAACTCCCGTCTATCATTGATCGACGTTAATGTCCTTCCCTACTCGGAAGTCGACAATCAGTATCTCGGATCAAGTGTCCACAATATTCCTTGAATTATGTCCGTACCGAACTGAATCAAAGGACATTGGACGTTGGACCATGCGGGTATTGAACGAATCCAAGTTTCCGGCCGGCTTGTCGTTTGATGCTTGCATTGTTATTAAAGCCGAACAAACTCCTTTCAAGGATGAAAAATATCTGGCTCCGGTGACCGCCGGTGGATCGCCTCAGGAGACGTCACCCTGCGCCAAACTAAGCAATGACGTCGCTGTCATGGACAACGCCGCACTGAAACTCAGCAGAATTCGTGTCACGGTGCGGCTTTCAATTGCCGGTGTGTCGTCCATTCGGCAGCCGCCGTCTTGGTGCAAGGCGACTGTGCTCGGCCTCGCAGAAGCTTGCCTCATTTCCACTAAAGCCCATTGGAAGCTTGTCCCAAAACTTTGGTATTGATTGTTAGTGTTCACGCGGGTGGTGCAAGTGTCGTAATTTCTGTTAATAATTATTCCCAACTTATATCATTGCATTCCAAACTCCCCAGCCAAATTCGTTATCCGTCTGTAATTTAGCTCTTCAAAACATGTCCGCGAAAGGCCAGGCGAGGACGGCTGGATTGAAACAAAAACAAATACGAATTATTGAAATTCGCATATTTCGCAGAAGGCGCAAACATGAACCAATCATACCGTGCATGTTGGACCAAACACATCAGCGAAAACACAAATGGCTCTATAATATTTACACCACGCAATGCTGTACCCCGGCCACCAGCTGCGCTTCCACGTGAGACGAAGTGCAGCTGCCTGTTTCACGCCGCCACCGCCCCATGTGACAACACTTGCAGGGAGCCTGCGACCTGAATAACAGTCTTGACATTGCTGGAACAGTTATGCCAGCAGAGCCGACACTTGAATGAGTCTAGTTAACCGGAGCGTTGAGCCTTGCGAAGCGCCAGGAACGTGATAAGGCGGCTGGTGGCTCTCGCAGTTCGCTGGAAATGCTGAAAGCCTATCGCAGTCCGCTTTTGTGCAGTCGGAATTACGGAATTTACGGAACGGTGAGATGTTTGAATGTGAAAAGCTAAATGTGAAATGTTGAATTGTGAAATGTTGAAATGTGAAATGTTGAAATGTGAATAGGGTGAAAGGGTGAGGCCACTGTCAGGCAGTCTCAACCGTCCTGCGATGATGCTGCGAGTCACTGGCTGGGTATTTGCTGTGCCGCAGCCGCCACTCTCGTACATTGAACCAGGACAGCGCGCGCTCAAATATCTGGTGTTCTGCGTACGAACGCCACGCCATCACGCATTGTCTAGCGACTACCTTAATGCATGCTCAGCGATGATGAGCTTGCCATCTCCCGTGGCATGCGTGACTAGTACTAAAAGTGGGCTCTGTTAATCACCCGAGAAGTTTAAGACTGTCAATATATCGTTGCTAACACAGTTAGCTACATAGTTTGCGTAGGTAACAATACGAGCACACAGGTCGGCTCATAGCTCGTATACTCGTATGCGCTCAGCTAGCTGATGCGGTAATCTCCTCTGGCTGTGTCGGCCCGGCCAGTGGTGTGCCACCACCCCAGCTGAGACCACCCACTCCACCGGCCCGGCCAGTGGTGTGCCACCACCCCAGCTGAGACCACCCACTCCACCGGCCCGGCCAGTGGTGTGCCACCACCCCAGCTGAGACCACCCACTCCACCGCTGGGCCAGTGGTGTGCCACCACCCCAGCTGAGACCACCCACTCTGCCGGCCCGGCCAGTGTTGTGCCACCACCCCAGCTGAGACCACCCACTCCACCGGCCCGGCCAGTGCTGTGCCATCACCCCAGCTGAGACCACCCACTCCACCGCTGGGCCAGTGGTGTGCCACCACCCCAGCTGAGACCACCCACTCCACCGGCCCGGCCAGTGGTGTGCCACCACCCCAGCTGAGACCACCCACTCCACCGCTGGGCCAGTGGTGTGCCACCACCCCAGCTGAGACCACCCACTCCACCGGCCCGGCCAGTGGTGTGCCACCACCCCAGCTGAGACCACCCACTCCACCGCCGGCCGGGCCAGTGCTGTGCCACCACCCCAGCTGAGACCACCCACTCCACCGGCCCGGCCAGTGGTGTGCCACCACCCCAGCTGAGACCACCCACTCCACCGCCGGGCCAGTGGTGTGCCACCACCCCAGCTGAGACCACCCACTCTGCCGGCCCGGCCAGTGGTGTGCCATCACCCCAGCTGAGACCACCCACTCCACCGCCGGGCCAGTGGTGTGCCACCACCCCAGCTGAGACCACCCACTCCACCGCTGGGCCAGTGGTGTGCCACCACCCCAGCTGAGACCACCCACTCCACCGGCCCGGCCAGTGGTGTGCCACCACCCCAGCTGAGACCACCCACTCCACCGCCGGCCGGGCCAGTGCTGTGCCACCACCCCAGCTGAGACCACCCACTCCACCGGCCCGGCCAGTGGTGTGCCACCACCCCAGCTGAGACCACCCACTCCACCGCCGGGCCAGTGGTGTGCCACCACCCCAGCTGAGACCACCCACTCTGCCGGCCCGGCCAGTGGTGTGCCATCACCCCAGCTGAGACCACCCACTCCACCGCCGGCCGGGCCAGTGCTGTGCCACCACCCCAGCTAAGACCACCCACTCCACCGGCCTGGCCCGGCCAGTGGTGTGCCACCACCCCAGCTGAGACCACCCACTCTGTCCGCCGGGCCAGTGGTGTGCCACCACCCCAGCTGAGACCACCCACTCCACCGGTCCGGCCAGTGGTGTGCCACCACCCCAGCTGAGACCACCCACTCCACCGGCCCGGCCAGTGGTGTGCCACCACCACAGCTGAGACCACCCACTCCACCGCCGGGCCAGTGGTGTGCCACCACCCCAGCTGAGACCACCCACTCCACCGTCCCGCCAGTGGTGTGCCACCACCCCAGCTGAGACCACCCACTCCACCGGTCCGACCCGGTGCGCTCCCGAAGCCGCGTCGGCTCGTCACGGCTCACTGCCCGCCGCCGGAAACACCGACAATCAGCTTAATGAACACTCGGCGTAATCACGCCGTCAGAGCCCGGGGCGCCGCTTGATCCCGCCGCGACCACAGTCGGCCGTCACGACGGCCGTCTGTGACGTCACGAGAGGCTGTCTGTGACGTCACGACGGCTGTCTGTGACGTCACGGCCGACATGGATGTCGCCGGCGTCGGCGCGGAGTGTTGAGTTGAGTCGAGCGATCGGCTGGAGAGTAGATGTCCTCGTAACCCTCGCCGTGCGCGGTATCTTGCTACACTCCCCAGTGTAGGAGATGGGAGGGATGTCGAGAGTATCCGAGCTCGTAATCCGCGCTCGTGCACGGAATTTTACTTCATTCCCTAGTATAGCAGAGGGGAGGAGTGTCGAGAGTAGTCGAGCTCGTAACCCACGCCCGTGCACGGTATCTTGCTGTCTTCACCAGTGCCTTGCTGTCACCACCAGGAAGGGGTGTCTCAACCTCTCTTCCAAGTGGAGAGCGAACATGGAATAATATAGCCACGTGAAATCAAATGAGCCGTGTTGCTCTTGACGGGGTCTCACGAATGATGTCTCATGATTATGCTTTGAGTTACTGATGGATTTTCCAGGTCAATTTAAAGGTCATTGCGTGTCAAATATCGAAAACTTTCACATTGGTCGCTCCCTATGTAAAACAACTAGCGATGTCTACATACTTCAATTGGCCAGTATAGCCAACACAAGTAACTTAGAATGCTACCAATGTGCAATTTGTTACAGTTCATACCATACGTCAAGAGTCGGTGTATATTGGGACTACGACACGTCGACCGTTGAGTCATGTATCGTCGCCAATCTCTCACGCCGATTGGTTGCGGGCGAAGAGTAACGACAGGCGAGACTCGAACACACAACCTTTCGATTGCGAGGCGGGAAACTTACCCCTGAACTACTCGTCCCTACACGTGAAGAGTCGGATGACGTTGAATTGTTGACCATTTTTTGGAAATATATAAATGACTCATCAACAACACTCTTTTTCCTGCACGTAGGAAAACAATGGAGGTCCAAGTTATATCCCAAGGTTCATATCAATTGCAGGGTGACGCAGAACCTGAGAATTTCATATTAAATCAAGTTTCGCTAATGACCAAGAACTTTCAGGACTTTCAGGACTTACAGAAGGTCAACGGCATACACAGGCACGTGCGGAAAGATGGCAGTCACCCGACCTCGTCCGATGTTGGCTATTTGGGGACATGAAGTGATATTGATTTAGGATAATTTGCGATTTGAGAGAAAACAGTATACATGACTTCGTCGTGCGATCTGTTTCGAAGCGAAACAGTGTTGGCGGCGCCATTAGCCGTGAATATGCATACAGTGCATCGTGAACCAGCCAATAAACAAACAGGGTTGTTTTGAAAGCTTCCTCTTACCAACATTGTCGGTCGTGTGCATTCGCGAGTTTTCGGCATTTGCATCGATTCTAATCGATCCTAGGTGCTTATATGATTGTATGCTTGTCTAAAGTCAAGGTGTTCAGCAAGGGCAATTGGAAGACCGCTGAAGGGGTTGAGACAGGCTCCTCAGCTGGATGTCGATGTGTGGACGTTGGGGAATATACCATGTGCCTGAATATTTAATGAAATGTTTTCATAACTTTGATCAGTTTCCGGCCTATTTCACTATTAAAATTGGTGTAAGGGTAGGTTTTTTAAAAGGAAAGATTCATCTATTTTCAAAGCTGGCTAACTGTGAATAGGATTGTGATGGCATTACCACCATGCTATTCCTGACTACGCAGTTGGACATCATTTTTATGGCGAGGGTGCTAGTCCCCACATTTGTAACATCATGCGTGAACTTGAGAGATGATGCAGATGCTTCATCACCATTATATCAAACACACTGCGTCACTTTCCAATTTGCTGATTTCGCTATCGTAAAAGTATGCCATAGTGACGCCTTGTGCTGTGACAATATAACTGCGTTCTTTGAGCTGGCAGTAATATAAGGAAATAAATTATTCGGAGATAATTGCACCAACTTCGAATGGCTCTGCTGTGCAGCCATCAACAATTTCTCCTGTAAGGTCAACGATATCTTCATTAGCTGTGGAATTGCGTCAAGGAAGTTTAATTTGGTCACGAAATGCGGTAGTAATGGAAGTAGAGATACTCCAAATATTCTCCAGACTTCTGGCCACTTGAACAGCCTCTGTAAAAAAATCAAATTTTATATTGCATAAATGTAACCACGTCACAAGGCATCGAGCAGTTTTCAAGAAAACACTCGGCCTTCAGTTTGCGAGATCTCAGTCGTGGGGATCATAGTACCCCCCACCCCCACCGCATCGATCACGGCCGATTGCAGCAATTGGATCAAGTAAATCAAGACAGGAAATGTGTAACTACGTTGCACTGGAAGCCACAAAGCACCATCTTAACCGTCGGACACGCATGATCCGCACATATCGGGGTCTGTGGTTCACACTTTATCAGCTCACAACACAAGCCAATGCTGAAGTGTTGCCCACACGTATCACTAGATCTATGCGAATATCTTTCGCCGGCACCAGGAGTTAATTTGCTTGTCGTATGTGGCCCGCTTGTAACCAGCGGCGCGTCATATCAAACCTCGAAGTAAAGCAGAGAAACTCGGGTTAAAAAAAACTCTGCCGTCTGGCGTGCCGTAAGATAGATTTGGTGCTGTTTAATGTTGATGCACCCTACAGCTAGTGGCCCTCAATTTTAGGTCATAAAGGTGAATACATTTTGAGAAGTCTAGTATATCACAGCTTCGACCGGGCGAAGCTCCGAACCTATCGCAGACATGGATACAAAGTCAGTACCCGACTGTAGCACAAATCACAACAAAATGTAGGATGTCGCTACAAAATGTCCAACACAGACGGCGCACAATCCCTGAAGATTTCATGTGACCTACTGTCGTGCGTAGTGACCGTGCCGATTAGATTACCCCTCCGAACTCGTGCGACGTCTGACATAAAGTATGCTGTAAAATCTAGAGAATGACTCTTTTGAAGTTCCAACGAGCAGACGTGATGGAAGATTTTCTCATTCAGAACGTCTTTGGGTGTATTTTCCCCAATAGCATAGCAGTCTGAGTTCCGAGGTCGACGACCCCATTTGATCCGGAAACATTGAAACAGTGCGATCTGAGGATATTGCAGAACGGCACAGGTCAGTCGTCTGGTGATGTTAGGTGTCGCGGAGTAGACGAACAGCGAGATCGACAAATACAACACGTAACACTCTAGACGTGACTGAAAAAGAAATTCATAGTTCAGTGAACATCGTGATTCAGTGACCTTCGTGTTTTTGTAACTTTCGTGGTTCCGTTACCTTCGTGGTTCCGAGATCTTCGTTGTTTCGTGACCTTCGTGGTTCAGTGACCTTCGTGGATTCGTGATCTGACGTGACCGCATAGCTGCTTACAAAAATGTCATCAACGGACGTACCACAGACCCAGATGTACCAAAGGCACGGATGTACCCATATGTACCATAGACCCATAAGTGCCACAGACACGTGCCCCGTGTTGGTGCGCCACGTGTTCCGCCGGTCGTGGCACCACCGCTGGAATTAGGGCACGCTTCCTCCGGTGGCGAAGGCTAAACTGTGTGCACTGACGCTGTAGGTACTGGCGTGTGCTTTGGTTTCAGCTGGCATAGATTAAGTTGAAAGGCCTCACAGCACTGTGTGAGCTGTTCGCATTGTGCGCAGTTCCCGAACTGCGCGTTGCTAGGCGACGAGTCAGGCGTGTGGTACGCGTGTCTCAACGGCATGATATGAGAAATTCAAACTTGAAAAATAAAGTGCAAGCAGGCTATCACTATGATTGCGATCGGTTGGGAACTACGAGCCGTAGCAACATATCAGCATCACACTGTTGTATATGAATGAATGGACGATCATTTCAGTCGTGTTTGCATTTGCACGTCCCTCGTGACGTTCACAAAAGGCATACATTGAAAAGTTCCTCGTGACATACGCAAATGACATGCACTGCTTTTGTGTTTTGCGGTCAAAGCCAGATGTCGGCAACGAGACGAAACAACGACTTGAGACATATCAATCTCGGTGCGTATACCGATTGTACTTCGTCTGGGAGTCTTACGGTGTGCACGGTGCAGGTGGGACGGCATAGTTATCGGGAGGAGATGCCACGATTTTGAGAACCTGGCATCATTCCACGCAGACTGTGGCCAAACTGTTGGAAGATGGGCATGGGAAATTATTTGTGCTGATGCCATGTCGACATGGTAGAGTGTTGATCCAATGTGTTCAACACTGTACGCTCTGATTATTCCTCCCTCCCCAAAAATACTCTTGATGCAATTATGTTCGCATCCATACGTAAGAAGCACCCTTTTTAGACGGGATACCGTCGGGAAGAGGAAAAGATGAGTCGGATCAGTTCGGAAACCATACGGATTGGTTTCCGTTTCGATTAGTTAGTCAGGTTATGTTATGTTTCGTCATTTGATAATGCATGGAACAAACATTGTTCTTCCTTTGTCCTTTTTCACTTTTTACATGGGAGGTTCGGCTAGGTTCGGTTGGCTGATGTGTCACATTGTGTCGTCTGTTCCAGAGGGACTTCCTCCGGCTGTGCGTGTCGCGTCTGCGGATCAAGATATCGCAGGTGGGCGAGAGCATGCTGACCCACTACGAGACTCACCTGGAGCTGGATCCGTTCCTGTCCGCCGTCCAGCCGAGCAACCCCTGGCTGACGGACGACCCCACCTTCATGGAGCTCAACGAGCCGCTGTGAGTCGATGGGCTCGCACCGTCAGCCAGTGTCAGTGACTGCCAGCCCACACCGTCAGCCCACACCTTCAGCCCACACTGTCAGCCCACACCGCCAGCCAGTGTCAGCCCACACCGTCAGCCAGTGTCAGCCCACACTGTGAGCCCACACCGCCAGCCCACACCGTCAGCCAGTGTCAGCCCACACTGTCAGCCCACACTGTCGGCCCACACTGTCAGCCCACACTGTCAGCCCGTGTCAGCCCACACTGTCAGCCCGTGTCAGCCCGTGTCAACCCACACCGTCAGCCAGTGTCAGCCCGTGTCAACCCACACTGTCAGCCCGTGTCAGCCCACACTGTCAGCCAGTGTCAACCCACACTGTCAGCCCACACTGTCAGCCCACACCTTCAGCCCACACTGTCAGCCAGTGTCAGCCCACACTGTCAGCCCACACTGTCAGCCCACACTGTCAGCCAGTGTCAGCCCACACCTTCAGCCCACACTGTCAGCCCACACCGTCAGCCAGTGTCAGCCCACACTGTCAGCCCACACTGTCAGCCAGTGTCAGCCCACACTGTCAGCCCACACTGTCGGCCCACACTGTCAGCCCACACTGTCAGCCCACACTGTCAGCCCACACTGTCAGCCCACACTGTCAGCCCACACTGTCAGCCCACACTGTCAGCCCACACTGTCAGCCCACACTGTCAGCCCGTGTCAACCCACACTGTCAGCCAGTGTCAACCCACACTGTCAGCCCACACTGTCAGCCCACACTGTCAGCCCACACTGTCAGCCCACACTGTCAGCCCACACTGTCAGCCCACACTGTCAGCCCACACCCGTGTCAGCCCACACTGTCAGCCCACACTGTCAGCCCGTGTCAACCCACACTGTCAGCCCACACTGTCAGCCCACACTGTCAGCCCACACTGTCAGCCCACACTGTCAGCCCCACACTGTCAGCCCACACTGTCAGCCCACACTGTCAGCGTCAGCCCACACTGTCAGCCCACACTGTCAGCCCACACTGTCAGCCCACACTGTCAGCCAGTGTCAACCCACACTGTCAGCCCACACTGTCAGCCCACACTGTCAGCCCACACTGTCAGCCCACACACTGTCAGCTGTCAGCCCGTGTCAGCCCACACTGTCAGCCCACACTGTCAGCCCACACTGTCAGCCCGTGTCAACCCACACTGTCAGCCCACACTGTCAGCCCACACTGTCAGCCCACACTGTCAGCCCACACTGTCAGCCCACACTGTCAGCCCACACTGTCAGCCCACACTGTCAGCCCACACTGTCAGCCCACACTGTCAGCCCACACTGTCAGCCCACACTGTCAGCCCACACTGTCAGCCCACACTGTCAGCCCACACTGTCAGCCCACACTGTCAGCCCACACTGTCAGCCCACTGTCAGCCCACACTGTCAGCCCACACTGTCAGCCCCGTGTCAGCCCACACTGTCAGCCCACACTGTCAGCCCACACTGTCAGCCCCACACTGTCAGCCCACACTGTCAGCCCACACTGTCAGCCCACACTGTCAGCCCACACTGTCAGCCCACACTGTCAGCCCACACTGTCAGCCCACACTGTCAGCCCACACTGTCAGCCCACACTGTCAGCCCGTGTCAACCCACACTGTCAGCCCACACTGTCAGCCCGTGTCACCCACACTGTCATCCCACACTGTCAGCCCCACACTGTCAGCCCACACTGTCAGCCCACACTGTCAGCCCGTGTCAACCCACACTGTCAGCCCCACACTGTCAGCCCACACTGTCAGCCCACACTGTCAGCCCACACTGTCAGCGCACACCGTCAGCCCGTGTCAGCCCACACTGTCAGCCAGTGTCAACCCACACTGTCAGCCCACACTGCCAGCCCACACTGTCATCCCACACTGTCAGCCCACACTGTCAGCCCACACTGTCAGCCCGTGTCAACCCACACTGTCAGCCCACACTGTCAGCCCACACTGTCAGCCCGTGTCAACCCACACTGTCAGCCCACACTGCCAGGCCACACTGTCAGCCCGTGTCAACCCACACTGTCAGCCAGTGTCAACCCACACTGTCAGCCCACACTGCCAGGCCACACTGTCAGCCCGTGTCAACCCACACTGTCAGCCAGTGTCAGCCCACACTGTCAGCCCACACTGTCAGCCCACACTGTCAGCCCGTGTCAGCCCACACTGTCAGCCCACACTGTCAGCCCGTGTCAACCCACACTGTCAGCCCACACTGTCAGCTCGTACTGTCAGCCCACGCTGTCAGCGCACACCGTCAGCCCGTGTCAGCCCACACTGTTAGCCAGTGTCAACCCACACTGTCAGCCCACACCGTCAGCCCACACCGTCAGCCCACCCTGTCAGCTCGTACTGTCAGCCCACACTGTCAGCCCGTGTCAGTCCACACTGTCAGCCCATACCGTCAGCCCACACCGTCAGCCCACACTGCCAGGCCACACTGTCAGCCCGTGTCAACCCACACTGTCAGCGCATACCGTCAGCCCACACCTGTCAGCCCACACTGCCAGGCCACACTGTCAGCCCGTGTCAGCCCACACTGTCAGCCATACCGTCAGCCCACACCGTCAGCCCACACTGTCAACCCACACTGTCAGCCCACACTGTCAGCCCACACTGTCAGCCCACACTGTCAGCCCACACCGTCAGCCCGTGTCAGCCCACACTGTTAGCCAGTGTCAGCCCACACTGTCAGCCCGTGTCAGCCCACACTGTCAGCCCACACCGTCAGCCCGTGTCAGCCCACACTGTTAGCCAGTGTCAACCCACACTGTCAGCCCACACTGTCGGCCCACACTGTGAGCCCACACTGTCAGCCCGTGTCAGCCCACACTGTCAGCCCACACTGTCAGCCCACACTGTCAGCCCACACTGTCAGCCCACACTGTCAGCCCACACTGTCAGCCCACACTGTCAGCCCGTGTCAACCCACACTGTCAGCCCGTGTCAACCCACACTGTCAGCCCACACTGTCAGCCCACACTGTCAGCCCACACTGTCAGCCCACACTGTCAGCCCACACTGTCAGCCCACACTGTCAGCCCACACTGTCAGCCCACACTGTCAGCCCACACTGTCAGCCCACACTGTCAGCCCACACTGTCAGCCCACACTGTCAGCCCGTGTCAACCCACACTGTCAGCCCGTGTCAACCCACACTGTCAGCCCGTGTCAACCCACACTGTCAGCCCACACTGCCAGCCCACACTGTCAGCCCACACTGTCAGCCCACACTGTCAGCCCACACTGTCAGCCCACACTGTCAGCCCACACTGTCATCCCACACTGCCAGGCCACACTGTCAGCCCACACTGCCAGCCCACACTGTCAGCCCGTGTCAGCCCACACTGTCAGCCCGTGTCAGCCCACACTGTCAGCCCACACTGTCAGCCCACACTGTCAGCCCACACTGTCAGCCCACACTGTCAGCCCACACTGTCAGCCCACACTGTCAGCCCACACTGTCAGCCCACACTGTCAGCCCACACTGTCAGCCCGTGTCAACCCACACCGTCAGCCCACACTGTCGTCAGCCCACACTGTCAGCCCGTGTCAACCCACACTGTCAGCCCACACTGTCAACCCACACTGTCAGCCCACACTGTCAGCCCACACTGTCAGCCCACACTGTCAGCCCACACTGTCAGCCCACACTGTCAACCCACACTGTCAGCCCGTGTCAACCCACACTGTCAGCCCGTGTCAACCCACACTGTCAGCCCACACTGCCAGCCCACACTGTCAGCCCACACCGTCAGCTCATACTGTCAGCCCACACCGTCAGCTCATACTGTGAGTCAGCCTCGTCTCCCTGCTGGTTTTTGGTCTTCACTGTCTGGCACAGCGACTGTCAGTTCTGCCGATGCGTCTGTCAACTCTTTCTGGATGATGATGACGAATTAACGCCTTGGGACACGTCTACAACGGGAGCATTTTGTGCTCATGCTCTTTCGTGAATTCCCTTGTCTGTACTTGGAGCGCCAGTGCCGCAGGGTAAGGCTTTGGGTACCGTTCGCATTGCTCAGTGTCCCAAGCAATATAAACAAAAATCTGCCAGACGTTTTAGCAGCAGAAGGTTACGAATAGAAGTTCAAGTTCCTCGGCATTCGCGTCAGAACGCAGGAACGTTCTTTGTTCGGGGCCATTGTTATCTTTCATCGTAGTGGTGGTTATTAGTATTACGACACGTCGGCCGTTGAGCTATGTAGCGTCGCCGATCTCTCACCCCGATTGGTCGCAGGCGAAGGAAGAGTATCGACAGGCAGAGACTCGAACCAACAATCTTTCGATTGTGAGACTGGCACCCTACCCCTAGACCACTCGCCCCCTTGTCTTTATTGTGGTAAATATGCCACTATTGCGGATCGATTTTCCTCTCCTCTGGGAATTCATATCCACTCTTGTACTATGAGTGTGGTTTGGCCTGCCTTCTTGTGTCAGCGGCTGCACAGCGCCGAATGTCTCGCGTCTCGCCGGCGACCTGACCTGCCGAGACGTGTCTGTCGGCACTGACTGATAGCGGTGGCCCGCGCCCCCGGGCCGCGCTAAATTCCCGGATGTACTGCGACCACGCGGAACCGCGTCACTGCTGGCCAGCTGACAGCACTTTCGCTTTCAGTCTAGTCACGACCAGCCGGAAAGCGATGCGGAAGTATAAAGTCGGCTGAAACGCTCAAGTGACCCAGGATTTACGCGGCCCGTCGGCAGCTGGCGAGCAATGAAAGCCAGTTGGTTGGTTAATTATTGAAGTTCAAAGGGCGATTTGACCAAGGGCTATTGAACCCCAGGGAGGAGCCCTCTGGGTAACGGCATAGTCCGAGCGGCGGACGATTGAACCTTGCTGACGTAATTAGCCAATTACGCTGTAAAATGCGCATGTTTGGCGCTATTTAAAACTGTTCCATTTGCTTTTGTAGTGAAATAGAACATTTAGAAGAATGTGGTGCGAGCTGAATACGTGCATGTAATTGCAAGTGTGCACCCTCGCGCATGAGGAGGAAAATCCATTTGAACTCACTATGCGACTATGCTGCTAATGATAAAATATGGCTTTTAAAATGTACCCTCACCCAACCCACGCAGAGTGCCGTCGTACTACGTTAGCACTACGTCGAGTGCCGACCAAGAGACATTCACGTGAATATCTCTACCGCGGTGCCTTGATCCAGGCTGATGATCGTGTCACTGACTTTCTGCATGTGGCAGTGTTGAGTTTCCAACTGAAGCTAGGTCACTGACTTCCCCACTGCAGTTTTGTGTTCCCGACTGAAGGTCATAATTGCTGACCTCGCTGTCCGCGGCAGTGTTGTGTTCCCGTCTGACGGTTGGATTGGTGACCTTGTTACTCACGGCAGTGTTGAGTTCCCGACTGACGGCCGGGTTGGTGACCTCCCTGTCCGCGGCAGTGTTGTGTTCCCGACTGACGGCCGGGTCGGTGACCTTGTTGCTCACGGCAGTGTTGTGTTCCCGACCGACGGCTGGGTTGGTGACCTCGCTGTCGGCGGCAGTGTTGAGTTCCCGACTGACGGCCGGGTTGGTGACCTCCTCGCTGTCGGCGGCAGTGTTGAGTTCCCGACTGACGGCTGGGTTGGTGACCTTGTTGCTCACGGCAGTGTTGAGTTCCCGATTGACGGTCGGGTTAGTGACCTCGCTGTCGGCGGCAGTGTTGAGTTCCCGACGGAGAGACGAGTCCGGCGGTGGGCCATCAGCATGGAGGAGATCGTGTCGGACCCGACTGGACTGCAGGAGTTCACCAGCTGCATGCGCAAGGAGTTCAGCCACGAGAACATCCGCTTCTGGACGGCCGTGCATGAGCTGAAGAAGGCGCCACTCAGCAGGGTGCACGCCGAGGTGCACCGCATCTACGAGTGAGTACCGCCTGACATGGAGTGAGCACGTGTCAGACATGTGGAGGGCGAGGTGCACCGCATCTACGAGTGAGTACCGCCTGACATGGAGTGAGCACGTGTCAGACATGTGGAGGGCGAGGTGCACCGCATCTACGAGTGAGTACCGCCTGACATGGAGTGAGCACGTGTCAGACATGTGGAGGGCGAGGTGCACCGCATCTACGAGTGAGTACCGCCTGACATGGAGTGAGCACGTGTCAGACATGTGGAGGCCGAGGTGCACCGCATCTACGAGTGAGTACCGCCTGACATGGAGTGAGCACGTGTCAGACATGTGGAGGGCGAGGTGCACCGCATCTACGAGTGAGTACCGCCTGACATGGAGTGAGCACGTGTCAGACATGTGGAGGGCGAGGTGCACCGCATCTACGAGTGAGTACCGCCTGACATGGAGTGAGCACGTGTCAGACATGTGGAGGGCGAGGTGCACCGCATCTACGAGTGAGTACCGCCTGACATGGAGTGAGCACGTGTCAGACATGTGGAGGGCGAGGTGCACCGCATCTACGAGTGAGTACCGCCTGGCATGGAGTGAGCACGTGTCAGACATGTGGAGGGCGAGGTGCACCGCATCTACGAGTGAGTACCGCCTGACATGGAGTGAGCACGTGTCAGACATGTGGAGGGCGAGGTGCACCGCATCTACGAGTGAGTACCGCCTGACATGGAGTGAGCACGTGTCAGACATGTGGAGGGCGAGGTGCACCGCATCTACGAGTGAGTACCGCCTGACATGGAGTGAGCACGTGTCAGACATGTGGAGGGCGAGGTGCACCGCATCTACGAGTGAGTACCGCCTGACATGGAGTGAGCACGTGTCAGACATGTGGAGGGCGAGGTGCACCGCATCTACGAGTGAGTACCGCCTGGCATGGAGTGAGCACGTGTCAGACATGTGGAGGGCGAGGGTGCACCGCATCTACAGTGAGTACCCCTGCATGGAGTGAGCACGTGTCAGACATGTGGAGGGCGAGGTGCACCGCATCTACGAGTGAGTACCGCCTGACATGGAGTGAGCACGTGTCAGACATGTGGAGGGCGAGGTGCACCGCATCTACGAGTGAGTACCGCCTGACATGGAGTGAGCACGTGTCAGACATGTGGAGGGCGAGGTGCACCGCATCTACGAGTGAGTACCGCCTGGCATGGAGTGAGCACGTGTCAGACATGTGGAGGGCGAGGTGCACCGCATCTACGAGTGAGTACCGCCTGGCATGGAGTGAGCACGTGTCAGACATGTGGAGGGCGAGGTGCACCGCATCTACGAGTGAGTACCGCCTGACATGGAGTGAGCACGTGTCAGACATGTGGAGGGCGAGGTGCACCGCATCTACGAGTGAGTACCTCCTGGCATGGAGTGAGCACGTGTCAGACATGTGGAGGGCGAGGTGCACCGCATCTACGAGTGAGTACCGCCTGACATGGAGTGAGCACGTGTCAGACATGTGGAGGGCGAGGTGCACCGCATCTACGAGTGAGTACCGCCTGGCATGGAGTGAGCACGTGTCAGACATGTGGAGGCCGAGGTGCACCGCATCTACGAGTGAGTACCGCCTGACATGGAGTGAGCACGTGTCAGACATGTGGAGGGCGAGGTGCACCGCATCTACGAGTGAGTACCGCCTGACATGGAGTGAGCACGTGTCAGACATGTGGAGGGCGAGGTGCACCGCATCTACGAGTGAGTACCGCCTGGCATGGAGTGAGCACGTGTCAGACATGTGGAGGCCGAGGTGCACCGCATCTACGAGTGAGTACCGCCTGGCATGGAGTGAGCACGTGTCAGACATGTGGAGGCCGAGGTGCACCGCATCTACGAGTGAGTACCGCCTGGCATGGAGTGAGCACGTGTCAGACATGTGGAGGGCGAGGTGCACCGCATCTACGAGTGAGTACCGCCTGGCATGGAGTGAGCACGTGTCAGACATGTGGAGGGCGAGGTGCACCGCATCTACGAGTGAGTACCGCCTGGCATGGAGTGAGCACGTGTCAGACATGTGGAGGGCGAGGTGCACCGCATCTACGAGTGAGTACCGCCTGGCATGGAGTGAGCACGTGTCAGACATGTGGAGGCCGAGGTGCACCGCATCTACGAGTGAGTACCTCCTGACATGGAGTGAGCACGTGTCAGACATGTGGAGGCCGAGGTGCACCGCATCTACGAGTGAGTACCGCCTGACATGGAGTGAGCACGTGTCAGACATGTGGAGGGCGAGGTGCACCGCATCTACGAGTGAGTACCGCCTGACATGGAGTGAGCACGTGTCAGACATGTGGAGGCCGAGGTGCACCGTATCTACGAGTGAGTACCTCCTGACATGGAGTGAGCACGTGTCAGACATGTGGAGGCCGAGGTGCACCGCATCTACGAGTGAGTACCGCCTGGCATGGAGTGAGCACGTGTCAGACATGTGGAGGGCGAGGTGCACCGCATCTACGAGTGAGTACCGCCTGACATGGAGTGAGCACGTGTCAGACATGTGGAGGGCGAGGTGCACCGCATCTACGAGTGAGTACCGCCTGGCATGGAGTGAGCACGTGTCAGACATGTGGAGGGCGAGGTGCACCGCATCTACGAGTGAGTACCGCCTGGCATGGAGTGAGCACGTGTCAGACATGTGGAGGGCGAGGTGCACCGCATCTACGAGTGAGTACCGCCTGACATGGAGTGAGCACGTGTCAGACATGTGGAGGGCGAGGTGCACCGCATCTACGAGTGAGTACCGCCTGACATGGAGTGAGCACGTGTCAGACATGTGGAGGGCGAGGTGCACCGCATCTACGAGTGAGTACCGCCTGACATGGAGTGAGCACGTGTCAGACATGTGGAGGGCGAGGTGCACCGCATCTACGAGTGAGTACCGCCTGGCATGGAGTGAGCACGTGTCAGACATGTGGAGGGCGAGGTGCACCGCATCTACTAGTGAGTACCGCCTGGCATGGAGTGAGCACGTGTCAGACATGTGGAGGGCGAGGTGCACCGCATCTACTAGTGAGTACCGCCTGGCATGGAGTGAGCACGTGTCAGACATGTGGAGGGCGAGGTGCACCGCATCTACGAGTGAGTACCGCCTGACATGGAGTGAGCACGTGCGGTTGGTGTGGAGACCACGAGCACACACACACACACGGATAGTTGGGTGGACTTCGGTTCGTGCTCTCAGCACTGCTGCTGTGACTGGTGGCAGCAGGCCCCTCCGTTCAGAAGATGCATTTGTTTTGTGGTTTATATTTGCGAGCTCTCTCGTTGGCCAACTTCAGGACATGGTGTCGCTGTGCATCCCATTCGACTGACCATTGACCTTGCATCATTTGTTTAGGTATGGAGCGAGAGCGACTAATTGTATCAGGACCTGGTTCATTATTGCGCCCCTTTGTACTTATACATTGTGATCCATCAGGTAGAAAAGTGAGGGGATTATGTGATCCTACTAAGCGGGAAGGAGCACAAGGCAAAATTTCCTTTTTTTCCTGCAATTACTTCTCTGTTGCTCTTGAGCACCTCAGATGATCGACCTGAAACTTATTGGATTCTTCTAACATGATATGCCACATAGGGTATCAATTTTGAATGCTGTTCATTGAACACGAGTCACCTCATGAGTGGGTTTTGGGGCATGTTCGGAAAACCACCAATATTTATCATATGTATGTAGGTATATAAATAGGTGTTTAGGTACACAATAATAGGGACTGCACCCTGCTATACTATCGTGATCGGGTGGTTTATTCACTACATCTGCCCCATTCTGATGGTTAACATCGTGATCAAGTTGTACATTAACTACGTCCACATCCCGCCATCGAGTGATCACGTCCACCCGGTCCTGATTGCCAATATCGTCACCAGGTGGTGTATTCACTACGTCCGCCTGACCGACTTCCGCATCTAGCTGGCTGCACGTTATCTTCAGCCGTCGCATATTGCCCCTCGAATGGCATCATTCCCGCCGATCAATGTCATGACGTCGGCACTGCTGCCGAGGAGCGCCTCCCTCAGCCCCCGTCCCCCTCAGCCCCCGTTCCCAGACGTCGTCGGTACTGCTGCCGAGGAGCGCCTCCCTCAGCCTCGTCCCCCTCAGCCCCCGTCCCCAGACGTCGTCGGTACAGCTGCCGAGGAGCGCCTCCCTCAGCCCCCGTCCCCCTCAGCCCCCGTCCCCAGACGTCGTCGGTACAGCTGCCGAGGAGCGCCTCCCTCAGCCCCCGTCCCCCTCAGGCCCCGTCCCCAGACGTCGTCGGTACAGCTGCCGAGGAGCGCCTCCCTCAGCCCCCGTCCCCAGACGTCGTCGGTACAGCTGCCGAGGAGCGCCTCCCTCAGCCCCCGTCCCCAGACGTGGTCGGTACAGCTGCCGAGGTCAGCCCCCGTCCCCCTCAGGCCCCGTCCCCAGACGTGGTCGGTACAGCTGCCGAGGAGCGCCTCCCTCAGCCTCGTCCCCCTCAGCCCCCGTCCCCAGACGTCGTCGGTACAGCTGCCGAGGAGCGCCTCCCTCAGCCTCGTCCCCCTCAGCCCCCGTCCCCAGACGTCGTCGGTACAGCTGCCGAGGAGCGCCTCCCTCAGCCCTCGTCCCCTCAGCCCCCGTCCCCAGACGTGGTCGGTACAGCTGCCGAGGAGCGCCCCCCCCCCTCAGCCCCGTCCCCAGACGTGGTCGGTACTGCTGCCGAGGAGCGCCTCCCTCAGCCCCCGTCCCCCTCAGCCCCCGTCCCCAGACGTGGTCGGTACAGCTGCCGAGGAGCGCCTCCTCAGCCCCGTCCCCCTCAGGCCCCGTCCCCAGACGTCGTCGGTACAGCTGCCGAGGAGCGCCTCCCTCAGCCCCCGTCCCCAGACGTCGTCGGTACAGCTGCCGAGGAGCGCCTCCCTCAGCCCCCGTCCCCAGACGTCGTCGGTACAGCTGCCGAGGAGCGCCTCCCTCAGCCCCCGCCCCCCTCAGGCCCCGTCCCCAGACGTGGTCGGTACAGCTGCCGAGGGGCGCCTCCCTCAGCCCCCGTCCCCAGACGTGGTCGGTACAGCTGCCGAGGAGCGCCTCCCTCAGCCCCCGTCCCCAGACGTCGTCGGTACTGCTGCCGAGGAGCGCCTCCCTCAGCCCCCGTCCCCCTCAGGCCCCGGCCCCAGACGTCGTCGGTACAGCTGCCGAGGAGCGCCTCCCTCAGCCCCCGTCCCCAGACGTCGTCGGTACGCTGCCGAGGCGCCCCTGCCCTTCGGCCCCGCCCCAGACGTCGTCGGTACAGCTGCCGAGGAGCGCCTCCCTCAGCCCCCGCCCCAGACGTCGGCGGCCGGTACTGGCATGTCCACTGCCAGCCAGTTGTGCGCATGTCCGGGAAGCCAACTGAGCGTCTTGCTGGCCGGGGTCGACCTGTCTAGTTTTGGCGTAAAATAGCTGTATACACCAAAAATTCGCTGACTATTTGTTCTTGACATATCCGTACTAGTGTGTTTGCTTTGGTTACATCGGCTGGCATATTCCTGGCCTTTCTTATTAGACCTAGTGTGACCGTACATGTCACATGTGTGGACATGTCACACACGCCGATCACATGTGTAAAATGTCACCAACTTAAGGCTCCACGGACCGTGCATCCATATATTATCAGTAATGTTTTCATTACATAACTCTTGCCGGAGTTAATCACTTTAATCACCCCGTCGGCCTTGGTGACCACAGTAATGCCTTTGCTGGCTTCCGGTATCCACACGCCTGTAACGTCAGAGGATGACGCGACCCGCGGATAGCTGATGGGTTGCCGAAGTCAACCATCGCGGTCCGCTCGATGGAGCAACCAATCTGGATTGCCATTAATGTTACGTCATACATTTAGGCGTACCGTTGTGTGTGACGCAACGTCACGCCTCGGATTAAGTGGAAGCCCCCTTGAGCACTACACACACGTCCTACTGACGGTGCATGCAAGAGACGTGATACACGCTAGTGTCTGTGTATAATTGGCGTCACAAATATCTTGCCATTCAGCCTGGGCGTCCCGGCACCTGAAAATCCTGTATAGGTACGCTGTTTCCTCCACATCCGGGCACCATTGGCGGCACAAATCCCCTGGAAGTTAGGCTGAGTGTCCTACCACCTGGATATCCTGCATAGGTGTACTGTTCCCGACCACACCTGTGACTAGGCAGTATATTCGGGTGCTAGGACGCCCAGCCTGACTGCCAATATTTTTGTGACGCCAATAGTACAACCCTGAAGCACGAATACTCGGTGTTGTCGCCCACCGAACGGCTCTACCGAAGCTCGGTGTCGGAGAGAACAGTGGACCAGCGAATTTCGACGGATATGATGGCTGGGGTGGGTGTACGTCGTGGATGATGCGTTACCTAGTGCTGGATGTCCTCGGCTCACCACTGACCGTTCGCCGAGTCTGCACACGAGAGAGATACCGGCGGGATGTGGTGGTGGCACTGTGGACAACAGGGTGGACGCCGGAGGCAGAGGGAATATTTGCTCCGAGGTGTGGATTTTTCTGTGAAACATTGAAGGTCGCACGGAGCGAGGGCTCGTGACAACCCCACGCTGCGCACTGACATGGTCCCTTGCACTCCTGCACACAGCGAGCCAGTGTTTAAAATGCATTCTTGATTCCTCTACCTGCTTTCGGCTTTGAGCAGTTCACCACACAGGCGATCTTGAATCGTTGCTGCTCTGCAGCCGAATTTTGCCCCCCAAGTTGAGAAGCACCTGAGCGCTACGGGACACTGTTGCCAGTTTACCGCACGTGACCTTGGTTGGTTGATTATTGGTTTTACGACACATCGACTGTTGAGTCGTGTAGCGTCGCCAGTCTCCCACGCCGATTGGTCGCGGGCGAATAGTAGCGACAGGTGAGATTCGAACCCAGAACCTTTTAATTGTGAGACGAGCGACTTACCCCTAGGCTACTCGTTCCCGACACGTGACCTGCTCGCCGTTACGGGACACTGCTGCCAGATTAGCTCACTCGTCGCGCATGCGTATGGCACAAGCGCTGGTTGGATTACGTCATCCCATGAGGACGCTTAGCAGAAGGTGCAACTGTAGGGAAGTTCGCTTCGCCTGGTAGTGACAGTCTATGGTTTGCATCGCTTGTGTGGTCGCTGGTTTTCAATTCCGACAGGTTCTCCAAAACCACCAGCCACCAAACGGCTACCAACTGAGCCACAGTTTAACAATTCTTCCAATTCAACAAAAGCAAGTACCAGTGATATTATGCCGGCACGTTTCCACCAGTGACGGACAGCTGTCCGGCTGGGCGGCTCGCTCACCTCCGCTGCTCAGCCGCGTCTGACCCCCTCCGCTACCGTGCGGCGACTGCCTGACCAGGGCTTATCGCGCACACCGCGCAGCCGCGTCTGACCCCCTCCGCTACCGGGAGGCGACAGCCCGACCAGGGTTTGTCGCGCACACCGCTCAGCCACGTCTGACGTGGGTGTCACGATGGTGACACGTCTGACACGGTGTCACGATGGTGACACGGCGCACGGCTGAGCATTGACCATTTGCCGGCCGGCCGTCGCCCGGGAGAACGGAAACTGACCCGGCATAACACCCCCGGCCACAGCCGAGAGTCGAGGCGTCAGATGCCGATGTCAGCGCCGGCCGACAAACACGACGGCTTCCGCTCGGAGCGCTCACGACAGGAACTGACGAGTCCGGACACATAATCAAATCAGCAGCAAGTCTGAACATTCCGCAAGAGGGCTCGAAGTTGATTTCATTGCACAACTCCTCCGTCGAACGTCTCTGCCTCGTCCACACTGCACCCCTAACCCATGGGGATGGACTCCCTACCTTCCATGGACCCAAATGCTCATTATGGCATGCCACGCCTGACGGCTGGTAGCTGGTGACATACTGATAGAACTCAACCAACAGATTGGAAGTTGGATTATCACTGCGGGTCGACCGCCGACTAGCCAGCCCGCCCCGCCCTCTGTCCGCGTTCACGTGACGTCACTGTATACGTCACTGGTGACGTCGGCCATTGTCAGCCACTGCAGACTTAATTACTGCACGTCGTCGTCGATGCGCATAGTTCCGCAATGTGCTGCGGTGGCGACCATGACACGACGTTTGCCATGGCGACAGTAAACAACGACAGGCCAACAACGTCGAAGGCTGTCCGCGAGACAGCATGTGCTTATCAAGTGCAAAACTCCGTCGCAGATTAAGAGGAACCAGCGTTTTCAAACTTGGCATATTTTTCAGTTCCTTTGATTGCTGAATTGATCTCAATGCAAGATCCAATTATCAGAAAGATGAATGAAGTGAATGAAGCCAAATGGAAAAGTTTCCGCGGCTTTCCGCCTCTTTGTGCAACTCTATACGATGCAGTGTTGACCTTCAATAACCTTCGTCGCATTCATAATTCAAGTCGCCATTGACTGTGGAGGTATTTGGGGTATCTATATGTTTTTGTCAGATAACTTGAGATCAAATGACGCAACAGCTGTAAACTTTACGTACCTCTTTGGTCATCAATTCTACGCATTTTTCACACATGCGATCAGCATCCATTCAGATATCTGGGGCAGGACACCGTATGTTCAGTTGTCTCTCTGAATTAGCATTTTCAGCTCCATTTGCTAGCCTAGGTCTGCAACATGTTTTGTGCCGAAATATGTATCGGAGTGACGTATGAGGTGAAGCAAAGCCAATCTAGAATAAGTGTGTTCTACCCCTCACTGTCCTCCCAAGTATTCTGAAGCCATCGTAGATCTTTCAAGTTCAGTCGAACTGTGGCCGGGGAAGTGTACGGAATTCTAATTTATGGTGACCTGCCGCAAATAAAAATTGGCGCATAATTTTGGTGCGACGAAAGAGCAAACGCATCATTACGCTACCCTCGCTAAGTCATCTCATGTGAGGCATGCACTTATCCAGGTCATGTGTAGCGATCCAAACTGCATCGAGTAATGCAATTCGCAGAAACCAACAAGATGAAGTACACACTCCAGAAAGCAAATGCACTTCTGATGGTTCACCTTTCACCAAGATCAGCGTACGTTATATATGAACTTCACATTTTGGCGTGATGCTCATTTCACGAGTTGGTCATTTAGCCATCCTGAAGCTGGTGCAACTTGCCGGACGTATTTTGCAGTAGTTTGGAGCCAAGCTGATCAGGGCGCTGTAGCCAAGCTGACCAAGCTGGCCACAGCAGGGCAGTCCGTTGCGCTCAAAATTAAGTTTGCCTTTACTTTTACCTTGATTTAGAATGATTACTAATGGATAGATGGTCGCCGGACCCGAACATCAGACCTAGCTGAGTCCAACCATTTTGCGCTTTGTTCTTTGAAAGAATCTCAGGAGGGCGGAGATGGCCGAGTGGCTAAGGTGTCGGGTTATGGGTACCAAAGGTCCCGGGTTCGACACTAGCGCCGCTCAGAACATTTCCTAATCCTGCGGCTCAACGGCGGAATAGTGTGGGCGGCGCCATTAGTCATGAATGTGAACTTCACATTTTGGCGTGATGCTCATTTCACGAGTTGGTCATTTAGCCATCCTGAAGCTGGTGCAACAAATAAACAATAAAAAAGAACCTAGGGGAGTGTTAGTAACCTTGTGCATAATTATGAGGCATTTTACGCGTGATCCGTGATGCTCGTCCCCATCTCGAACGTCTGGGATTTGCACTCAATATTGTGACCCGATCCAGACCTGTCCACTGTGCTTGACCGAACTCAACTTTTGGTTTGTTTCCCCGCACCTTTGGTTTGTTTGTATTTTTTGCCTGATTTGTGACTCATCAAAAACGTTGAAACGCCGATTTCTTAATAGCCAATATGCGCTACATCCAAAGGGCTTGAATTATTTTTTGGTTAACTCAATCCGCAATGTAGTTGTTGAGATTGAAGAAAAAAGTTGGAAGCTGCGGCGGCTCTTGCGAAGCTTCCTTTTCCACGTCCCACATTCTACGTCTTCTATAAGCTCAAAACTAAAGACGCTATCTTTCTGGTGCCGCTGGGAGAGAAAATAGAGTAAGAAAAGGGCGCCCATTCAGAGTAAGCTCGAGTGCACGACTCCCCCACCTTCCACTCTTAATCAATTTTCATCCGAAGGCGTCCATCCAGGGACTTTCGCAGTTGACCCCCCCCCCTCTCCACACACGAAATGGCGCTCATCCAGACGAGTCCCCGTGGTAATCCCTGGATTCGGCCGTGCCTCATCTGGTATTGATTGTGACTCAGCCTAACGCCTAGTGACGGGGAGACAGGCGACAGACTGCGGCCGTTGTGACTCAGCCTAACGCCTGGTGACGGGGAGACAGGCGAGAGACTGCGGCCGTTGTGACTCAGCCTAACGCCTGGTGACGGGGAGACAGGCGACAGACTGCGGCCGTTGTGACTCAGCCTAACGCCTGGTGACGGGGAGACAGACGACAGACTGCGGCCGTTGTGACTCAGCCTAACTCCTAGTGACGAGGAGACAGGCGAGAGTATACGGCCGTTGTGACTCAGCCTAACGCCTGGTGACGGGGAGACAGGCGAGAGACTGCGGCCGTTGTGACTCAGCCTAACGCCTGGTGACGGGGAAACAGGCGAGAAACTGCGGTCGTTGTGACTCAGCCTAACGCCTGGTGACGGGGAGACAGGCGAGAGTCTGCGGCCGTTGTGACTCAGCCTAACGCCTGGTGACGGGGAGACAGGCGAGAGTGTGCGGCCGTTGTGACTCAGCCTAACGCCTGGTGACGGGGAGACAGGCGAGAGACTGCGGCCGTTGTGACTCAGCCTAACGCCTGGTGACGGGGAGACAGGCGAGAGTGTGAGACTGCGGCCGTTGTGACTCAGCCTAACGCCTGGTGACGGGGAGACAGGCGAGAGACTGCGGCCGTTGTGACTCAGCCTAACGCCTGGTGACGGGGAAACAGGCGAGAAACTGCGGTCGTTGTGACTCAGCCTAACGCCTGGTGACGGGGAGACAGGCGAGAGTGTGCGGCCGTTGTGACTCAGCCTAACGCCTGGTGACGGGGAGACAGGCGAGAGTGTGCGGCCGTTGCAGGTGCACATTTTCACTTTGTTCGACTTCGTACGTCGTCCATGAGCCTACCGCCAAACTTGTTGCATCCCGGCCGCGCCCAGCCCAGGCCTATTGCGCTGTGCGTGTGGAGCGTGTGTGGAGAGCGGACTGTGGCTTATGACTGTGGCACCACAGACGTCCACGGACCCCCCCCCCCCTCCACTGCCACTCTGACACTCTCGACTGTTCCCCCGCACAGAGCCAGTCGCGTGAGAGCAGGGATCTAATCAATAGCGTGCACAGCCAGACATATACAATAGAGAGATGGGGTAGACCGTGGTCTTAAAGTTAATCGAGATTGGAGAGTGGAGACAGCGTGTGCATCACCACATATTGAGCACCGTATTGATCGCCGTTTGCATCAGCTCAATAATTCGATTGGCTGCTGATATAGATGGGGGATTAGATTAGATGGGGAGCCGTTAAGCGTTCCAATTTCCAGCAATCACGTTTGGTGGAGATCCCACTCACCGTCCGGTTAAGCTATCTTCAGCCATGAAAGTCTCGTTTCAGAAGATTGCATGCATATTTCAGCTTCAAATCTGTTGTAGCTGTGTTTAAATGACCACGATGAAAAGTTCATGTAGATATTTCCTCTTCGAAATCCTATGTATGTGAAGGTTACAGGCGATCATACTTCAGTGTAGAGCATTTAGCTTCATTACAGATTTTAGCCAGCAACCGCTAAAGTGAGCTAAATGGCTGTGGTAAAATGCATGTTAATGCCGGAGCCATGCTATGACTATACATTTTGTTGCGTATGCAATATCTGCTACTCCGAGAAGTGCCAGTCTGAAATTGATAGACGTGCCAGGTGCCAGATTTCTAAAATGCCGCTTCTTTCCTGAATGAGAGTGGGTCAACTTGAATCCCCTGAATTCTCGCCCAGACCTTATCGTCGCATACTGCGGCACAGTCTCAGCGTAGTGTGTGCGTGCATACTGTACCGCAGTACACCGCTGTTAAGCGGGCCTGCATATTCACACGGGAGAAGGCTCCGCCAAAGTTCATAGTTCTTCCGAATCGCTTCGTTCAGATTGTTCTCCTTCGCTGCATTCGGTGATACAAACACGTGATGTCTGTCTGAAGCAGTGGGTACCCCATAAACATCTAGTAGCATGCTGCCTTCATATGATAATATGACAGTGGAGGCTTCGTATAATCCGGCTTCGATTCATATGACAGTGGAGGCTTCGTATAATCATTGGTGTTTCTAGCATATCACTGCACCACACTGCTTTCGTATAGCGGCGTGCACTGAATACTAAATCATGAAGAGTATTAATCTTGCATTGGCAAAGCCAAATGTACAGACATTTACATCAATGAAGAAGGCCTGTAGCAAACTAATATATGGAGTAGCATTCATTTCTTGATAAGGAGTTCGATGCCTTCTGTAATTTAGGGCATGAATACCAGCGTTGGGTGAACATTAGGAGGGAAATTAAAATATTGGTGCTGCATGGCGACAACAATACGTTCCTTGGCGTTGCTCTGGATATGCCATACGTACAAAAGCAGCTGTACAGTTGTTTCTAGTTGTTTCGAGAATCACCTTCGAATGCAGTAGATTTTTGCATTTTTCATATGTTGTATTGTACACTTTGTCTTTGTCACAACCAGAGACTGTGACTTAGCACTTAGCCGTCGGAATATTTTCGCAGCAAACTTGCACGCCGGGAATCACTGAGACAGGTGTACTGGTAACAAGCTAGACGTGGTTCAAGACTTAAGGCAATGTTTTGTACCATTTGAGGAGCGCTTTGTATGGAGCAACAGCAAAATTGTCATTCACGGCACGTTAGCGTCGATTCCTCGACTCTCACATTCTCGCTCAGCCTGGGTTTCTCGAGGTCTTGGTCTGGGTCGGGGTCTGGGTCCGCCGAGATCTAGGTCTGGGTCTGGGTATACCGATGTCTGTGGCTGGGTATGCCGGGGTCTGGGTCTGCGTCTGGGTCTGGGTATACCGATGCCTGGGTCTGGGTCTGGGTATGCCGAAGTCTGGATCTGGGTCTGGGCATACCGATGTCTGGGTCCGGGTATGCCGATGTCTGGGTCTGGGTCTGCCGAGGTCTGTGTTTTGGTTTGGAACTTGGTCTGGGTATGGGTCTTGGTTTGGATTTGGTTCTGGGTCTGGGTATGCCGATGTCTGGGTCTTGGTCTGCCGAGGTCTGTGTTTTGGTTTGGAACTTGGTCTGGGTATGGGTCTGGGTTTGGATTTGGTTCTGGGTCTGGGTCTGCCGATGTCTGAGTCTGTCGTGGTCTGTATTTTGGTTTGGAATTTGGTCTTGGTCTGGGTCTTGGTCTAGGTCTGGGTCTGTATTTGGTTCCGGGTCGGTATCTGGGTCTGGGTCTGTATTTGGTTCCGAGTCTGTATCTGGGTCTGGGGCTGGGTCTTCGTCTGTCGAGTCCCATGTTGCTCACGAGGCCGGACCAAGGCGATACACAACACCACTAGATTTATACTCACAGCATCCTTATGATCACTTGCGTTTGTAGGGAAGAAAACCTAATTGGTAATTGTTGAAGCTGTCCAGTGAATAGCAACTTGGTAAGTTCCTTGCTTCTTATGTACCTTAATGCAGCCGGTAGGTCCGAAACACTTTTGCAATTCTCGATGTTCTAAAATACGAAGGATGTTTTAACACTACTGCTATCTAGTTTCGAATTGCGTGGGACTGCGATTGTGTGCCTTCCCAGACCATATTTAGTCATTTAAATTTAACCGGGTATATTTCACACCACACATGACCCGGTTTGAATTTCCGCAGCCTTGTTTCGTGATGTCTGGTGATGTCTCGTGATGTCTCGTGATGTCTCGCGATGTCTTGTGATGCCTTGTGAGAACCCATCGCCCAGATAGCTGAATGCTATGTTTTGGCAATCCCATGCCGAATAGCTTGTCACATATTTGTGACGACAACCCTTTGTATCCACATCCACAACATCTTTGTACCGGCTACACTGGGCAGTTAAACCCAGGGTGTACATAAGTGTATCTGGTGTGCACCGGAATCTGGGTCCTGGTGGTTCTGCCCGCACCGATTTTAGTTAGTTATTTGGGGGTTAGGGAGCTTCGACCAGAATTGATCATTCGCGCCCGCCCGCTCCGACTTTGACACTGGTGGTTGCACCCAGTACAGACTTTGGCCCCGGGAGTTCTGTCTCCCTTGGCTTTGACCCCGGTTGTTTTGTCTGCTCCGACTTCGACCCCGGTGGTTCTGTCTGCTCCGACTTTGACCCCGGTTGTTTTGTCTGCTCCGACTTCGACCCCGGTGGTTGTGTCTGGTCCGACTTCGACCCCGGTAGTTCTGTCTGCTCCGGATGCTACCCTGGCGGTTCTGTCTGTCCTCCCCTGCCCTCGCTCGCCCAGTGTCCCTAATGGAGTAACAGCCCACCCTTTCCCTCGCTCGTACAGTTCCCCTAATGCCGCCATACTTGACAAAAGGAGGCTTTAAAAGTCGGTGCACTGAGCTGACTTGTGCGCGACCCGAGTTGAATAGAGATAATCGGCTTACGAATCAATCGTTTTTGGATGAATCGCGAGGTGAATCGATTTTCGTTTAGCAAAAAATATATTGAGTCGTGAGTTGAATTACATCTTCCTTTTCAAAAATGAGTCGAATCGTGAGACAATAATTCAAATATCATGTGTGGGCAGTGCATACTGAATCATGTCGCTCATGAGTCCGATACCAGAGTCGCCACGAGTCCGATCTGATGGGTTGTATCTGAATAAATTAAAATTTCGGTCAGTCTGTTTGAGTCGCGAGTCAAATCAGATCTCAAGAGTCACATGTAAGTCGACTAAAGAAAATTGAGTCGAACACAAATCTGACACTGAGCATGGTGTATGTAGCCGAATGATGCAACGGACTGATGTCGCTTACTTGCGACGAAGCGGGGAGTTCGGACTCGCATATCTCTGGGACTATTATCGGTAAACATCACCAGCAAGACTTCGTGGGAATACTTCGAGATGACGCGCTCAGCAAGCCGTACTGTAATTCTGCCTGAATGGAGTTCAAGAGCCGGTGAATAAAACATAGTGAAATAGGCCACCACCGCCCGCCGCAGGCTTCCTAACTGTTTGAAGCTCCTTTGTCCCACAATTGACTCGCCGTTCGCCCACAACTAACATCCGCAACCCAGCACAATGCCTGCACCCACACAGTCGCCCACAACTAACATCCGCAACCCCGCACAATGCCTGCACCCACACAGTCGCCCACAACTAACATCCACAACCCCGCACAATACCTGCACCCACACAGTCGCCCACAACTAACATCCACAACCCCGCACAATGCCTGCACCCACACAGTCGCCCACAACTAACATCCGCAACCCCGCACAATGCCTGCACCCACACAGTCGCCCACAACTAACATCCGCAACCCCGCACAATACCTGCACCCACACAGTCGCCCACAACTAACATCCGCAACCCCGCACAATACCTGCACCCACACAGTCGCCCACAACTAACATCCGCAACCCAGCACAATACCTGCACCCACACAGTCGCCCACAACTAACATCCGCAACCCCGCACAATGCCTGCACCCACACAGTCGCCCACAACTAACATCCGTAACCCCGCACAATACCTGCACCCACACAGTCGCCCACAACTAACATCCGCAACCCCGCACAATGCCTGCACCCACACAGTCGCCCACAACTAACATCCGCAACCCCGCACAATGCCTGCACCCACACAGTCGCCCACAACTAACATCCGCAACCCCGCACAATGCCTGCACCCACACAGTCGCCCACAACTAACATCCGCAACCCCGCACAATGCCTGCACCCACACAGTCGCCCACAACTAACATCCGCAACCCCGCACAATACCTGCACCCACACAGTCGCCCACAACTAACATCCGCAACCCCGCACAATGCCTGCACCCACACAGTCGCCCACAACTAACATCCGCAACCCCGCACAATACCTGCACCCACACAGTCGCCCACAACTAACATCCGCAACCCCGCACAATGCCTGCACCCACACAGTCGCCCACAACTAACATCCGCAACCCCGCACAATGCCTGCACCCACACAGTCGCCCACAACTAACATCCGCAACCCCGCACAATGCCTGCACCCACACAGTCGCCCACAACTAACATCCGCAACCCCGCACAATGCCTGCACCCACACAGTCGCCCACAACTAACATCCGCAACCCCGCACAATGCCTGCACCCACACAGTCGCCCACAACTAACATCCGCAACCCCGCACAATGCCTGCACCCACACAGTCGCCCACAACTAACATCCGCAACCCCGCACAATGCCTGCACCCACACAGTCGCCCACAACTAACATCCGCAACCCCGCACAATGCCTGCACCCACACAGTCGCCCACAACTAACATCCGCAACCCCGCACAACCTGCACCCACACAGTCGCCCACAACTACATCCCCCGCACAATACCTGCACCCACACAGTCGCCCACAACTAACATCCGCAACCCCGCACAATACCTGCACCCACACAGTCGCCCACAACTAACATCCGCAACCCCGCACAATACCTGCACCCACACAGTCGCCCACAACTAACATCCGCAACCCCGCACAATGCCTGCACCCACACAGTCGCCCACAACTAACATCCGCAACCCCGCACAATGCCTGCACCCACACAGTCGCCCACAACTAACATCCGCAACCCCGCACAATGCCTGCACCCACACAGTCGCCCACAACTAACATCCGCAACCCCGCACAATGCCTGCACCCACACAGTCGCCCACAACTAACATCCGCAACCCCGCACAATGCCTGCACCCACACAGTCGCCCACAACTAACATCCGCAACCCCGCACAATGCCTGCACCCACACAGTCGCCCACAACTAACATCCGCAACCCCGCACAATGCCTGCACCCACACAGTCGCCCACAACTAACATCCGCAACCCCGCACAATGCCTGCACCCACACAGTCGCCCACAACTAACATCCGCAACCCCGCACAATGCCTGCACCCACACAGTCGCCCACAACTAACATCCGCAACCCCGCACAATACCTGCACCCACACAGTCGCCCACAACTAACATCCGCAACCCCGCACAATACCTGCACCCACACAGTCGCCCACAACTAACATCCGCAACCCCGCACAATGCCTGCACCCACACAGTCGCCCACAACTAACATCCGCAACCCCGCACAATGCCTGCACCCACACAGTCGCCCACAACTAACATCCGCAACCCCGCACAATGCCTGCCCACACATCCACAACCCCGCACAATGCCTGCACCCACACAGTCGCCCACAACTAACATCCACAACCCCGCACAATACCTGCACCCACACCCACAATTGACTCGCCGTTCGCCCACAACTAACATCCGCAACCCCGCACAATGCCTGCACCCACACAGTCGCCCACAACTAACATCCGCAACCCCGCACAATGCCTGCACCCACACAGTCGCCCACAACTAACATCCGCAACCCCGCACAATGCCTGCACCCACACCCACAATTGACTCGCCGTTCGCCCACAACTAACATCCGCAACCCCGCACAATGCCTGCACCCACACCCACAATTGACTCGCCGTTCGCCCACAACTAACATCCGCAACCCAGCACAATGCCTGCACCCACACCCACAATTGACTCGCCGTTCGCCCACAACTAACATCCGCAACCCCGCACAATGCCTGCACCCACACAGTCCCTTAGCCGTACCATTGAACTTTCGTGACCTGCCAGCTGAAAGCGGGAGCAAACCTTTTCCGCGGCTGCGCAAGTCGCCGGAAGTGTCCTGCTGTCCGACAATGCGGTGTCCGCGGTGTGTGTGTGGTGGGGGGGGGGGGTCACATCGCTATTGACCCTGTGCCAGAGATGATGCTCGCGACTCCCGCTCTGTGTCTAGCTTCGCCACTCTTCTTCCAGCGGTTCTTGCTGTCCTCCACATCTGGGCCTGGTCGCTCACACCTCGCTCACATCTGGGCCGGGTCGCTCACACCTCGCTGACATCTGGGCCTGGCCGCTCACACCTCGCTCACATCTGGGTAGTGGCCACTCACATTTGAGTGGTGGTCGCTCACATCTCGCTCACATCTGGGCGATGGTCACTCACATCTTTGTGGTGGTCGCTCACATCTCGTTTATACCTGGCCGGTGGTTGCTCGCATTTCGCTTCCATCTGGGTGGTGACCGGCGCTCCAGCATTAATGGTTCTCTCTCAGCTGGGCGTGGATCATTAGGATTCTCCGGGGGGTAAATCTTCGACTCCATAAATAGACGCATCCTGTGAAGGTGACAGGAGTACTTAGGCTAGTCGTTCAGTAAGCGCACAGTTTTTCACGTAGCAAAAGACAGAGCGAGGAGACAGAGAGAAGGAGATAAGGAGAGGAGAGAAGGATAGGAGAGAAGAAAAGGAGAGAAGAAGAGAAGGATAGAAGGTGAGAAGGAGAGAAGGGGAGAATAAAGAGGGAAGGAGGGAAGGAGAAGAGGAGGAAAGGAGAGAAGGAGAAAAGAAGTAGAAAGGAGAACAGCAGGAGAAAACAAGGAGAAATGAAGGAGAGACAGGGAGAGACAGGGAGATATAGGGAGATGTAGGGAGAGATAAGAGGAGCCGGCAGATGTGCAGATGTGTGGACAGTGTAGACCACTGGGAAGTGTTGAATATCGCTGTAATGGAAGGTAATGCTACATGTCATTACAACATGCTGATTAGTTGTTGAATGAATTCGTTGTGCTATTCGGATATATAATGCTGGCTTAAGATTATCCACTCGCATTGCAACCGACCTCGCCACAGGATGCATACACTACACAGCAATCTACAGTACAAATATGCCGACACCTAACCGCTCCCACACGCCGGTTCAATACGCTCTCTGACAGTGCTGCCACACGCCGGTTCAGTACACTCTCTGACAGTGCTGCCACACGCCGGTTCAGTATACTTGACAGTGCTGCCACACGCCGGTTCAGTATACTCTCTGACAGTGCTGCCACACACCGGTTCAGTATACTCTCTGACAGTGCTGCCACACGCCGGTTCAGTACACTCTCTGACAGTGCTGCCACACGCCGGTTCAGTACACTCTCTCACAATGGTCCCACACCCCTTTTTTTTATATTTTTTTTAGTTTTACACCGGTTGCTCTCTGACAGTGCTGCCACACGCCGGTTCAGTACACTTTCTGACAGTGCTGCCACAGCCGGTTCAATATACTCTCTGACAGGTATACTTTGACAGTGCTGCCACACGCCGGTTCAGTATACTCTCTGACAGTGCTGCCACACGCCGGTTCAGTATACTCTCTGACAGTGCTGCCACACGCCGGTTCAGTATACTCTCTGACAGTGCTGCCACACGCCGGTTCAGTACACTCTCTGACAGTGCTGCCACACGCCGGTTCAATATACTCTCTGACAGAGCTGCCACACGCCGGTTCAGTATACTCTCTGACAGTACTGCCACACGCCGGTTCAGTATACTCTCTGACAGTGCTGCCACACACCGGTTCAGTATACTCTCTGACAGTGCTGCCACACCCGGTTATTTGACAGTGCTGCCACACGCCGGTTCAGTATACTCTTTGACAGTGCTGCCACACGCCGGTTCAGTATACTCTCTGATAGTGCTGCCACACGCCGGTTCAGTATACTCTCTGACGGTGCTGCCACACCGCCGGTTCAATACACTCTGACAGTGACATAGGTATCACAACAAGTGGATACTCTGGTATTCTGAGGCGTACTATTTTTGCATTATGATTGTCATTGTTTCCAGTGTCCAAGTTTGCCTTGGAGTTCTTGCTGCTAGTTTCGATGTAAATGGTCGTCGTGATATCAAGTTGTCACCTTCTTCATTTGGATGGGCATGGGTCAATACAAGCACCGGCAACCTGTGGCAGGTTTGTTCCGTGACTAATGAGGTGTGATTGAATCGGACCGGCTCAAGGTTACCCGACCCGAACTCCCGCCCTTCTGGTGTGCTCCGACCTGACCTGATCTGACCCGACCCGGACTCCCGCCATCCTGATGTGCTCCGACATGACCTGATCTGACCCGACCCGGACTCCCGCCATCCTGATGTGCTCCGGCCTGACCTGATCTGACCCGAACCGGACTCCCGCCATCCCGGTGTGATCCGACCTGATCTGATTTGACCTGATCCTGGCATATCCCTCCCTATGATTCACGACTCGAGCAAGACACAAATCCAATCTGACCCGGCCCTACTTGCCCAGACGCTACCCCACCTTATCTGACTTGACCCGACCAGCCCATGGCCTACCCGATCCCCATCTGACCCTACCTGACTCCAACCCGACCCAACCCGACCCGGCCCCTACCCGACCCCTACCCGACCCGACCCGACCCCTACCTGACCCGACCCGACCCGACTCCTACCTGACCCGACCAGACCTGCTCACACCCGACCAGAACCGACTCCCGCCTGACCTGACCCGTCTCAACTCCTACCTAAGCCGACCCGTCTCGACCTGTGCACTCCATCCAACCCAACCCGACCCCTAGCCGACCCAACCTACCCATCCAGCCAACCACGCCTGATCTAGTGCCCTGACATCGCCTCGTGTCCTTGCTGGTGGCCGTCCGCAGAGTCCGTTGTCTCTGCCATTAGTCCCCAGTGCCAGCCCATCAATTTCTCACCGAGCAATTTCATCGTGTCGCGCGTTGCCGTTTCACATTTGGAGAGCAGTCGGCGGTGTTGCGCCGCAGCTCGTTCGTTACCTGGGTGTCGGAGAATGTCATTTGCCATTTTAAAATGGAAGCAACGACACAGACAGAAAGAAATAGACATGAGAGAGAGAAATGAGAGAATGAGAGAGATAATGAAAGAGAGAGCGATTGAGGGAGAATGAGGGAAAGAGAATGAGAAAGAGAGAGAATGATAGAGAATGAGAGAGAGAGAGATTGAGGGAGAGAAAGATAATGTGAGGGAGAGAGAGTGATGGAGAGAATGATAGAGAAAATGATAGAGGGAGAGTAAGAGAGAGAGAAGACGAGAGAGAGAACGAGAGAAAGATAGAGAATGATAGAGAGAGAGAGATAGAGAGAGAGAGGAGAGAGAGAGAGAGAGAGAGAGAGAGAGAGAGAGAGAGAGAGAGAGAGAGAGAGAGAAGATGACAGGTGGACGTGTCACTTGACATCAGCATCCTTTAGCCCACCAGCGTTTCGTGTTCGCAGACCATGTCTGAGCATCTATATTCAACTTGATCCAGTCAGATCATTTTCAGAGTGGCCCCAAGTAGCAAAGCGGCCGAATAGCACAACATTCCAGTATCATCCCAATTATCAAAATTCGTCGTCATCATGAGTCAGTTGGTTAGAACACCGGTCCGTATTGGTTTTCCCTGTCCTGCAAGACAGGGTTCTAGTCGCTTCAGCCGCTCCCGTAGCCGGCGGCCGGGAGGGTCAGCAGGCAGCTGAACTGATCAGGCTGGGGACACGGCACCACCGTGGCCGGGTCGCAGCATTAGGAGCACGTATGCCCCTGTCAGAATGTTGTCATCAAGCTGAAATTCACCGGTCAGGTGGTGTAGTAAGGAATCGCTCAGCAAGCCCTCCTTAACATAGCGCTCTGTTCCGTAACTGCACCGGAACAAACATGAAAACTGAAGTCGCTTAAAAATAAAATGGCACTTCAGCAATGGAGGGACATTTAGCATGATTGCATTACTTTAAGTGCTGAGAAACTTCCAATGTCATCACCTTATCAAGCGTGTACCTTATTTTTTTCAGGTGAACTTGTCACGAATGAGCTGAAAAGCTAGAGGCTGTCGAGTAAGATGTTTCAATCCACAGCCCAGCACTCTTCACAGAAGCATGGGGACTTCAGCCGAAATGTGGCCACGTTCACGGCATTAGGCGTCGACGCACGGGTGGAAGTACAGCTTCAACTTGGGATGGCTTCCCAATCCAATCCTGATGAGCTTAGTCGTCAAACTCGAAATCCGGGATTACTTCGAGATAGGGTATCAGCCGAATGCGGCTCCATTTCCATTGTCTAGCGCAAGCTCTCTGGAAGTATTTTGTGTGGACGTACCGACGACGGGGTGGGCGAATTTGGACGCGCTGCCCCACCTCACCCCACCCCACCGTCTCCCTGTCGGAAATGAGACCGAGGGGACTGCGTGTAGAGACAGCTTAGACACGCTGCGCCGGCGTCTCTGACAGAGATGAGACCGGCGGGACTGTGCAGCGGTTATGATGGACGACCTGGTGGACGTCCGTCGGACGACTCGTGTCCGGGATCTCACGACCTCCGCACATCTGGTGAAACACCACCGAGGGCTGCCTGAGATATCACGACCGCCGCACATCTGGTGAAACACCACCGAGGGCTGCCTGAGATATCACGACCGCCGCACATCTGGTGAAACGCCACCGAGGGCTGCCTGAGATCTCACGACCGCCGCACATCTGGTGAAACACCACCGAGGGCTGCCTGAGATATCACGACCGCCGCACTCTGGTGAAACACCACCGAGGGCTGCCTGAGATATCACGACCGCCGCACATCTGGTGAAACGCCACCGAGGGCTGCCTGAGATATCACACCGCCGCACATCTGGTGAAACACCACCGAGGGCTGCCTGAGATATCACGACCGCCGCACATCTGGTGAAACGCCACCGAGGATTGTCTGAGATATCACGACCGCCGCACATCTGGTGAAACACCACCGAGGGCTGCCTGAGATATCACGACCGCCGCACATCTGGTGAAACACCACCGAGGGCTGCCTGAGATATCACGACCGCCGCACATCTGGTGAAACACCACCGAGGGCTGCCTGAGATATCACGACCGCCGCACATCTGGTGAAACACCACCGAGGATTGTCTGAGATATCACGACCGCCGCACCTCTGGTGAAACACCACCGAGGGTTGTCTGAGATATCACGACCGCCGCACATCTGGTGAAACCCACCGAGGGCTGCCTGAGATATCACGACCGCCGCACATCTGGTGAAACACCACCGAGGGCTGCCTGAGATATCACGACCGCCGCACATCTGGTGAAACACCACCGAGGGCTGCCTGAGATATCACGACCGCCGCACATCTGGTGAAACACCACCGAGGGCTGCCTGAGATATCACGACCGCCGCACATCTGGTGAAACGCCACCGAGGGCTGCCTGAGATATCACGACCGCCGCACATCTGGTGAAACGCCACCGAGGGCTGCCTGAGATATCACGACCGCCGCACATCTGGTGAAACACCACCGAGGGCTGCCTGAGATATCACGACCGCCGCACATCTGGTGAAACGCCACCGAGGATTGTCTGAGATCTCACGACCGCCGCACATCTGGTGAAACACCACCGAGGGCTGCCTAAGATATCACGACCGCCGCACATCTGGTGAAACACCACCGAGGGCTGCCTAAGATATCACGACCGCCGCACATCTGGTGAAACACCACCGAGGGCTGCCTAAGATATCACGACCGCCGCACATCTGGTGAAACGCCACCGAGGGCTGTCTGAGATCTCACGACCGCCGCACATCTGGTGAAACGCCACCGAGGGCTGCCTGAGATATCACGACCGCCGCACATCTGGTGAAACGCCACCGAGGATTGTCTGAGATCTCACGACCGCCGCACATCTGGTGAAACGCCACCGAGGGCTGCCTGAGATATCACGACCGCCGCACATCTGGTGAAACACCACCGAGGATTGTCTGAGGTGTTACCATCACCACAACTGTGGTAAATACCACTGAGGGCTGCCTGAGATATCACGACCGCCGCACCTCTTGCAAATACCACTGAGGAGTGTCTGATTGGCACCAGCTGGAACCCGGAATGTCTTGCACTGCCAGCTGGAATCCTGGAATGTCTGACACTGTCAGCTGGAACACTGGAATGTCTCGCACTGTAAGCTGCTCCTTTTGAATCGCTCAGACGACCAATAACCTCTGGGAAGTTCCGAGCCTAGCCGGCTCTGAGCCCTGAGATACGCAGCCGGAACTGTGAGCCTTCTGGGAACCTATTGCTTCGGAGGCTTAGTAACGTCGCCTGCTGCTTGAAATATTTCCAGCTGTGGTCGGGACGAGTCCCAGCTGAGGCGTTCGAGAACACCTCCCAGCCGCTACACGCACAAGGAACATCGACCTCAGTAGGCTGCCATCCAACACAAGATATCCAACATGCCATTCTTCCCTTGCCAACACAAGATATGGAAAATAGCGATCGTCTGAAATCACATTTTTCCCAGGGTGAATTGCACGTTATCTTGCCACACCGGAAGCACTGCGTTGCAAAGCTGCAATAGATGTAAAAGTCAGGATAGAAGTGCGCAGTTGGGACTTGTCTCGTTTGGAAAGGCACTGGCAAACGGCCGACAGCAACGGCAGATGTCAGGTCAGGTCAGCACAATGTCAGTTCACTGGCACTGGCACAAGTTCCCAGTCTGGACCGGTCCAGTCTAGAGAGGCGCCTCCCACGATTATTGCACCCCTGCGAAACCATCGGGTCACTGGCTACCGGAGGCGTCGGTCAGATAACTGGCTACCGGAGGCGTCGGTCAGATAACTGGCTACCGGAGGCGTCGGTCAGATAACTGGCTACCGGAGGCGTCGGTCAGATAACTGGCTACCGGAGGCGTCGGTCAGATAACTGGCTACCGGAGGCGTCGGTCAGATAACTGGCTACCGGAGGCGTCGGTCAGGTCACTGGCTACCAGAGGCGTCGGTCAGGTCACTGGCTACCGGAGACATCGGTAAGGTTGCACTGGCTGCCAGATACGTTGCCAAAGTAATCGGGGAGGGTACAGTATCTGGAGGTGAGGTGTATCACCTGGACGCGCGGTTCAATATCTGGTGACACGATGCAGTATCTGACAGCGCGGCGCAGTATCTGGAAGATCGGGGCAGCACACGTAGGCGCGGCACGGCACTCAGAGCTACTGCGCAGTACCCTGAGGTGCCGTACACCGAAGGCAGGATGGGGTACCGAAAAGTGTGGTGCATTATCCGGCGGTGCGGCGCAGTGTCCAGAGGCGGGATGAGGTACCCGGGGGTGTGGTTCAGTATCTGGCAGAGAGGGGAAGCACCTGGAAGAGCGGGGCAGTATCTGGCAGAGCGGGGAAGTACCTGGAAGAGCAAGGCAATACCTGGCAGAGCGGGGCAATACCTATCAGAGATTGGCAGTGCTCAGTTGTGAGGTACATGGTGCTGGCTCCGGCCCGTAAGAGAGGGTCAGTGCTCAGTGGTGGTGTACATGGTGCTGACTCCGGCCCGTAAGAGAGGGTCAGTGCTCAGTGGTGGTGTACATGGTGCTGGCTCGGGCCCGTAAGAGAGGGTCAGTGCTCAGTGGTGGTGTACATGGTGCTGGCTCCGGCCCGTAAGTTGTGCCTCATTAGCTCCGACTCGAGGGGCGGGGAAAAGAGGGGCTCGCCACCGATGCATCGTCGCTCCTACTGGTGACTAATATAGCACACTACTCATGGGATCGAATGTATTCACCACACCACCCTGCTAGTCATGTCCTACAATGACATTGACATCGCATACACACTCTGTAATCGCGAGCATCAATACTGTCAGTCGACAATAACAAGTTGTCACGTATTGTCGATATCTACGACATATCTACGGCGCGGGTCGATCAGTATATCAAACACCATCCAACTGCTACGACTAAGGCCGCGAACAAGCCTGACTTGGTGTTGCTGTGGTGGGAGGTCGGCCGTTGCATTGGAGTAGCACCTGCACTGCTCCACGTATAAACTCCTGGTGTTTCGTATATGTTCTCCGTACAGTTGTAATATCGCTGGCAGCCTTCCATTGCCCAGCTGTCGGCACACGGCTCTGCGAATAGCAACCTCCCGCTCGGCAATTCTGCAGCGTAATGCCACCTCTTCCGCTCGCAGTGTTACGCCCTCTTTATCGTGATCGTGCTCCCAACAAATCACTTCAAGAATTTGTGACTTTGTTCGTAGCGTTGACTTCCTCGCCGCACATCGTCTCATGGGGTCCTGGTTCGTGAACACTTCGCTGGTGAGCACACGTGAGCGTTCCGTGGGCGTTTCGTGAGCGATTCGTGAGCGTTTCGTGAGCATTTCGTGAGCACTCCAGAACCGAGCATTCCGGCAACTGACCACAGGACCTCACAGACAGGGAGCTAGCACATCGGGTAATGCCGACAGCAGAGAGAAACAGCGAGAGTTGGAGAGTGAGAGAATGCGGAGGAGGAGAGTGAGAGAATGCGGAGGAGGAGAGAGAGAGAAAGTTAGAGAGAGAGAGAGAGAGAGAGAGAGCCACAGCCACACACATAAATATGCATATTGTGGAAAGCATCGACTGGAATCACGTTACAACAAATGATTAAGCAAACATTTCAGGAGTTTCATGAAATGCGATACCCGGACCAGGCAAGTACTGTAAGCTGGCCGAATCCATCCGATGCATGGTTTGCCCAGACATAACACGAAGCGCCCAACCGAGTACTGCCATTTTCCGCAGCAATTTCGGGTGTTGTGAAGTCCGCGCGTGTTGCGTCTCCCATAGCAACCACGAATTCTGCTGCACTCGCAGCGCTCGTAGCCTCCGCCAGACGATGACAACCAACAAGAAGAATTGGACGAATGACCCATATCAGCTGGAAACAACTGCTGAAATGATTCAGGGATGGCTCCTTGGTCAGCTATGCGCGACACCCGTAGTGGGTGCAGGATGTGGGTGGAGGGGTGCATTTGGTCTGAGGGAGGTTCTTCGTGAGCAGTCGGTGCTGGGGGCCGGAAATGCGGCAATATGCATGCGGCGCCAGTGCAAAGCGATGCAGGCAAAACATTGTCGATGCAGTGTGGCCGGTGTGTTCTGCATGAGCCAATACTATGAGCCGCTGTCGTGTGTGAATAAATAAAGTATAGCTTTAGTTTTCTGGAAAGGTGTCCAGGGAAATGATAGTAGGTAAGACCAAGTATGGTGAACAGCCATGGGAGAAGCATAAGGTGGTTGTCATGCTAGACGCGCAACCAAGCAAGCAAGCAAGTACTTCGTGCATGAGCTTCACATCATTGGGACAGTCGATTAATTACCCGCGGTCTGTTGAGCACAGGCCGGCAAATTTCCACCTTGATTCAGGCTACCGAGTTCCTCTCACTGATGCCCTATGTCAAATTGAGCCGGTGAAGGCTTTTGATCACAGCTAGGCTGTTCATGGAATGACTAACAAACCTTCGCCATTCCCATAAATGCCAAACCTTTCTCGAATTGGTCAGACAAGAACAAAAATAACCGACATTACGACATTTGTCACGATGCTCGCTGGCATGCCACGGAATGCCTACAACAATCAACCATTCCCTACAGGGAGATTCCTGCGGCGATGTTCTCCAAGGTTCCAGCAATTGCCGACAGTTCATGAAATGCCTGATTTAACTGGAAGCCGACGACAAACCAAATATACATACCATAATATACAAATATAGGAGACGGACACGGACACGGACACTGACACTGACACGGACACGGACACGGACACGGACACGGACACGGACACGGACACGGACACGGACACTCAGATACTCAAGTACTCAGCTACTCAGGTACTCAGGTACTCAGGTACTCAAGGACTCGGGTCTCGGGTACTCAGGTACTCAGGTACTCGGGTACTCGGGTACTCAGGTGCTCGGGTACTCGGGTACTCGGGTACTCGGGTACTCGGGTGAATGCGTGATGAGAAGGAGGCAGATGGTGGCAGCAACACAGGTAGCTTACACAGGATGTGCTCACAGCTGACTGAAGGCATGTTCGCCGAACCCGTCGGTCATAGAGACTCTCTCGACTGGAGACGCGCCCGCCGGCGTTTCGAGGTTCCCCGCTTTGCTGGCCACAGTATTTCCACTTCCGTTCGCCCTGTGCTGTAGCCCCCTCTGCTCCGATGTGCGCCTCAACGATGCCGTGTCCCGTTGCAGCGAATTCCTGCGGCCCGGTGCACCGTGCGAGATCAACATCGACGGCAAGACGATGGAGCGCACCCAGGAGCTGCTGAAGAACCCGGACCGCTTCACCTACGACCTGGCCGCCGATCACATCTACGACCTGCTGCTCAAGAAGGACTGCTACCCGCGCTTCCTGCGCTCCGAACACTACAAAAACCTCCTCATGAACGCCACCAACCCGACCTCGAAGAAAAGGTCAGTGCGCGTGCGTGTACACATCAGTTTCGAGCAATGGTCGCCAAATGTACAGGTGAGGACAGGTGAGGACAGTTGAGGACAGGTCAGGGAGTCATTGACTGGAATGCCTGAGATTGTAAAATTGTACATTTTAACTGATATGTAGAGGTATGACTTCAGCAATGTGAGGTGACTTATGAAGCGATGCGAAAAGAAACACCTTTGAACAGGATGGGGGGGGGGTTAGGGTTTAAATCAAGTGACTCGAAAACTAAGATAGTATATTGGGCCCCTTCCACAGAACAAATAAATTGGTCACTAATTATTTAATTGCAAAAAATATAAGTGGCTATTTGAAGCAAAAGATAGTGGTCGAAATCCGGGATTTTCTTTTAATAGGGGTAGGTGGGCCTCTCCAAATCCGTTAGCCCTCTCTCCCTTCCCTGGCGCAAATCCTAGGTACGCCACTGTTCTCCCCACACTATTGATCTCCCGGCCCTTAGATTCTCTACAGGCTTTGCATGGGACACCGTGGAGTTCCCCATCTTCTATCCTTTCTCAGGAGCGCCATAGCTAACACGGACATCCCACAGTCAATTTAGCAAGATGGCCGCTGACATGCGTACCGCTGTCGTGTTCTCATCTGCACCGCCCGCGCGAAGAAGCCTCCGACATCCCCCAGAACCCCGGGTATTGTGGTAGGTCGGGAGGGTGAAATACAAGCCTTCAAGTTTTCCCTACAAAAAATAACCAGCGCTTTTCTGAACAAAATAATATGCGTGAGAGAACCCCGCCAGCGGTGCGTGACCCAAGACGCCACGCATGACTCCACCCACCGACCGCAGTGACCGCAGTGACCGCAGTGACCGCCACTGAATGCTTGAACTGCACGCAGTGAGCACGTCCTCGCGCCTGTTGCTGTGTAACGCCCACTGACACAACTGTCCTCCTTGCACTCGTCAGTTCAGCCAGCTCCACCAAAAAGTGAGTGCGCAGAGTGTGGGCGCCGCCCACGTTAGTCCCTTAGTTAGTTCATGGGCAGGCGTAGTGAGTAGGTGTCGCCTACATGGATCCTCTAGTTAGTTCATGGGCAGGCGTAGTGAGTAGGTGTCGCCTACATGGATCCTCTAGTTAGTTCATGGGCAGGCGTAGTGAATAGGTGTCGCCTACATGAATCCTCTAGTTAGTTCATGGGCAGGCGTAGTGAGTATTTACCACCTACATGAATCCTCTAGTTAGTTTATTGGACGATGTGGTGAGTATTTGCCGTCCACAAGGATCCTCTAGTTAGTTTATTGACCGACGTGGTGAGTATGTCCCACCTACGTGAATCCTCTAGTTAGTTTATTGACCGATGTGGTGAGTATTTGCTGCCCAGGTGGATCCTCTTGTTACTTGATTGGCCGGTGTGATGAATAGGCGGCGCCCACGTGGATCCCCTTGTTACTTGATTGGCCGGTGTGGTGAATAGGCGGCGCCCACGTGGATCCTCTTGTTACTTGATTGGCCGGTGTGATGAATAGGCGGTGCCCACGTGGATCCTCCAGTTAGCTTGGTGTCTGGCGTGGCTGCTCTTTGGCCCCGGGCAGAGGTGGTCTGGACTTGACAGCTGGTGTTGCTCCCCGCATTAGGCGTAAGGCGGGGAACCATTGTCCAGAGAAGCCCTCCTGCCCATGCTTCAGATACTGGATTGCGGCCGATGAGATGGGGTCTGAGGAGGAGCATGCTCCTCTTGCGATAATAAAATCATCGGCTCCCTTTTCGTGTGAATTTCTGAAGGCATCGACCGTTGCGCATTACCCCAGGCAGCCGTTCTGGGCAGACCTGGCCCCTCTGCTGACATCAACACGGACCTCTTCGGTGTCTTTGGCGCCCCGACGTTGTCGGCTGGCACGATAACGGCGGCAGAATGTGCAGCGGTTGTCGTGGCGACGCCGACGGCGCTCCGTGCCGCGGCCATCGTCCGGGCACCCGGTGTGCGGAAAATCGGCCGACCGACGGCGGCCGCTGAGCCCGCCGTCAGCCTCGCCTGGGGCACCTCGTGCTACTCTTCGCCCATCAGCCCGACTACGGCCGAGACGTGGCCGTCGCGGGCCGGCGGCCGGGCGGTGGTGACGTCACGACAGCGTCACCGCAGGGGCGTGGCCTGCTGCGGGCCGCGGCGCTCGGCTGCGTCACGTCCGACTGCAGTCTGCAGCTCCGCCCCCTGCAGGACGGTGCGGCTTCACCAGCTGATTGCGCTCGTCGGCTGATATGTGGAGCCTATGCTACTAACTAGTAACCTACTAGCCTAACCTACTATAGCGGCGCCATTGGCCGTGATCGTGCAGAAAGTGCGTCGAGAACCACCGAATAAACAACAAACAATTACCTGCTACAGCTGATGGTTGGTTTAGCATGTCAAGATCAAGCGTAGCATACCATATCCAGATGGTTGTTTTAGCGTAGACATTGCTCTGGAATGTTGCTTCATCCATGTATTCATAGGCGTAGGAAAGAGACACAGCCGCCAGCCCTGTGGCTGTTGCACCGCAAGAGTCAACTTAAAAGCGCCTCGCAGCGCTCTTCTCGAGTGTTAGTATGAGCCGGACTGAGCGCGGACCCAGAGTCCCAGACCTCTGACCTGAACCAGACCTGACCCAGACTCTCTGGGTCAAGACCTGACCCAGAGAGGCCCTCAGCCGAACTGGCTGGCGCAGCGTTCAGTCGACGGACCGTGCGCGCAGGACCCGCCAGTGGTCCTCTCCCATCGCGGTCACCTGCGAACAACCGCCTCAGGGTAGGGAGGGGGAGTCACGTGGTGCGGCTGCCGGCTCTGAGTAGGGGTCACGTGGTGCGGCTGCCGGCTCTGAGTGGGAGTCACGTGGTGCGACTGCCGGCTCTGAGTGGGGGTCACGTGGTGCGACTGCCGGCTCTGAGTGGGGGTCAGGTGGTGCGGCTGCCGGCTCTGAGTGGGGGTCACGTGGTGCGGCTGCTGGCTCTGAGTGGGGGTCACGTGGTGCGACTGCCGGCTCTGAGTGGGGGTCACGTGGTGCGGTTGCCGGCTCTGAGTGGGGGTCACGTGATGCGACTGCCGGCCCTGAGTGGGAGTCACGTGGTGCGACTGCCGGCTCTGAGTAGGGGTCACGTGGTGCGACTGCCGGCTCTGAGTGGGGGTCACGTGGTGCGGCTGCCGGCTCTGAGTGGGGGTCACGTGGTGCGGCTGCTGGCTCTGAGTGGGGGTCACGTGGTGCGGCTGCCGGCTCTGAGTGGGGGTCACGTGATGCGACTGCCGGCCTGAGTGGGGTCACGTGGTGCGACTGCCGGCTCTGAGTGGGGGTCAGGTGGTGCGGCTGCCGGCTCGGAGTGGGGAGTCACGTGGTACGACTGCCGGCTCTGAGTGCGGGTCGCGTGGTGCGGCTGCTGGCTCTGGGTATGGGTCACTGGTGCGGCTGCCGGCTCTGTACTGTCGACTGCGGCTCTGTGGGGGTCACGTGGTGCGACTGCCGGCTCTGAGTGGGGGTCACGTGGTGCGGCTGCCGGCTCTGAGTGGGGGTCACGTGGTGCGGCTGCCGGCTCTGAGTAGGGGTCACGTGGTGCGGCTGCCGGCTCTGAGTGGGGGTCACGTGGTGCGGCTGCCGGCTCTGAGTAGGGGTCACGTGGTGCGGCTGCCGGCTCTGAGTAGGGGTCACGTGGTGCGACTGCCGGCTCTGAGTGGGGATCACGTGGTGCGGCTGCCGGCTATGAGTGGGGGTCACGTGATGCGACTGCTGGCTCTGAGTATGGGTCACGTGGTGCGGCTGCCGGCTCTGAGTGGGGGTCACGTGGTGCGACTGCTGGCTCTGAGTAGGGGTCACGTGGTGCGACTGCCGGCTCTGAGTGGGGATCACGTGGTGCGACTGCCGGCTCTGAGTGGGGGGAGTCACGTGGTGCGGCTGCCGGCTCTGAGTGGGGGTCACGTGGTGCGACTGCCGGCTCTGAGTGTGGGTCACGTGGTGCGGCTGCCGGCTCTGAGTGTGGGTCACGTGGTGCGACTGCTGGCTCTGAGTGGGGTTCACGTGGTGCGGCTGCTGGCTCTGAGTGGGGTTCACGTGGTGCGATTGCATAGCCCCGAGGCATCGTCCGTCTGCCGAATAGCGACTGAGAGATGGCCATAGCGGCCGTAGAGCGGTCGTGTTTTCCGGTGGAACCTGGCAGCGTTACAATGGGTACTTCAGTAGGAAGCCAGCCGTGGTGGGGCCTGAGGACGGCTTGCCGGGTCAGGGCTGCGATATAGCCTGAGGACGGCTTATCGGAGCAGGTCTGCAATATAGCCTGATGACAGTTTACCGGGTCAGGGCTGTGATGTAGCTGATGACGGCTTACCGGATATGGGCTGCGATATAGCCTGAGGACGGTTTACTGGGTCAGGGCTGCGATATAGCCTCAGGACAGTTTACTGGGTCAGGGCTGCGATATAGCCTGAGGACGGCTTGCCGGGTCAGAGCTGCGATATAGCCTGATGACAGTTCACCTGGTCAGGGCTGTGATATAGCCTGATGACGGCTTTCCGGATATGGGCTGCGATATAGCCTGATGACGACTTACCTGGTCAGGGCTGCAATTTAGTCTGAGGACGGCTTACCGGACCAGCAACACCTGTAGCAGCATCAGCACGTGACTTGTTCAGCAGCATTGTACAACCGCATGAGGGTTAGACGGAACATTTTGCATTGAGGAAAACCCAACATGGTAAACAAAAGTAGAGGTCCTATTCCCTGATCCCGTGTATTCCAGCTGCGTTAGCAAATTGCGCACATATTTTGCCCTTTGTTGTGAGGTCTCGGCAGGCTCGTTTATTTTCGACGCCGTGCACCATGCGCGAAGCTATTTCACCGCGGTGTACGGGCTGCTAGTTACTTAACATTCCACCACATTCGTGAATATATAAATTGATCGCTTCTATTAATGCCGACTGGAGGAATTTTAGTTGATTCGGGGCGGATCATTCAGTCCACTGAGGGACATTTCAAACTCAAATTAGTAGTGCTACATGAGTCCCTGGTATTATTTGAAAATGAGCTGGGTTTTTGGTTGTGGATTGAAATGTGCGAAATAAGCGAACCACGTGAGATATGAGATATGAAGGCTGAGGGCGCAAATTTAAGAGGCAAGACAAAAAATTGTAAGAAGCACACTATTTTACCCATAGAACAATTATAAGCTCATCTGATTGAGGAAATCGTTAATTTCAATGACGCACATCTAAAATACCCGTCCATTATGGAGGGCATAGTCCTTCAACGTCAAAGGTGACAACCTTCTTAACCCTCCCTAATGCTACCAGTGCAGCGGTCATGGAATACGGAACGCTCGTGCAAATGTTTCCAACAAACTTGAAGCACTTGAGCAAGACCACCTGCATACGTATTGCTTGCGTCATTGCCAAAATCATAGGTGACCACTGCAGTCGATGCGCCCCTAAGCCCCCAAAATCATAGGTTCTGGTCTAAAGCACCCCATGCGGACGGAAGCAAAACTGTTTCACTAGCGACATCTATCAACTGTCGTCGCCAATTACGGTGTGTTCGGTTTCCGCAGGTTCTTCACGTTCGGCGCTCCCGGCAAGAAGAAGATCTCCACGGTGACGCCGCCCAACCTCAGCCTCCTGGTCGCGAGCTCCGGCCGGATGGGCAGCGAAGATCAGGCGTTCACCGCCACTACCGGCGCGAGACCCGACTGCGAGCCGCCCTACAGGTAAATACGCGTCCCTGCCGCAGCTGTAGGCTCTGGGTTTCGTGGGATTACGTGGCAGGTAATCATTGAGCGGCTGATGGGCGTGAAAGGCAGTCATTCCAGAAGTTGGGTCTTCGAGTGAATGGTGGCGGGCCGTCCATCGACCGTCCGACGACACATCCGGCTTCCTTCCAAGTAGGAGCTTTGTGACCAACCCAATCACAGCTATGAATGGACATTCAGGGGAAGTGGGTATTCCGAGTTTTCTATCTGAAGGAAAGTTGGAACTGAATGTATAGTGTACTGTACATTTTAGGAACAAGATTATCATCGTGGACCAACAAGTCAGCTTATAGGTGTCCACTGGTGGTAGAATCACATGAACATCGCATGTTTTTCGGTGCCTAGTCAGATTTCCGAACCAAGAGAAATATTCCGACCTTCCTCAACCGCTGCGAATATAATTTTCACACGGTATTTAGTGTTTCACAAAAAATGAAATGGTCATTATTCCGCAACATCAACTTAGCTATTTAGGAAGCCAGTATCCGTAATCACAGGTTCGTATCACTGACAATGAATCGGCAATCAACACTCCTCAACATCGCGTCTAAGATGTAAAGGTGGACGTAGAGGACATAGAGGACATAGAGGGCATACATGTTAAGGTCCAATAAGAGCTGTAGGAGCCATCTGCTATTATATTAGTACGAGTGTTATCACAGGTTTTCACAACTGTGCAATACTTGTTGCAATTGTTCTCTTCACATTTGTCAAGGATTTGTTTTCTCAAAATTCACACTTAAGTCTTCAAACTAGTTGGCTGCCGTATCACTACTGAAGTAGAAGTTGGATCACATTATTCACGATCGACCGTATGTGGTGAAGAATCAGCTGGCAGCTGACAGCCCAGGGAAGCTGCCATCATAGATCAATAAATGTTGAGTTTTCCCTCTCGAAAAAAAATCAGAGGAAGCGTTTATCGCACGAAGGAATATTATAAGTGACAAACACGTGGCCTTCCTTTAAGAGGAAAGCTGTCATATGTCGGAATTTAAATCGTGCCCATACGGTTTTGCAAGAGATAAATCGGTCTAAAGCCCTCTCCACCTTTCTGATCCAATCCGTGACATTACTTTGGCATAGGGCATCACGATTACCACCGAACTATTTCTGCAGAAAAACGTTTTGCCACCTGGCTGTTAAAAATTGTCGCCAATATCAGCTGCTAAGGTACAACAAGTTGTCACAAACATCAACTACTACGGTACCAAAGATAAATTTGCTGCTGCCGCATCACATCACAGACAGTAAGCTAGCAAGATGCCGCTCCAGTAGCGCAGTTGGTTAGAGCGCTGGCCTGCGCTGGTCTGCCCTGTACTGGCAACGCAGGGTTAGAGTCGCTTCACGCGCTCGCATTTAGCCCCTGCTGAGAGGGTAAGTTAGCAGCTGGCTCGAAAAGGCCGGGGACGAGTAACTGGTCGGCTGTGTCGGTGCATTGACGGCACATTCAACCTTCGGTCAAAATTCTTCCGTTGAACTGGAATTTATTGATCAGATGGTGGGGCCAGGGTTCACGCAGCAAGCTCTGCATGGCATTATAACTTTGATTTATCTAACCACACCAGCTTTATAAGCCAATAAAAACCAACCCGGATTATATTAATTTTCTTTAAAAGAAACTAATATCCCTTACATAATTTTATCATAGCCGAACCCATGTTGCTTGGTGTTTATGAAGTGGGAACATTCTGGACGTATATATTTTAGGAGGAGCTCCTCCCCCGATTCATATCCACAAGTCCTCTAACCTAACCTAACCTAACCTAACCTAACCTAATCTAACCTATTGCCGTGCAGTATATTAAGTGCAGTTTAAGCTGCTTGAGCTCCCCAGTCGTGTTATTTAATTGAGCACTTTGTATTGATTTCTACATATCAGAAATAGCACATCCGAGGCCCGATTGGGTCTGAACAGTTGCGGGAGAAGCTTGAGTACAGGAAAACTCCCTCACCCCACCTTCCAAACGCGGATATTATTCATTGGGCCACCCCATGCTGAGGACGGGGAAAATACACCCCTGCATGCACCATACCTCACCAAATATATCACAAGGGGACGAGTGGCCTAGGGGTAAGTTGCCCGTCTCACAATCGAGAGATTGTGGCTTCGAGTCTCATCTGTCGCTACTCTTCGCCGCGACCAATCGGCGTGAGAGATTGGCGACGCTACATGGCTCAACGGTCGACGTGTTGTAAAACCAATAACCAACACCACCAAACATATTACCAACACATACGAGACAGAAATTAAGATGGTGCCAAACCGACTTATTGGAAAGCATGCTTCCGAATAGCCATGCACACATTTTGTTTTGGGGAAGGCACATTTGAAGGCACATTTGAGTCAAAAGTGATTCAGTTGTATTGCTTCCGATCTCCGACTGCCATATGTAGGTTTTGGGTTTCGTGCAAATTTTAAATCTATCTTAGAAAAGAGGGTACAAATTAGTGTAAATGATGCCCTTTGGTGTACATTTACATCGCTTGAAAAGCATTTGTGCTGATATATTTCAAATTTCCAGCGGGTTTACCCCGCAAAAGGCTGCGTGTAGCAATGCACAGGAGCTTGAAGCTGCACTGATGGATTGATAGGTAATCTGTTCTTGAAGCTGCACTGATGGATTGATAGGTAATCTGTTCTTGAAGCTGCACTGATGGATTGATAGGTAATCTGTTCCTGAAGCTGCACTGATGGATTGATAGGTAATCTGTTCTTGAAGCTGCACTGATGGATTGATAGGTAATCTGTTCCTGAAGCTGCACTGATGGATTGATAGGTAATCTGTTCTTGAAGCTGCACTGATGGATTGATAGGTAATCTGTTCTTCATGTCGGGCCGAATAAGCTGCGCCATGCACTTTGATACATTTGACATTCCACGTGAGCATGTGCAATGTGCATGCATAAAGTGGTGTTTCACTAATTTTGAACATACAGTACGTTCCATGAATGGTGTGCACATAAATTATATATGTGAATAACATGAGTACCTATGTGAATGTAAACAGCACCTATGCGAATGTAGTATTTTCGAAGCTCATTATGGTCCTTAAAACATCGAGTAATCGATAAGAAATTATCCTTAGCGCATCTATATGTATCTGTTTCCGAAATATCTCGCTCCGTGGAGCTACGTGTCCTCTTGACAGCAAATGCACGGGCTTGACATGTATCTACACCCACTCCACATGTAGCATGCTGAGACATCATGAAAACACCCTGGCGAGATCTGATGCTGTTTCATTAGCAACTGAAACTGAGGTAAGGGGGCGGGAATGGCCAACCGCACGATGCAAAAATCGACAACACATCTGTGTGTGCTGCATAAGAATCCGCTGCATCTATGAAAAGTGCTTCGGGCTTGTCCCGGCGGCCATGTTGTGCTGGTCCGGCGGCCATGTTGTGCTGGTCCGGCGGCCATGTTGTGCTGGTCCGGCGGCCATGTTGTGCTGGTCCGGCGGTCATGTTGTGCTGGTCCGGCGGCCATGTTGTGCTGGTCCGGCGGCCATGTTGTGCTGGTCCGGCGGCCATGTTGTGCTGGTCCGGCGCCGTTGTGCTGGTCCGGGGTGTTGTGCTGGTCCGGCGGCCATGTTGTCTGTGGCGGTCTGTTGTGCTGGTCGGGCCATGTTGTGCTGGTCCGGCGGCCATGTTGTGCTGGTCCGGCGGCCATGTTGTGCTGGTCCGGCGGCCATGTTGTGCTGGTCCGGCGGCCATGTTGTGCTGGTCCGGCGGTCATGTTGTGCTGGTCCGGCGGTCATGTTGTGCTGGTCCGGCGGTCATGTTGTGCTGGTCCGGCGGTCATGTTGTGCTGGTCTGGCGGTCATGTTGTGCTGGTCCGGCGGCCATGTTGTGCTGGTCCGGCGGCCATGTTGTGCTGGTCCGGCGGCCATGTTGTGCTGGTCCGGGGGTCGTGTTGTGCTGGTCCGGCGGCCATGTTGTGCATGCACATTGCACGGCGGTCGTGTTGTGCTGGTCCGGCGGCCATGTTGTGCTGGTCCGGCGGTCATGTTGTGCTGGTCCGGCGGCCATGTTGTGCTGGTCCGGCGGTCATGTTGTGCTGGTCTGGCGGTCGTGTTGTGCTGGTCCGGCGGCCATGTTGTGCTGGTCCGGCGGTCATGTTGTGCTGGTCCGGCGGTCATGTTGTGCTGGTCTGGCGGTCATGTTGTGCTGGTCCGGCGGCCATGTTGTGCTGGTCCGGCGGCCGTGTTGTGCTGGTCCGGCGGTCATGTTGTGCTGGTCTGGCGGTCATGTTGTGCTGGTCCGGCGGCCATGTTGTGCTGGTCCGGCGGCCATGTTGTGCTGGTCCGGCGGCCATGTTGTGCTGGTCCGGCGGTCGTGTTGTGCTGGTCCGGCGGCCATGTTGTGCATGCACATTGCACGGCGGTCGTGTTGTGCTGGTCCGGCGGCCATGTTGTGCTGGTCCGGCGGTCATGTTGTGCTGGTCCGGCGGCCATGTTGTGCTGGTCTGGCGGTCGTGTTGTGCTGGTCCGGCGGCCATGTTGTGCTGGTCCGGCGGTCATGTTGTGCTGCTCCGGCGGTCATGTTGTGCTGGTCTGGCGATCATGTTGTGCTGGTCCGGCGGCCATGTTGTGCTGGTCCGGCGGCCATGTTGTGCTGGTCCGGCGGCCATGTTGTGCTGGTCCGGGGGTCGTGTTGTGCTGGTCCGGCGGCCATGTTGTGCTGGTCCGGCGGTCATGTTGTGCTGGTCTGGCGGTCGTGTTGTGCTGGTCCGGCGGCCATGTTGTGCTGGTCCGGCGGTCATGTTGTGCTGGTCCGGCGGTCATGTTGTGCTGGTCTGGCGGTCATGTTGTGCTGGTCCGGCGGCCATGTTGTGCTGGTCCGGCGGCCATGTTGTGCTGGTCCGGCGGCCATGTTGTGCTGGTCCGGCGGTCGTGTTGTGCTGGTCCGGCGGCCATGTTGTGCATGCACATTGCACGGCGGTCGTGTTGTGCTGGTCCGGCGGTCATGTTGTGCTGGTCCGGCAGTCATGTTGTGCTGGTCCGGCGGTCATGTTGTGCTGGTCCGGCGGCCATGTTGTGCTGGTCCGGCGGCCATGTTGTGCTGGTCCGGCGGCCATGTTGTGCTGGTCCGGCGGCCATGTCGTGCTGGTCCGGCGGTCATGTTGTGCTGGTCTGGCGGTCGTGTTGTGCTGGTCCGGCGGTCATGTTGTGCTGGTCCGGCGGTTGTGTTGTGCTGGTCCGGCGGTCATGTTGTGCTGGTCCGGCGGTCGTGTTGTGCTGGTCCGGCGGCCATGTTGTGCATGCACATTGCACGGCGGTCGTGTTGTGCTGGTCCGGCGGCCATGTTGTGCTGGTCCGGCGGCCATGTTGTGCTGGTCCGGCGGTCGTGTTGTGCTGGTCCGGCGGCCATGTTGTGCTGGTCCGCAGGTCATGTTGTGCTGGTCCGGCGGTCATGTTGTGCTGGTCCGGCGGTCATGTTGTGCTGGTCCGGCGGTCATGTTGTGCTGGTCCGGCGGCCATGTTGTGCTGGTCCAGCGGTCATGTTGTGCTGGTCCGGAGGTCATGTTGTGCTGGTCCGGCGGTCGTGTTGTGCTGGTCCTGCCGGTGGTTGAAAACATGCGCAATTTCATGGCAATGCGCGCAATGCAAGACCCAGTAGTTCGCTGGTGAACACGAATACCATGCCTGGCGGACTGTGTCACGTACTAGCCTGCCTTCTTATTGGAGGTGATCCTCGAGCTTTGTTCACAAATATAAACTTCATGATTAATGAAGTTTTTATTCGTGATTAGTTAAGTTTTAAGAAAGACATCGCATATGATGCGATGTCTCCATCGAGCGATGTTCACAAATGACACCTTATGATTAATGGACTTGTGTTCGTGATTAATTATGTTTGTTTAAGAAGACATCACATTAGATGTGATGTCTTCTAGCTGTCATTACCAAAACTGCAGCCGCCGATGGTTTCCGCCTGCGGTATCGCAAGGAATGACCTTGCCTATTGTGTGAAGTCGGTTGGTTTCTTAGTTGCACGAAGCGACAGTGCTGGGGCTTCACGAGGCGCCGGCCACAGCACCGTGGCCACACCCACGTCACGCCACCGTGGCCACACCCACATCACGCCACTATGGCCACACCCACGTCACGCCACTGTGGCCACACCCACCTCACCCCACCGTGGCCACACCCACGTCACCCCACCGTGGCCACACCCACGTCACGCCACCGTGGCCACACCCACGTCACGCCACTGTGGCCACACCCACGTCACGCCACTGTGGCCACACCCACGTCACGCCACTGTGGCCACACCCACGTCACGCCACTGTGGCCACACCTACACCCACGTCACGTGTGGACCCAGGCTGCCATAGCACCGTGGCCACACCCACGTCACGCCACCGTGGCCACACCCACGTCACGCCACCGTGGCCACACCCACGTCACGCCACTGTGGCCACACCCACGTCACGCCACTGTGGCCACACCCACGTCACGCCACTGTGGCCACACCCACGTCACGCCACTGTGGCCACACCCACCTCACGCCACTGTGGCCACACCCACCTCACGCCACTGTGGCCACACCCACGTCACGCCACCGTGGCCACACCCACGTCACGCCACCGTGGCCACACCCACGTCACGCCACTGTGGCCACACCCACGTCACGCCACTGTGGCCACACCCACGTCACGCCACTGTGGCCACACCCACGTCACGCCACTGTGGCCACACCCACGTCACGCCACTGTGGCCACACCCACATCACGCCACTGTGGCCACACCCACGTCACGCCACTGTGGCCACACCCACGTCACGCCACCGTGGCCACACCCACGTCACGCCACCGTGGCCACACCCGCAGTGGCCACCCACGTCACGCCACCGTGGCCACACCCACTCACGCCACTGTGGCCACACCCACGTCACGCCACTGTGGCCACACCCACGTCACGCCACCGTGGCCACACCCACGTCACGCCACTGTGGCCACACCCACACATCACGTCACTGTGGCCACACCCACATCACGCCACTGTGGCCACACCCACGTCACGCCACCGTGGCCACACCCACGTCACGCCACTGTGGCCACACCCACGTCACGCCACTGTGGCCACACCCACGTCACGCCACTGTGGCCACACCCACCTCACGCCACCTGTGGCCACACCCACGTCACGCCACCTGTGGCCACACCCACGTCACGCCACCGTGGCCACACCCACGTCACGCCACTGTGGCCACACCCACGTCACGCCACTGTGGCCACACCAACTCACGCCACTGTGGCCACACCCACGTCACGCCACTGTGGCACACACCCACGTCACGCCACCGTGGCCACACCCACGTCACGCCACGCCACTGTGGCCACACCCACGTCACGCCACCGTGGCCACACCCACGTCACGCCACCGTGGCCACACCCACGTCACGCCACTGTGGCCACACCCACGTCACGCCACTGTGGCCACACCCACGTCACGCCACCGTGGCCACACCCACGTCACGCCACTGTGGCCACACCCACGTCACGCCACTGTGGCCACACACGTCACGCCACTGTGGCCACACCCAGTCACTGCCACACCCACGTCACGCCACTGTGGCCACACCCACGTCACGCCACTGTGGCCACACCCACGTCACGCCACCGTGGCCACACCCACGTCACGCCACTGTGGCCACACCAACGTCACGCCACTGTGGCCACACCCACGTTACGCCACTGTGGCCACACCCACGTCACGCCACCGTGGCCACACCCACGTCACGTCACTGTGGCCACATCCACGTCACGCCACTGTGGCCACACCCACGTCACGTCACTGTGGCCACACCCACGTCACGTCCCTGTGGCCACACCCACGTCACGCTCGGACCCAGGCTGCCACCGCATGCCGTCCGCTCTATATCACTGGACCTTGGCGGACCCGGCATTGCATCACTATCTGGCCTGACTAATGGCCGCTCCATTTCGTATCTGGTGGTATTTTGTCTCGTTAATCATGCTAGGCCATCGAGCGATGACGTCATTTCCGGCGGCATATTCGGTTCTTCTTGCGCTGAAATCGCAACTTTGTGCCCGTTTCTATTGCAGTGAATGTGCTCAGCTGTTTGAAATGCTTTTTGATGCTTCCAGAAAACGACACCACTCCACCGAAATTACCAATAGCAAGCAAGATAATTGATTATGTGCTTGCATGCTTACATCAACTATGGGATGACTCGTATGCCGTTCGTTATAAAGAATACAGGCAGGAACATCTTACAGCCTGTGTGAATACAATTCATCGCATATTTTTGCCTTCGGGACTTCCAAGAAGTTCTTTGCAAGTTGTTCCGCAAGCCATTTGATATCACGCTTCGTGTGGAGTGAGTCTCACTTGGTCCATTAATCATGCATTTTACGAAGTAAAATTTGCCGTTGGCTTTGTCGATCTATTCGCGAACTTCGTTCCAAGTGTGATTCAAGCACTGGCTCAAGACCACGGACTGCGCCGTCTACTATACTATACTTCACACGTATACTGTACCGCATCACAGCTCTGCTGTCACCGACCTGGGGCGAGCCAAAAGGCTTACCTTTAGCCTTACCGTGACAGTTTATCGGTATGAGGTGATTTCCGTGACATTCTTATTGGCCCGACCCAGTGTTCAAGGCCAGAAGGTCACGCTTGCGATCGCGGCACGTGACCTCGCAAATGTGCAGTGCGGGAACACGTGTGTGGTGTCCTCGCCTCGACATTTCGCTCCGGCGAATAGCACGTGCAACCCAGTGAGCCAGCTGTCACTCGCCTCCTGTCACTCGCCTCCTGTCACTTGCCTCCTGCCACTCGCCTCCTGTCACTCGCCTCCTGTCGGCAGAGGACAATTGAATTGAAAGATTTACGATCCAAGAAACACAGAATGCGTGAAAAGAACTGGAGGGAGTTCGGCTAGCAGGCGCATGGCGAAAATTGGAGAAGTGGCTGAGTACTTCACATAATTATTTCATTGTTCTGAAAGGGCGCAAGTTCCAAGCATTACACTTGTGTCATTACCTCGAGTAGCGAGGTGTAATTTGTGTACTGTCTAATGGTTGTTATTGCGTATCGCTGGTGCATGGTAAGTATCACGGATTGTGTGGCAAGCGAGATGTGCATGCATGTGTGCTTGTGCTTATTAAAAATATGCTGAAACTGAGACTACGGGGACGAGTGGTCTAGGGGTAAGTTGCTCATCTCACAATCGAAAGATTGTGTGTTCGAGTCTCACCTGTCGCCACTCTTCGCCCGCGACCAATCGGCGTGAGAGATTGGCGACGCTACAGGACTCAATAGTCGATATGTCGATTCGTAAATCCAATATCCAACCAAACTGAGACTATCCATCCTGCTCTGCCGAACGCTGTAGGGTCCTTAATTAACGTCATTTCAACGACGCATGTAACCCCATCAATCGTCCATATTTCTGTGGAGCCACTTCCAATATTTCCGCTATTGAGAGCCATTTAATATGACCCGGCCGTGCCGCCATAGCTCAGCTGGTTCGAGCGCTGGTCGGTATTGGTTTCCTCTGTCCTGGTGAGGCAGAGCTCGAGTCATGTCACGCGCTCCGATAACCCCCGGCTGTGAGTGTCGGCTGACAACTGGGTCCGATAAGGCTGGGGACACGGACTCAGGGGAACGTGTCGGCACATCGACGGCACGTTAATCTCTCGACCAGAGTTCCACCGTTGAGCTATAAGTTACAAATTTGATGGTGGAGCCAGGGTTCACACAAGGTATGTTTAGCGTTGTACTCTAGTTCATAAAGCCACTCCAGTAAGCATTAGCATTAAAATGGTTATAACAAATTGAGTGCCTTGGATTGGATCCTGGGTCCTTGGACCTATTATCATGGATCATCATAAGTACTCTTCACGGGATCAGTGAATACATTTTTCGTGACACATATATCTCTGTAATGTTCTGTCCCCCAGTAGAGTCGCCTGCGTAACATTCGAGTGCGGCCAAGGTCGGACAAATTAATTTCTGCGGGAAGCTTCGGCGTATGACAAACATACCAGCGCGACTTTTGCCATGCATCCTACTCTTCAGGACTGTCGGTGCCAATGACCTAATTTGCGTAGGTCAAGATAGCTTCCTGAATTAAATTTTATGTATATATAAACACCTTTCCCTAGTTCATGCCATACTCTCGTGCATCGCTTGTGGGGGTGGGGGGCTGTTGCCCTGGAGGGTTTGCGAGTACAGTACGGAAGAGCACGTGGTCGCGCTGAAAATAGCCACCGGCTCCCTGAATAGCTCCGCATGTCTTCGTATGAAACAGTCCAGACCACGTTCGACACGAAGATGATCCTTTTAATCTTTTAATGGAGGCATTTCCCACAAGCTTAGCCGACAGCCTGCCGTAGCCAATGAGCGATTGTGTTTTCCTGGTGTGTGTTCCCTGTAGGATGTAGTTGTAGATCTGGTCAGTGACGGGCACAAGATGTAGCCGGAGGCAGCGTGCACGGAGGGAGCTGCTGATGAATGGATCGACAGGTAGCGGCGGATCTTCACAGGGTGACGCCAAGGGTCAAGGTCAAATGCCGAGGGGAAGTTGGGGCGGGTTACCCGTGGTGTGGGCGTATGATAGCTATGGACTTGGTGTGCTGACCGCTCACCGTCTCTGTGGGGTGTGGGGAGGGAGAGGTTTGCTCGCCTTTCAAACTATCCTGAGAAATTACCAGCCCTTTAATCAGCAGCCGATGGAGCTGCTGAATCAAATCCCGCTAATGTAGACCATAATCTGTTTGTAATATATGGGCGCGAATTATCAATTCTGGCCGAAGCGACCTAAAGCCCAAATAACTAACTAACTAAACTGTCTCTTATCTGGCTATTTTCTGGCAACACATTCAAGGGCATCTTTGTTGCTGGTAGGAATTTTTGACGGGAACATGAAGCGTGTTCGGGTTCTCATGATCATATTTCACCATCACGTTTTATTTATCGTCAGTCCACCTGGCATCGTACCAAGAAACATGATAATTCAGTGGCACGATAACTGTCTCAACGTTTGGAAAGGAGACATTTTCAAGTCGATTCTTTGTATGCAATGTTATATCTATTTTCTACATATGTATCCTGTTATGTTCATGTATAGCTATCATATTTGTATGTTAACGTCGAACCTGCCAATAGTTGCGGGGGAGGATGGTGCGGTACCGCCGTTTCTCTGAACATTCTTTCTTCAAGGAGTTCTTTGCTGATTGCTGGCAATCCTTGATCTACAGCCAGTTACTCAGAACTAGTCACGCAACCACCCCAACAAACCGACTGGCAATCCTTGATCTACAGCCAGTTGCTCAGAACTAGTCACTCAACCACTTCAACAAACCGACTGCAGGCGAACCAATCCCACTGAATACTTCGTTGGCAATATATTCCGACGATGCGAAAAGCCCGTCCTTGTCATGAGCAGCAATCCCGGTCAGATCGCACGGTGATCCAGACCACAGTTACGGTGATCCAGAACACAGTTACGGTGATCCAGAACACAGTTACGGTGATCCAGACCACAGTTACGGTGATCCAGACCACAGTTACGGTGATCCAGACCACAGTTACGGTGATCCAGACCACAGTTACGGTGATCCAGACCACAGTTACGGTGATCCAGAACACAGTTACGGTGATCCAGACCACAGTTGTGCACCGCTGCCAGTGCACAGTCGGGAAGTGCACCACCCGCCAGATGCACTGCATCGGCCTGACGAACACAACTCCCAGTCACTCACACAGTCAGTCTCAGTCAGTCTCGGTTAGTCTCGGTCACTCGCAGTCAGTGTCAGACTCGGTCAGTCTCGGTCAGTCTCAGTCAGACTCGGCCACTCGCAGTCAGTGTCTCAGTCAGTCTCAGTTATACTCGGTCAGTCTCAGTTAGACTCGGTCAGTCTCAGTCAGACTCGGTCAGACTCAGTCACTCGCAGTCAGTGTCTCAGTCAGACTCGGTCAGTCTCAGTCAGACTCGGTCAGACTCGGTCAGTTTCAGTCAGACTCAGTCAGTCTCAGTCAGACTCAGTCAGTTTCTGTCAGTCCTAGTCTCATCATCGCCGACTAATGATGCCCTGAGAGAGGAGACCCTCCAAGGCCACCGTTTGGACACCGCAGCATGACCACACCACAAGCATGCTCGCATCATGTACGACCATGATAAGCACGACCATGGACCAGGATACACCCACCGACGGATCCATCAGGCGGGCTTTCGACTGGTCGCGGGCATGTTAATCGGTTCCGAGTTCGAAAAGCTTCACATTTTAACAGCAACAATTCGGCACGTCATTTTAAGACATTTCCCCATAAAATGTGCTTAGATTCCGATAACATATTACGACTGCAAAAGTTCAGAATATCGGCCTTCTGAGGGACCTGGGGTGTCTCTCCTCCCCTAGGTCCGCTACAAGTGCATACACAGCGCACACGGGACAGACAGTGCAGGACAGGCAGACAACACAGGGTGCACTATTGATCCGCGACAGCTGTGCTTACACGTACGGTTACAGTCGTGACCAGTCTGTCAGGTCACGCTTTTAGCTTAGCATCATTTCCAGTCTTATCTAAAGGTGGATGTGAAATAATTAGTATTACATAGCAAGTGTAGGAAGAAAATGCACCTACATACTGTATTTTCAGCAAACTAAATGTCAGGCTCCGACTAAAGGGAAATTACTATTAATAATTAATTGGATGTAGTTAATAATTCCATCCAATCTGGTGATGGCTGTTTTCGCTGGAACCAACCTGCTTTAACTTCGTTATTTTGCCATAACACACAAGCTAACAACAGCTTCTACAGTTGCCTTTTAGAATAGCGGAATGAAGCCACCAAAATAGTCTTCACGTGATTGCATTGTGGTTTAGAAAGGTTTACCTATGGATGAACAGATATGCATATATGTAATACACACACACACGCATATATATATATATATATATATATATATATATATATACATGTATGTATAATCAGCACATATTTTCGAAATGTGACTTGTGATTCGCTCAGCTTCAGTCAGCTCGATGATTCGTTGCACATATTTTTCCGCGATCTCGCACCGCGTTACAAATCCGCTCCTGAATTTGGAAATTCTTCGAAGCGAATGTAATTAGCCTCCAGATTATTTCTTATCCGCTTGTTTGCTCTTTGCTTCAGTACTTGGCTTCTCCAACATTTTGACAGCCTCACTGCTGTCATTGGTTGCGCATATAATTCATTTTGAATTTACTCAAACACCTAAAACACGGGTCAGACTGACTTAGCTGATAACCCGAAGTTCTCTACTTTGATCTCCAAATTCGCACAGTGCATCCCGTCGAAGTTTTACCTTCGCATTTTCGCTACGAATCCTGCCGAGTTTTCCGTCGGTGTGGCTCAAACGGCGCCAGCAGTCTCCGCTGATGGTCTGGCTGGCTCGTGAATATTCAGCAGGCCAGTGAGGTGAGGGCGAAGCTAAATTTATTCTGCGAGTGGTGCATCTTTTATACCATCTCGTAATCCAAAGCTCACAATGGACGCTTAGATAATGCTCCATCATCACTGAACTGATTACCCACGGTGGACAAGGCCATGACAGCGCCAAGTACGGCCTACTGACAATGTTAGGTCTGGTGTGATGCCACTGGTACGTTTGGCTTCCGCCTCCATTTCCAGTCCTGTATTTGATGGTTCGATGAGTCTTTTGGAGAACATAAAGAACCTACTAGAATTGCTTGAGGTTATAGTCGTCAATGTCTTCCACGTCCATGCATAAACAATTTATCGGCGCTAAATATGGCAAAAAGTGGGAGAAAAACAAATGCACGAGCATCCACTCCACATTTTGCCTCTGATGAATTGCCATCTAGTGAACGTATACCGTTAAATGTTATTATATCGTATTCTTAAATGACATTATTATAAAATATACTCCAATGAAGCAACTACTATCCCAACGAATAAACAAACTTGTATTTTTAACATTTAGGCATTGTTTAAAGTCTGGAGCATTGCTTCGGCGCTGGTCCAGATTCTGCAAACAGATGCTGTGGTGTATTATATCAAAATAATAGACTCCTCTTTAAACACGACGGCAATGCTATTCCACTGTTTCGCAAGGGAAGCACGGAGCTGCAAAATATGAACCTTGTGTAGGCTAGCCTCCCCGTGGCATGATCTGTGGTTTGGGTTTCCACGCCCCGCTGCTAAGGGCTCAAAGGGCAGGCGCACGTTTCTGCTCAACTAGCTCTCAGTAGCGTGCTAAGCTCATGCGAACTAGCTCTCAGTAGCGTGCTAAACTCATGCGAACCACATCGAGGGAACTCAATCATCTCGGTGCCTAGCAGAGCGTCGATTTTTTTTGGCGGAATTATTCAAGGAGCGGGTATGTCTAGTATCAGCATGTTCATGTTCAATTTTTAATTGTTATCTCTTAATAACTAGAGAAGCTATCACAAGGCCGCCCAGCGGTGTTCCATTTTCTGTTCCCATCTCTCAATACCCTGAGAAGTTGGCTCAAGACCCCCAGCGGTGTCCCATTTCCTATTGTAATTTCACAATATCCTGAGAAGTTGGCTCAAGACCCCCAGCGGTGTCCCATTTCCTATTGTAATTTCTCAATATCCTGAGAAGTCGGCTCAAGACCGTCCAATGTTGTTCAATTTCCTGTTGCGATCTCTCAATGACCTAAGAAACTGTTGTCAATCTTGGGCGGTGCGCAGTGTGGCATGTTCAACTTGGAAATGAGCATTTATACTCTAATTTATTCATAGAACGGTCACTTGGGAAGCGGTCTTGGTCCACGCAAATTCATTGCCTATTGATCCCTGCAGTCCTTAAAGGTGCTACGTGTCATGCCAGCTTTCAGCCTAAATAAATTATCTGGAGCTCTGCTGAACTTGAACACCATATGGACGAATTAATTTGTGGCGGAACATTCCAGAACATCCCAGTTCTAGACGATGCATTGTACTGCTCTCGTGAGTATTCTTTATGCTGCCCATACTGTAATCCAAAAGGAGCAATGTGTAATTTGATTGGTTGGTTATTTGGGCTTTCGGGCGCATCGTGTGTGGAATCGCAGTGTAATTTGACTGCTCCATCTTCGAGCGATCACATGCAAGCATCTGGACGGGTGTCCGAGTGATATTCAAGAGTTCAGACGATATATTATTAAACATTCCAATGCCAAAACAGGTGGGATAGTTGGAATCCGCTCAAAGATAAACTTTTAGATTTTCATAAATATGAATGTTTCGTTTTCCATTCAGTGCACCATATATGAAAAAATATATCCTACACAATATGCCAATTAAACCCAACAACTGGGAGTGATAAACTAATGACACAAGTGTACTCCTTGGGTTTGTAGTCTTTGAGGCGGTACACCGGGATATAATTTTATCTGCAGGCGTGGGGACGGTGAGTGCCTGAGAAGCATGTACGACATGCAGTAATTCGCTGGTATAACTACCGTTGCCCCTGTGGAAGTGAAGACATTTTGTGATTATTGTCGTGATGGTTTGTTTATTGTTTGTTTATTCGTTGGTTCACGACACACTTTATGCACATTCACGGCTAATGGCGCCGCCCACACTGTTTCGCCGGTGGGCCGCGGGATTGGGAAATGTTCTGAGTGGCGCTAGAGTCGAACCCGGGACCTTTGGTACCCATAGCCAGACACCTTAACCACTCGGCCATCCCCGCACCATTGTCGTGATGGTGGTGGGGGAGGGATTGTTCAGTTAGCATGTTATTGGATTCCGTGCTTTCAGGACAGAGAAATAATTAATTCACGTCAAAAACAACCTGTGCTCTCTGTTCCAGCTTGCTTCACACCTGCTAGCCTCGCTCTGTCTTCCACTTCTGGCACACTGTTGTTGCATTCAGAAGCGTGTGAATGATCTGATGATCAAATGATCATTAAATCAAAATGATATAAATGAGTATTGCCTGTCCACAGGAGACCAGTGGTAACCCGCTCACTGAAGTCATAAAAATCGTCAGTTGATCAGGCTTAATAAGAGCCACTGGGAGCCAACTGAGTTAGGCTTATGAAGGAGATATAATGTGAGACGAGAAAAAGGACACAGACATACCCTAATCGATACGATATCCCCGTTCTAAAGTATCAATCTAAAAACCTATCTTGCAACATTCACCTGATCTTGCATAACACACTCCTCCACACCCTTGCTCCACCAATAATTGTAAAGCTGCTTCAGGCCATGCCTTGTAAAAACGGGCTGAACGGTGCAAATTTAACTCGTATAAATATCGCCCCATCCATTTCCAATTAAATAATGTTAGTGTTGTCTGTCCGCCTGCGATGCTGAAGAGATTAGCCATGGTATTCATGGTAACACAATGATGCCGATAGTTGTTTTATGGCTCATTATATGACATTGATTACAGGGTTCAAATCTCTTTTCTCTTCTTAAAGTATTTTTTCTTTATATCCAATGCGAGGTAGGCCACCCGTGGCTTTATTAGGCCTTAAGCTTGTATGACCTTTATTACTGAGGTATCAAGGCATAAATAGCATCCAATATTGTCCGGCATATCATCACGTTGCATCACTGCAAGAGTGACCTGATCATGGCCGGTACCCTGTGGCCATCCTGCCAGATTGTTACGAAAAATATAAAGGTGAAGTGGCGCAGAGGGTAGCGCCAGTCTAAAGGTGAAGCGGTGCAGAGGGTAGCGCTAGTCTAAAGGTGAAGTGGCGTATGCCCCGCCAGTAATCGTTCTGCTGCGGCACAGTCTACGATCCCAGTGAACTTAACTGTGTGCCAGTGTTCAAGCGTTTCTTGAAACAAGTTGCAAACGTAGTTATTCTCTGGTGCTTAGTGCCGAGTCCATCCGAAACAGATATTCCGGACGGCCCAGCTGAAGCTGCCTATATATTCATTTTTGGGAGAAATTCTGACCCATCCTAGAGATTTACCAAAAATGTGAAATTCGGGGAACATTGGCTTTTTCGCGGCACACGACTCACTGTTTTCTGTATTTGTATTGTGTCAATGTCCCAGTAGGGGGCCAATGACTAAGGCTGTTACAGCGCCGTTCGGACCAGAAGGCTGGACTGCTTGGGAAACAAAATGTCGTGTCTTCTTACTTTTGGCATCCTTCGGCTCAGGAACCCAGCTTCGCGTGTCAGAAGTCCAATGTCAGCCTGGTTCACCCGCTTGTCGCCATCAAGAATGTAATGCTTTCCGAATCTCACATATGTATACATGGGGAGGCCTCGAATTACAAATTCCACATAAACTGCGTCTATTGCCGAACACGGCACTATGCGGTACACTTCTTCGAATTAAGCTTGTGCTACAGTGTTATTATTCATGGTGTGGTGTATATTGTTCCACTCTTAAGCCAGAAGAATGATGCTCCTTGAATAACTTTTGTATCCATACTGGTACTCCATACACCCCCACCCTCCTCATTTTCTTGGCTGCCACCAGTGAGGCAAGTCCCACCTTTTCTCACTTCATAACTGGACTTCAGCAGCATCGTGTAATGCTATTATTCACTGCTATACATGCTCTTTCATCGCTGTTCTGCGCACCGTATTTCAGAATATTATAATATCACGACAATACGATAGCAAAAGAAGCTTAATGTTCTTGTTCACGTTTCTGCATTATAAATGCCTATAGATTGCGTTGCGGTTTCAAGTACAAGGGAAACTTGAAAGGAATGTAAATGCAGCCTGATATAGGAGATACCGAGATCTGTGACTATTGTTCGGTACCCCATGTGACTAATGTTAGTCACCTCATGTGACTAATGTCAGTGTTCACAGCTGTTGCATGCATAGCGACTTAATAGCTCTAGTGTGTGTTGCGTGCCGCTAGATGTGAGGTATGTCTGATGTTCGAGCCTACTGCCACATCACAGCTTCCCATCATTGTCAGATATCAGTCTTAGTCGCGTGGGGCAAAAAAAGCAGCCGGCCAACGCTATTCAATGGGCGACAAATCACACTTGGTTCAATTTGGTCCGTTGCCTTTCGCGGAAGCGGCCAGAGCCTGCGGCGGCCAGTTGGTTCGGGGAATCTGGCTTATTCCCGTCAGTGTTCTGCGGGCTGGTGGCGTTGATAACTGAGCCGAGCCACGACTCAGCGTGTCTCTCGAACTGTAGAAAACTGAACTCTACCATGCATGTCCAATAGCAGTGACAGAAGCGACGGCAGATAAGGTACCTAATGTCAACAAGGAGTTGTAAGATGTCTAGCTATTTTTTTGCGGGTCTTGGGACCCGGGGCTTGATCTTTCATAAAATAATATGCACTCCGAGAGTACGACTTTTGAAAGTTGTTTTGAGATGTAGGCAATGAGGTGCAGTTGTATTGAAGTGGAACCACTCCGTATCGTTTTGTGTGGCCAATGGTCTGCCGCTATATCTAAGGAGTGCAACAAATAATGCCTTCCGCATACACTTCGGAATACTGACGATAAAGGTGAAATATAGTCAGCATTGTGTTAAATGCCATGAACGTTTTTTTAGCTAGGCGCCCGAGTGTGTCTAAACACGTCCAAGTTTAGACCATCATTTATCTATGGTGACATTTCATGGTATCCGCAACTGTGCCAAGTATTCGGTGCCCAAACAGTCTGTGGACCCGCAGGTCAGGTGGATACCGATGCTATAATTCACCAACGATGCGCTATGCTATGCCATGCAGCTGTTTCGATGAAGCTAGAATGGCGCCGTCGGCGTTCCCGCGCTTTTTCCAGAGACTATGGGCAGCGCTACCGGCTTGCGAACTCTGGCATTGAGCACTGGAAAGCCACCCTAATGCGTGTACATGCGTCAGCTGTGTTCTGGAACCCACACGGCGGAGAATCTGGTGTTGTGTCGTGTTCTGAATCTGTTGCCGTGTCGTGTTCTGAAGCTGTCGTCATGTCGCGTTCTGAAGCTGTCGCCGTGTCGTGTTCTGAAGCTGTTCCCGTGTCGTGTTTTGAAGCTGTCGCCGTGTCGTGTTCTGAAGCTGTTGTGTCATGTTCTGAAGCTGTTGCCGTGTCGTGTTCTGAAGCTGTTCCCGTGTCGTGTTCTGAAGCTGTTGTGTCATGTTCTGAAGCTGTTGCCGTGTCGTGTTCTGAAGCTATTGTCGTGTCGTGGTCTGAATTTGTAGCCGACCGGGCAGCGGCCATGAGAACGCACGGCCCAGCGTGCGATGTAGCCCAGTTCTGGGCAGTTTCGGCCGGACCGAACACCCTGTCGGACCGAACACCCTGTCGGACCGAACACCCTGTCGGACCGAACACCCTGTCGGACCGAACACCCTGTCGGACCGAACACCCTGTCGGACCGAACACCCTGTCGGACCGAACACCCTGTCGGACCGAACACCCTGTCGGACCGAACACCCTGTCGGACCGAACACCCTGTCGGACCGAACACCCTGTCGATCGGGGTCCCGCCGGTGGATACACTGCGCTTCTCCCAAACCACGACTGACCGCGACCCCATTTGTGCTACCACTGTAAACAGGACACTGATCTGATCCTGATAATGCGTGGCGTATTGAGTGAAACTAGTCGATGCTCTGTGCGCTCGTGGTCGGCTGAGATGTGGCTTGTCCTGGGAGCGAGCCGATGTCATGTCACGTGAACTCCGAGGTAAGGTGGTGTTCGGCTGGACCTTACACCACCAACACGTGCGCTGGTGTTCGGCTGGATCTTACACCACGGAGACGTGCGGCCAACGCCTGGATCCGTAGGCAACTGAGCAGCAGTGTTTGCGTGTTCCAGGGGGGACCTGCTGCCCCGAGATCGCCACCGACCGTTACGGCCGCGGTTGTAAGTGCTCTGTGTGCGCGGTCCCTGCCCCCTGGCGCCCTGACCTGGTGTCACGTGACCCGACCTCGGCCGAGGCCGCTTCACGTCGCCTCACCTCCGTCTGTCTGTGTTGCTGTCGGCTCACCTTGGCTGGGCTGGTTCCAAGTGGCACTCGGCGTCGCCGTGGTGCGCCATCACCGGTCTGGCTTCCCGTCAGTCATCTGATACTGCATGGACTGACCTGACCTGACCTGACATGACTTGTTCTGACCTGACCTGACCTGACCTGATCTGCCCTGGCCTTTCCTGGCCTCACCTGACCTCACCTGACCTCACTTTACCTCACGTCACCTCACCTCACTTCACCACACCTCACCTCACTTCACCTCACCTCACGTCACCTCACCTCACCTCACCTCATCTCACCTCACTTCACCTCACCTCACTTCTAATAACCTTTTGATGATCCAGCCGAAGCAACTTGGATTTAATTCACTTCAGATTTCACCCCAGTTCATTTCATTTCGCGTCACTTCAGCACATCCCACCTGGCTCAACACCTTCAGCCACCTCCTGAACCAACATGTCTCACAACACCTTCAGCCACCTCCTGAACCAACATGTCTCACAACACCTTCAGCCACCTCCTGAACCAACATGTCTTACAACACCTTCAGCCACCTCCTGAACCAACACGTCTAACAACACCTTCAGCCACCTCCTGAACCAACATGTCTCACAACACGTTCAACCACCACCTGCACCAACACGTCTAACAACACCTTCAGCCACCTCCTGAACCAACATGTCTCACAACACCTTCAGCCACCTCCTGAACCAACATGTCTCACAACACCTTCAGCCACCTCCTGAACCAACATGTCTAACAACACCTTCAGCCACCTCCTGAACCAACATGTCTCACAACACGTTCAACCACCACCTGCACCAACACGTCTAACAACACCTTCAGCCACCTCCTGAACCAACATGTCTCACAACACCTTCAGCCACCTCCTGAACCAACATGTCTACACTTCCTACCAACATGTCTCACAACACGTTCAACCACCACCTGCACCAACACGTCTAACAACACGTTCAGCTACCTCCTGAACCACATGTCTAACAACACGTTCAGCCACCTCCTGAACCAACATGTCTCACAACACGTCCAGCCACCTGAACCTCGTCACGACTCTTCACCTCAGGCTTGGTGAACGTACTCGGCGCTTCATAACGTCCACACAGCCAACCAGCCCTGGCTCACCTTCACCATGGCTCCACAGGGGGACGAGTAGTCTAGGGGTAAGACGTCCGTCTCGCAATCGAAAGGGTGTGGGTTCGAGTCTCACCTGTCGCTACTCGTCGCCGGCGACCAATCGTTGTGAGATATTAACGACGCCACATGACTCAACGGTCGATGTGTCGTAAAGCCAATAACCAGCCGCCACGGCTCTACACTCCAGCTGAACTGCCTGATGAGACGCTGGTGACTTCCCACCAGGAACGGATCCGAGGGGAGGTGAAGGGGCGACCACTCCCCTCCCTCCCTTAGCACCCCAGAATGTTAAACGCACAACCCTGGCTCGACGAAATTTTCAGTAAAGGGCGCTCCTCCGTGTGTAAAGGCGTCCTCTTAAAATTTCGCCCCCCCCACAGCTTAGCGACCTCCTAGACCTGACAGCACATCCTGTTCTCTAATACCCCTCCCCGCCCCCTCACCACCACCACCACATACACCGCAGCATCAGTGTATACGTGGGCCTGCACTGACGTCTACACACAACGCTCGTTCTGTAGTGTCTACACTGTCTACATTGTCTACACTGTGTACACAGACTCTCATTCACCTCTGCAGGCCGACCGGCAGGTGTCTGCTGGCGCGGGCGATGGGGTTGGCAATGTTGGCTTATGTCTGCTTAGCCCCTGGTGTTCGACGCGGAAGTCGTTTTGTGTTCGTTCGTCTCCTTGTCTGCGATGTGGACCTTCTCTCTGCTTCGCTCCCGTCCGCACCAAACCTTCAACATTTGCGTCGTCGATGCCCTGTCAACATGATCGTGTGGTTGCAGCGTTTTTAAAGTGCGCCGCCTTTGCGCCGCTTTACAGCGTAATGTCAAGTGCGCCGCTTTTGTCGGTCTGACGACCAATTACAGCTGCATTATGCTGGCAGGCACGTGATGAAATGCACTGAAGGTCACGTTGCTACTAACGTTCTACTATCACACCATTTCTAGCCAGCCCATGAATAGATAGAACCCGGTTCACATTAATTCGAGCTGGCAATTTTGACTGCTCGTCATGCACAATTTCCCCATTTTGCCGCGGCAGTTTTATCACCGGTCGCCCTACAGCGCCTGAACACAAATTTTAGCCGTGAATGTTGTCCACGGATGTATGCACTATTCATGTGACCTTGAAACTCCGGTGCATGATTGGTGTCTCCCCAACTGTTGTCCGTGCTGGCAAAACCTGGTGCTGACCTGGTGTGTAGTAGACACAAGCCCGACCGACATCGGGCATGCGATGCCAGCTGTGGTATCATGATCTGTGGTATCGCTGTGGTATCATCGAGAGCGCACTGCTGGCGGTCAGGGACACGAATGCGGTTGCCGGGCTTCCCGAGACATAACGGTGCACGTGCGTCGTCTGTGGTAGGTCGTGTGCTGGTTGAGATTGTTAGTTGCGATCAAGTGAGATGGCTGGGTCTCCTGTCTGCTGTATGTGGTGTTCTTCATCGCAGCATGTCAGGCGCCCCAGAGCCCATTGCCGCATGCGGTCGCCCATGAGGAATAGACGGTCACGAAAAATGCTCGATAAATCGGCATCTCAGCGCATCAATCGATGGTTATATACTGCGGGGCTACTTGCATCGATAACTATAGAGCTTATGTTTTTTTTCGCCTGCCTAGTTTATGACTATTCAACAAGGTTTCGACTTTGTCAGTTTTTGAACGCTAATTAGATTTGTTAATACGCTGATGCAGCTAAATGTTTCACGTAGTCTGATTATATGCTAAGTGTTAATTCTATACCTTTGCTTTTTTATTCAAGTTACACCAATACATTTTGTTTCTTTGCGATAAAAGAGGATAATTAGAATAACCATCGGCTCCTATGAATCTGCAAAGGGTTGGAGAAGAAACAAGCTGACGAAAACTTGACGAATAGTTCGTAGGAAGATGAGACAGCTTTATTCTGGTACCTTGGGCTTGGGTGGTATTTTCACAGATTATCTAGCAGTCTACCGGCCGCTACATGGTGTTGAGGAAGAGACCAGTTGGGGGGGGGGGGTGCTACTGTTGTGCCACAATGTCGCCGGGGAAAAGTCCACTTTGGGTGGATGCTGGCATTTGTATAGGTAAAGGCCACAACGTATGGAAGCCGTGTGTCGGTTTGACGCAGCAGTGCGTTCATGTTTGTCATAGTGGGTATGAGGCCAGACATTTCTGACTACGGACCAAACGTGCACCATGTGACGGAGTTCGGTCTCCGCAGTCCACATAGTGAGTATGAGGCCAGACATTTCTAACTACGGACCAAACGTGCACCATGTGACGGAGTTCGGTCTCCGCAGTCCACATAGTGAGTATGAGGCCAGACATTTCTAACCACGGACCAAACGTGCACCATGTGACGGAGTTCGGTCTCCGCAGTCCACATAGTGAGTATGAGGCCAGACATTTCTAACCACGGACCAAACGTGCACCATGTGACGGAGTTCGGTCTCCGCAGTCCACATAGTGAGTATGAGGCCAGACATTTCTAACTACGGACCAAACGTGCACCATGTGATGGAGTTCGGTCTCCGCAGTCCACATAGTGAGTATGAGGCCAGACATTTCTGACTACGGACCAAACGTGCACCATGTGATGGAGTTCGGTCTCCGCAGTCCACATAGTGAGTATGAGGCCAGACATTTCTAACTACGGACCAAACGTGCACCATGTGACGGAGTTCGGTCTCCGCAGTCCACATAGTGAGTATGAGGCCAGACATTTCTAACCACGGACCAAACGTGCACCATGTGACGGAGTTCGGTCTCCGCAGTCCACATAGTGAGTATGAGGCCAGACATTTCTAACCACGGACCAAACGTGCACCATGTGACGGAGTTCGGTCTCCGCAGTCCACATAGTGAGTATGAGGCCAGACATTTCTAACCACGGACCAAACGTGCACCATGTGACGGAGTTCGGTCTCCGCAGTCCACATAGTGAGTATGAGGCCAGACATTTCTAACTACGGACCAAACGTGCACCATGTGATGGAGTTCGGTCTCCGCAGTCCACATAGTGAGTATGAGGCCAGACATTTCTAACCACGGACCAAACGTGCACCATGTGACGGAGTTCGGTCTCCGCAGTCCACATAGTGAGTATGAGGCCAGACATTTCTAACTACGGACCAAACGTGCACCATGTGATGGAGTTCGGTCTCCGCAGTCCACATAGTGAGTATGAGGCCAGACATTTCTGACCACGGACCAAACGTGCACCATGTGATGGAGTTCGGTCTCCACAGTCCACATAGTGAGTATGAGGCCAGACATTTCTAACTACGGACCAAACGTGCACCATGTGATGGAGTTCGGTCTCCACAGTCCACATAGTGAGTATGAGGCCAGACATTTCTAACCACGGACCAAACGTGCACCATGTGACGGAGTTCGGTCTCCACAGTCCACATAGTGAGTATGAGGCCAGACATTTCTAACCACGGACCAAACGTGCACCATGTGATGGAGTTCGGTCTCCGCAGTCCACATAGTGAGTATGAGGCCAGACATTTCTAACTACGGACCAAACGTGCACCATGTGATGGAGTTCGGTCTCCACAGTCCACATAGTGAGTATGAGGCCAGACATTTCTAACCACGGACCAAACGTGCACCATGTGATGGAGTTCGGTCTCCGCAGTCCACATAGTGAGTATGAGGCCAGACATTTCTGACTACGGACCAAACGTGCACCATGTGACGGAGTTCGGTCTCCACAGTCCACATAGTGAGTATGAGGCCAGACATTTCTAACTACGGACCAAACGTGCACCATGTGACGGAGTTCGGTCTCCGCAGTCCACATAGTGAGTATGAGGCCAGACATTTCTGACCACGGACCAAACGTGCACCATGTGACGGAGTTCGGTCTCCGCAGTCCACATAGTGAGTATGAGGCCAGACATTTCTAACTACGGACCAAACGTGCACCATGTGACGGAGTTCGGTCTCCGCAGTCCACATAGTGAGTATGAGGCCAGACATTTCTAACCACGGACCAAACGTGCACCATGTGATGGAGTTCGGTCTCCGCAGTCCACATAGTGAGTATGAGGCCAGACATTTCTAACTACGGACCAAACGTGCACCATGTGATGGAGTTCGGTCTCCGCAGTCCACATAGTGAGTATGAGGCCAGACATTTCTAACTACGGACCAAACGTGCACCATGTGATGGAGTTCGGTCTCCGCAGTCCACATAGTGAGTATGAGGCCAGACATTTCTAACCACGGACCAAACGTGCACCATGTGATGGAGTTCGGTCTCCGCAGTCCACATAGTGAGTATGAGGCCAGACATTTCTAACTACGGACCAAACGTGCACCATGTGATGGAGTTCGGTCTCCGCAGTCCACATAGTGAGTATGAGGCCAGACATTTCTGACCACGGACCAAACGTGCACCATGTGATGGAGTTCGGTCTCCACAGTCCACATAGTGAGTATGAGGCCAGACATTTCTAACTACGGACCAAACGTGCACCATGTGATGGAGTTCGGTCTCCGCAGTCCACATAGTGAGTATGAGGCCAGACATTTCTAACCACGGACCAAACGTGCACCATGTGATGGAGTTCGGTCTCCACAGTCCACATAGTGAGTATGAGGCCAGACATTTCTAACTACGGACCAAACGTGCACCATGTGATGGAGTTCGGTCTCCACAGTCCACATAGTGAGTATGAGGCCAGACATTTCTAACCACGGACCAAACGTGCACCATGTGATGGAGTTCGGTCTCCGCAGTCCACATAGTGAGTATGAGGCCAGACATTTCTAACTACGGACCAAACGTGCACCATGTGATGGAGTTCGGTCTCCACAGTCCACATAGTGAGTATGAGGCCAGACATTTCTAACCACGGACCAAACGTGCACCATGTGACGGAGTTCGGTCTCCACAGTCCACATAGTGAGTATGAGGCCAGACATTTCTAACTACGGACCAAACGTGCACCATGTGATGGAGTTCGGTCTCCACAGTCCACATAGTGAGTATGAGGCCAGACATTTCTAACCACGGACCAAACGTGCACCATGTGATGGAGTTCGGTCTCCACAGTCCACATAGTGAGTATGAGGCCAGACATTTCTAACTACGGACCAAACGTGCACCATGTGATGGAGTTCGGTCTCCACAGTCCACATAGTGAGTATGAGGCCAGACATTTCTAACTACGGACCAAACGTGCACCATGTGATGGAGTTCGGTCTCCACAGTCCACATAGTGAGTATGAGGCCAGACATTTCTGACTACGGACCAAACGTGCACCATGTGATGGAGTTCGGTCTCCACAGTCCACATAGTGAGTATGAGGCCAGACATTTCTAACTACGGACCAAACGTGCACCATGTGATGGAGTTCGGTCTCCACAGTCCACATAGTGAGTATGAGGCCAGACATTTCTAACTACGGACCAAACGTGCACCATGTGATGGAGTTCGGTCTCCACAGTCCACATAGTGAGTATGAGGCCAGACATTTCTAACTACGGACCAAACGTGCACCATGTGATGGAGTTCGGTCTCCACAGTCCACATAGTGAGTATGAGGCCAGACATTTCTAACTACGGACCAAACGTGCACCATGTGATGGAGTTCGGTCTCCGCAGTCCACATAGTGAGTATGAGGCCAGACATTTCTAACTACGGACCAAACGTGCACCATGTGACGGAGTTCGGTCTCCACAGTCCACATAGTGAGTATGAGGCCAGACATTTCTAACTACGGACCAAACGTGCACCATGTGACGGAGTTCGGTCTCCACAGTCCACATAGTGAGTATGAGGCCAGACATTTCTGACTACGGACCAAACGTGCACCATGTGATGGAGTTCGGTCTCCACAGTCCACATAGTGAGTATGAGGCCAGACATTTCTGACTACGGACCAAACGTGCACCATGTGACGGAGTTCGGTCTCCACAGTCCACATAGTGAGTATGAGGCCAGACATTTTTAACCACGGACGAAACGTGCACCATGTGACGGAGTTCGGTCTCCGCAGTCCACATAGTGAGTATGAGGCCAGACATTTCTGACTACGGACCAAACGTGCACCATGTGACGGAGTTCGGTCTCCGCAGTCCACATAGTGAGTATGAGGCCAGACATTTCTGACTACGGACCAAACGTGCACCATGTGATGGAGTTCGGTCTCCGCAGTCCACATAGTGAGTATGAGGCCAGACATTTCTAACTACGGACCAAACGTGCACCATGTGACGGAGTTCGGTCTCCACAGTCCACATAGTGAGTATGAGGCCAGACATTTCTAACTACGGACCAAACGTGCACCATGTGATGGAGTTCGGTCTCCGCAGTCCACATAGTGAGTATGAGGCCAGACATTTCTAACCACGGACCAAACGTGCACCATGTGACGGAGTTCGGTCTCCGCAGTCCACATACATGGAGCCGCAGTCAGATCAGTGGTCACACACATGTGCGTGGTGGCGTGGAGAAATTGCAACCTGGTAATGATGTAGGTTTGCCGCAAGGATTGATGGAAAGATGCGTCACTTAATGATTATCTACTAGCGCAATGGCCATCTAAAGTGTAATCATGCGACATGCTACCACTAGTGTCCCTTCTAGGTGCTAATATCTAACCGTTCTCAGTGTAGGCCGCATTTGCGTGCAAAAAAATGTCTGGAAGTTCGTGGTCCAGACATTAAGGTGCTTACAAGATTTGTAGGTGTTCATGGGCTACGTTCCTGCGATTGCTGACTATGACATAGATCACCAGTTATTGCATTGAAGCCAGTTGTAAGTTTTTTTTTTACAATTGCGTCGGAACACAAAAAAATTAGTGATGGTCATCGATAATAAACATGTATCTCTCTCCGTTTCCATATTTTATTCGAGGGAGGACATACCCCTCACGTTTGACGCAGCAGCGGTTTACTTTCTAAGTGTAAATGCCTACGTTTGGAACTCCGAAGCATTCTGCATTTGGGACTCTTAATATCACCGGATAAAAAAGCGCCAGGTAGTATCAACTGAGTGGTTTCCAATTCGTGTTGTTTTTTAAAGACGATGTTCTCACATACTTAAATGTATATTTGTATGTGGCAAGAAAAGAATGACCAACGTGCAACACTCTGTGTAGAACGATATTCGGCGCAGAACAGCACTCGCTGCAGAATAACATTCGGTGCATGCACAACACCCAGGGGCGGGTATGGCCAGGTGGTTAATGTATTGAGGTCTGGGTTCCAAAGGTCCCGGGTTCAACACTCAGAACGCTCGGAACATTTCCCAATCACGCAGCCCACTGGAGAGACAGTGTGGGCGGCGCCATTAGCCGTGAACGTGTATAAAGTGTATCGTGAACCACCCAGTAAACAGAACAGCACTGAGTGCAAAATAACTTTCGGTGCAGAACAACACCCAGTGCAGAATAACACTCGGTGTAGAAAAAGACTCAGTGCAGAATAACACCCATTATAGAACAACACTCACAGTAGAAAAACAAGAGTTTTGGCTTAAGGGCACCGCCGACCGTTTGGTGAAGGTTTCACGAAAATCGAGCCAGCAATTGCCGAGACCTGCCATGTGTGTAAGCCAGAAATCTTGTTTTGGGACAATTTGATGAATTGTGACCTGACCCAAGGTCACAAACGCCCATACCACACCCCTCTGGCACACGGTCAATCGTTTGGTGAAGGTTTCATGAAGATCGAGCCGGCGGTTGCCGAGATCGGCTTTGTCTGCAAGATGGTGTCTTTCGATAGGTGCATCGAACGGTGTATCCACCGGTCGAGCGGTATGTTCGGATGGTGTCTTGTTTTTATGCCCTCCCGTTCTCCCGTGCAGTTGGGCTAGGTGAAATTAACAAAACTTCAATCTCGTTCGAAGGTTCATGTAAGCTAACAAGTCTGATATGCGTAAGCAATGCAAGTATATATAATATGGGCATAGCTTTGGAATCCTTGCAATCTTGTGGTGCGCACAAGCTGTTGATTCTTAAATAACATACTAAAATGCTACCCTGAGGCTAGCGGCAGACTTCCATGCACAAAATATCGAGACAATACAAATATTCTGTGCCGCCAATAAATGCATAGGTAATGTACATGAGTCAACATCTAGAGCAAATGTCCCAGCTTTGTGCTAGAAACATAGCGCAAGTGTGTCTTCTGTGGTTACAACCAAATTTAAGGTCAGAAAGATATTTCATGTAGAATATCAAGTGCAGGTTTGAATTCCAAAATGTGTCATGCATTCAATGTTCATATCGTCGTCTTCTGTATATGTGTGTGGAAAATAGTGAAACACAACTAGCAAAGCTGCCGTTGCAAATTTACAAAACCGGTACTACCTGGAGTTAAAGTTGGTCTTGCAAAGTATGCTGACTTTATACATTTAGGTCAACATAGAATTACAATCATAGTTGTGGTGTTTAAGAGGTACTGTGGACGTCGAATCCGCATCCGATCAGGAATTATGAACAGGGACGTGAAGTACGGTGAGTGGAGACAAATTAGCCCCATGTCTGGCTAAACGTTTCACAAATTTGCCGACAGGCATATTGATAGTCTGATTATGGAATGTCACGTACCGCTTCGTATGAAGCAAAAACAGGTGAAAACCGTAACAGTTAGGCAATGCGTTTCAAAGTCAACGTGAATGGTTCAAAACTGACGAGCACCGAAGTTTGTGTACTACCGTTCATGCGTTATTTGTGATATCGCTGTGGAGCTCCCGTTAGGTTTTTTTTTTTTTTTTTTTCTCTCTCTCTCTCTCTCTCTCTCTCTCTCTATGAGAGGCTAGGTACGTCATATCATTTAAATAAAGCCCGATCAAACCAGGTGAAATGGTGCAATATAGCCGAAGTAACCGACGCGACAAAATTCCAAACAAAACACAAACACACACACATAAACAAAGTCAAGTCCTGACCAAGTCCCCAATACTGCCTCACTTTGGTATGGCAACCCTGACTGGCGTAGTGTCCACTTAAGTTGTGGCTTTTCCGACTTGATCGCAATACTCTGACCTTCCGCCTACCCTGAAGATATTGTTTCTCTAGACCTCTTTGTTGCTGATATCTTGGGTGGACTTGGCCTCTTTACATCGCGTGTATCAATCTTGTCCCCTCCACCACGCATGTGGAGTTGATTTGATCTAATGTACGACAATCAGCCAACCACCGAGTCCCTCAGGTATTGGAACCGTCATCAATGTCAATCCCCAGACGTCCGCTTCGGTGACGGCAGCCGCATATCCAGAGGCTGCTGATGTGTCTCTTCTGACCAACCCTACAGCACCGCATACGTCACCGATAGTGATGGCAAACCACCTAAATACTGCATACGTCACCGATAGTGGTGGCAAACCACATAAATGATGCATACGTCACCGATAGTGGTGGCAAACCACATAAATACTGCATACGTCACCGATAGTGGTGGCAAACCACATAAATACTGCATACGTCACCGATAGTGGTGGCAAACCACGTAAATACTGCATACGTCACCGATAGTGGTGGCAAACCACGTGTATACTGCATGCGTCACCGATAGTGGTGGCAAACCACGTGTATACTGCATACGTCACCGATAGTGGTGGCAAACCACATAAATACTGCATACGTCACCGATAGTGGTGGCAAACCACGTAAATACTGCATACGTCACCGATAGTGGTGGCAAACCACGTGTATACTGCATGCGTCACCGATAGTGGTGGCAAACCACGTGTATACTGCATACGTCACCGATAGTGGTGGCAAACCACATAAACACGAACATACTGTCTGCCGGCGGACATACGTCTGCACTGGTAGCTTTCCTTACCTATGACGCCAGAGATTGAACAGCAAATGTCCGTGGTGTCATCTGTGACGGGGCGGCCAGTGCCCGTGGTGTCATCTGTGACGGGGCGGCCAATGTCCGTGGTGTCATCTGTGACGGGGCGGCCAGTGTCCGTGGTGTCTCTGGACGGGCAGTGCCCGTGGTGTCATCTGTGATGGGGCGGCCAATGTCCGTGGTGTCATCTGTGACGGGGCGGCCAATGTCCGTGGTGTCATCTGTGACGGGGCGGCCAGTGTCCGTGGTGTCATCTGTGACGGGGCGGCCAATGTCCGTGGTGTCATCTGTGACGGGGCGGCAGTGTTCTGTGCGGGCAGTGCCCGTGGTGTCATCTGTGACGGGGCGGCCAATGTCCGTGGTGTCATCTGTGACGGGGCGGCCAGTGTCCGTGGTGTCATCTGTGACGGGGCGGCCAGTGTCCGTGGTGTCATCTGTGACGGGGCGGCCAGTGTCCGTGGTGTCATCTGTGACGGGGCGCCCAGTGCCCGTGGTGTCATCTGTGACGGGGCGGCCAGTGTCCGTGGTGTCATCTGTGACGGGGAGTGCCCGTGGTGTCATCTGTGACGGGGCGGCTCCGTGGTGTCATCTGTGACGGGGCGGCCAGTGTCCGTGGTGTCATCTGTGACGGGGCGGCCAATGCCCGTGGTGTCATCTGTGACGGGGCGGCCAGTGCCCGTGGTGTCATCTGTGACGGGGCGGCCAATGCCCGCACCCCAGCCGAGCAACCAATGGTCCTCGGGACTCCACGCACTCATATTTGACGTGTTTCCCGAAGCTGCAGAAGTATTCTGTCGAGTGAGTGTTGTCACGGAGCAAGGACTGTGCGCTGGTTTCAGGAAAGGCGACGACGCGGGGATATTTCTGGGTGGACCAGCATCGCCGAGGCCGTCGCTGTCGACGGCGCCTTCGTTCACACCCACCCCGTCCCCGCTGCGCACGTCCAGTACCGAGAAGCCCCCTGACGCTCCGTCAGCCTCAGCCGCCTCGGCGTCCACCGCCCTCGTGCCGGCCTACACCCCGCCCATCTTCGGCTCCCCCTCTGCCGCCCGCGCCGGCCCCGTGTCGGCCCCTGCCTCCGCCCCTGTCCTCGCCTCCGGCTCCGGCTCCACCCCCGCCCCCGCCCCTGCCGTCACGTCCACCTCCTCCGCACTCTCCGCCGCGGCCACGCCCAGGTCGGCTGCGGCCACCCTTGTGCCGACCACCTCCGTCTGCCCTCGCCCGGGCTCCACTGCCGACCACGTGGCCACGGCGTCATCTGCTCGGCGCCATGTGGCGCCATTACCTGTGACTATGAGAGAGGTCGTCGAAATGGCCTCAGGCGCCGCCGCCGCCGCCGCCGCCGCCGACAGTCGTCAGCTGACTGCCAGCGCTGATGACGTCACGGGCAGCGGCGCCTCGGAGCGGGTCGTGGAGTCGGCCGAGACGTCGAGCGGCCCTTCCGGCTCCCCGGAGCTGGAGCTGGAGCAGGAGCTGGAGCTGGCGGCCGGCGCGACAGCCGGGCAGTCGGCGGCGGCCGACACCCTGCTCGGCTACCTGCCGCTCGTCAGCGAGGACGACGCCGACGGCGACACGTCGCTGTCGACGGACCCGCCGGCGGCGCCCGAGCGGCCGCCGCCCGCCGGGGGCTCGGGACAGTCACGTGACCGGGAGCCGGGCGCCGGCGGCCGCTGCCGGCGGCCCAGCTCCGGCGACTCCGCAGAGCGAGGCCAGCTGAGCGCACCGTCTGGCGAGCTGAGGGGATCTCAGTCGGAACAACAGCCCGGCAGTCGGGATTCTGGCGAGTCGAGCGCGCCGGCGGCCGGCCAGTCGGACGTGCTGGCGCAGAGCGAGCCGCGCGCGGTCGCCGAGTCGAGCCGGCTGGCGCGTGACCGGTGCGGCGGTCTGGCGGCGGCGCCGCTCACACTGACGCCGCCCTCGGACTGCGCCGGGCCGGCCTGGGAGCCGGCGGCCATCGCGCCACCAGCCGCCTTCCAGGACCTGAGCGCCGCGCCGCTGGCCACCATCGACGAGAGCGGCGAGGAGCCGCCGCCGCCGCCGTCGGTAGCGACAGCAACGTCAGTAGCATCTGCAAGATCGGCAAGATCGGCAACGTCGGCAACGTCGGCAGCGTCAGCAACGTCAACAACGTCGACAACGTCAACAACGTCGACGTCTGCAATATCGGAAACGTCGGCAACGTCTGTAACATCAGCAACGTCAGCAACGCCAGTAAGATCGGCAACGTCCGCAGCACCAGCAACGTTGACAACTTCGGCGACGTCGCGCACGAAGATCGTAACGCTGACCGACCGCTGCGCGCAGACGGTGGAGACGGGCGACAGTGGCGACTACGGCGGCGTCACCGACAAACAGTGTGAGGCGAACCTGCCGAAAGATGGCAGCAGGGGCACTCGCCGCAAGGAGAAGCGCGTCAAGATCTGTGAGCCTTCTACAGGTGCGTCTGCACCGGAAGTGGCACCGGCAGCGCCAGAGACGACGGCGGACGAAGCGCGGCGGAAGCCGACGGCTGACGAGGCGCGGCAGAAGCGGCGCACGCGCAGCACCTCGACCGAGGGCAAGAAGGAGCGGCGCGAGGTCCGCGCGAAGCGCGAGGCGGCGCGCAAGAAGGCCGCCGGCGAGCGGCGCCGGGCGCGCCTCGAGGACGGCGACTCGTCGCCAAAGCGCGGCGACGTGGTGGCGCCAGCCGAGGCGGCGCCGCCGCTGCAGAAGCTGGACGACGCCAGCATCTGCCCGTGGGAGAACGAGTGAGTGCAGGTCGGCGGGGGGGGGCTGGTGTGGGCCGGGTCTGTTCGAGTGTCGATTCCTCCCAACTCCGCGTTGCGTGACTTTCCAGAGAGACTGGATCTTCGGTCTCGGATTTATTCTTCCACCCTGCTCACTCCTCCAGCTCCAAACGAGCAGTTCCCCTAAGCCGTGATTGTTTTCCCGGTTCCCATTTCCGCCGCAGGCGGCAGCAACTAGTGGGCCGATGAGGTCATCGAGTAGCACCGCCACCTAGCGGTATCATTGGAAACGGAACTTCATATTCAGCTCGCGGCATGCACACTACACATATGGTGACGGGACGTCACGGGATTACACATATCGTGAGCCGTCCAGCATCAAAGAAATGGTCTGCAACGGAACAAAGATTGCTAAATCAGATTTATTCAGGGAAATTTCGAAACTGGAATCGCTCCTTCCGTCAGTAGTGCTTGAAAGGAAGCTCGGAGGAGCCTTTGACAAGGTACCCCATAAATGGTTAATGATACAGCTTCAGTCCCATGGTATTGCAGGTAGCATCTTAAAATGGATAGAGTTGTGGCTTTCAGATAGACAGCAAAGAGTGATGCTAAATGGTACAAAGTCATCATGGCAAAATGTTCTTAGTGGAGTCCCCCAGGGGTCAGTACTAGGGCCACTACTGTTCATTATATTTGTAAATAACATTGAAAGTGGCCTAAGCAGTAAAGTTTTGAAATTTGCAGATGATTTGAAGGTCTTTAGGGCAATAACAGGTCAGGATGAGCATATCTCGCTGCAAAAAGACTTAGACGAACTTGTGAAGTGGTCCGAAGAATGGCAAATGAAATTTAACTTTGATAAGTGAAAAATCATGCATGTAGGTAAGCAGCATATGAAGGCTCCATACTTGATGGGTGGCCAAGTGCTATCAGTGACTCAACAGGAGAAGGATTTAGGTGTTATTCTAAACACAAAATTGGGGGCATCAGAACAGACCAAGGAAGCCAGGAAGAAGGCACTGAGAATGCTCGGGGCAATAAATAGGAATGTATCATGCAGAAGTGAGGAAGTGATCAGGAAGCTTTACTGTGCATATGTCAGGCCACATTTGGAATACTGCATCCAAGCTTGGTCTCCTAGCTATGAAAAAAGATTGTTGGCTTTTAGAGAGAGTACAAAAGAGGGCTACAAAAATGGTTAATGGCATAAGCAACCTGGCATATGAGGAAAGATTGAAGAAATTGAATATGTTTTCACTTAGATATAGAAGGCTGAGAGGAGATCTCATCGAGGTCTTTAAATTTGTCAATGGTCTGGAGAGGGGATACCTTGGGGAAATGTTTGAATTTAACAGAAATGATGCAATTAGAGGTCATAAATTCAAAATTAAAATTAACCATAGCAGAACAAGGTTAAGGCAAACTTTCTTCACCAACAGGAACACTGGAACCAGCTGCCAGAAAACATCGTCAGTAGCAGCACATTGAACATCTTTAAAAACAGCATAGACAATCATTATAAGAATAGAGGGCTTGCTTTTCAGTATTACAGGGAGGGCTGATTGGCAGATTTGGTGGGCAACTGGTTCAGTGTACAGAGTGCAACCAAGAAGGGCCCTTGTGGCTCAGAGTTGCACTAATCTTTTATGTCTTTATGTCTTTATGTCTTTATGTCTTTATGTCTTTATGTAGAGGAAAATGTAAGCAGACTGACAGATGCTAAATGTGCTTTACTTCGAAGAAGGACGCAAACGTTGCGTTGGTATTTCTCCTTATCTTCTCCTGAGGACAATCGATTTCCAATCGCTGACACATTACGTGGCACTACGCGATTTAAAGGGAATGTCCAACATTTGTCCTCGAATGTCATTCCATTGAAAAGTGCGCAATTTAAACGGAGACGACATTCTGTAGATTAAATCGATATGACGTTAAAATGCCAATTTCTGCCCTAGTTGGCAAATTGTAGTGTACACCTTCAACCGCTCACCCCTCTCCAACCCCCGCTACAACCGCTATATGTTCAAACAGTGGCGTATCCAGGGGAAGCCAACTGGGACATGCTCCCCCTCTCCCGATAGATCTGTGGCGCCCCCTCGACTGGAAGTAGGGGTTCCAGTGCCTCCCGCTCAAGACGTTCTAGTGCCCGCACTCAACAAGTCTTCAGCCGACGGCGGCCCTCAGAGAAATGCATAAAGGTGCCCCACCATATCCCCTGGAGAAATAGCGCCCTTTTGTTGGTGCCAAGGATGACACCAACAAATGGCGCCTCTCCCCACATCAACCGCACCCGCCACAACAATCCCCCGAACAAAATTTCAACATTCACAAAACCACAATTTCGCCATCCCCCGAACAAAATATCTGGATCGCTAATAATCTCAAGCCAACTGATGTAAGTATGATGCTCCCAAACAAAATCTCACTGTTCCGCTTTTACATGAGAAGGGGTGGGGCAAGGGAGGGGTGAGTGCCAGCTGTTTACAATCGCTTCTATGTGCGTGCATGTGAAGCGTTAATGCCGCTTGGGGTAATACCGTTTGTGTGGCCTGGTGTAATGCCGAGCACACTTCGTCATAGTATATGCCCTGCTGCAGCTAGAGCTCGCTGAACTGCTGCTACAACCGCCGACTCTGCCGCTGTGTTGGTTGGCTGCCATGTTGTACATACATCTGCATCACAATCACTGTCGCCGTCTTAGAAAGTACCTACTGTGCCACTTCATCCTTTGTGGAGAATCCGAGCCGGTTCCTTGGCCTGATGACCTGGCTTTCCACTGGACGTTTTCCGTGTTGCCGGTGTTGAGAGTAGATATCGCCAGTGACCTCTTTCTTCAGAGGGTTTTAATTTGAAATCCGTGTGAAGTGCTGCCAAGAAATGTGCATTCATGCGTTTGTTTTCCAGACAAAATTGCAACATATGCTCAGGCCGCCGTGCCCAGTGCATGGAAGCCCTTCAGTTGGATCAAAAACAATAAGCACGTCTCAATTGTAGGAGTCGTCAAGCATATTTTTAAGTTAAAAAGGCAGTACTCAATATCAAGGCTTATGCACAATGCGATGTGAATCATTCTATACTGAAACAAAGCTCCTTTACTGAAACAAAGGGCTTCTCTTTCTTCTGCAAGTGATGTTCCTCTTTCTTTTGCACATTTGCCGCTACCAAGTGAAACAAACATACATGCGAAGTGCAAACAATATGGCTGACGATTTCACCCTGATTTTGGCTATCGCGGGAAATTTCAAGTTGCAAAATTGTCACGGCGTACTAACAGGAAATCAGTGGTCAAAGAGCTTGCATACACGGTGACTGTAATCGCCTCAACAACAGAGGCCACCTCCAAAAGATATCCTGACTGGTACTGACACCGTTCTGGTGGAGCACGCCCTTCATCCTGACCTGACTGACCTGACCTGACCTGACCTGCCCTGACCTGGGATGTGCACCGCTATCGCGCCTCTACTGTGCTGCGCCTACGGCTGCGATGGGTCTGTGTGTGCGGCTGGCTTATGCTGGGTGCTTTTGTTGTGGCGACAGGTGAGCCTATGACAACTGGCTGTTTACTGTTGTGGCAGTGTAGCAGTGTGGCAGTGTGGCAAGCTACTCACTGTTGTGACAGTGTGACAGTGTGGCACCTGGCTGCTGACTGCTGTGGCAGTGTGACACTGTTGCACTGTGACAGCTGGCGCCTGACAGTTGTGGCAGTGTGGCAGTGTGGCTGCTGACTGTTGTGGCGGTGCAGCAGCGTGGCGGCAGTTGTGGCAGTATGGCAGTCTGGCTGCTCACTGTTATGGCAGTGCAGCAGTGTGGCAGTGTAGCAGTATGGCAGTCTGGCGGCTGCTGACTGTTGTGGCAGTGCAGCAGTGTGGCAGTGTGGCAGTGTGGCAGTGTGGCAGTGTGGCGGCAGTTGAGCGTGTGTCGCCCGTTTGATGCCTGACACCATTGCAGCTGGGCAGACCCGACATGGCTGTGACAGTGTTGCGAGTGCCCAGGTAGGTGGTGTCCTACATTGCAGCTGGGCAGACCCGACAGGGCTGTGACAGTGTTGCGAGTGCCCAGGTAGGTGGTGTCCTACATGCAGCTGCAGACCGAATGGTGGAAGTTTGGGGGGTGGGGGGTCATTGCAGCTGGGCAGACCCGACATGGCTGTGCTGTGACAGTGTTGCGAGTGCGCAGGTAGGTGGTGTCCTACATTGCAGCTGGGCAGATGCAGCTGGGCGACATGGCTGTGACAGTGTTGGGGTAGTGCCCAGGTAGGTGGTGTCCTACATTGCAGCTGGGCAGACCCGACATGGCTGTGACAGTGTGGAGTGCCAGGTAGGGGTGTTCATTGCAGCTGGGAGCCACATGGCTGTGAGTGTTGCGAGTGCCCTGGGTCCTAATGCAGTGGAGCCAGGGTGAAGTTTGAGTGCCCAGGTGGTGGTTTTTGACATTGCAGCTGGGCAGACCCGACATGGCTGTGACAGTGTTGCGAGTGCCCAGGTAGGTGGTGTCCTACATTGCAGCTGGGCAGACCCGACATGGCTGTGACAGTGTTGCGAGTGCCCAGGTAGGTGGTGTCCTACATTGCAGCTGGGCAGACCCGACATGGCTGTGACAGTGTTGCGAGTGCCCAGGTAGGTGGTGTCCTACATTGCAGCTGGGCAGACCCGACATGGCTGTGACAGTGTTGCGAGTGCCCAGGTAGGTGGTGTCCTACATTGCAGCTGGGCAGACCCGACATGGCTGTGACAGTGTTGCGAGTGCCCAGGTAGGTGGTGTCCTACATTTGCACGTGCCGACCAGGTTGGACGCGACGGGGCGGTCAGCAGGTGTTGGGCGTTGGTCTAGGTCGCGAAAGGTCATCCGAGGCTATGGGTGGTCAGCCAAAATCGAGCCGAGGTTCTATGTGACTTGCCTGAGCGTTGAAATCAGCAGCATCTACTCTATGAGATGAAGAAGCCCAGTGAACAGTGAATAAAGAAGAAAAATGAAGGTGAATGACCGGGATTAGCACAGCTAGGGTGATAGTGCTTTCAGAGGAGCTATGTCCTACGCCATGCCTGCTCACCACACGATATTTCAGAGATCCATTTGGCCAGAATACTCTTCTATTTGCGGTGCGGGAAGGAACTTCCAGAAAGCGTCCAGCAAGGCTACATTTTTAAAGGAGGAAATGGGGCTTTCAAAATTAAGTGGAACGCATTGTTTCCTTTGCAAATGATCGTTCTTGACACCGGCAAGTCTTACACTCCGTCGAAAATCCTGGCAACGCCACTGGCCAACTATCACTGGCCCTGCACATAGTGAAGAAAAAGGAAAAGTGGAGACGCTAGTGGTCGGCTGTACGTGTTGTTGCAGAAGATTAACTATCAACAATTGCACTCACGATTTCCTCTTTCCACTGCCTCTTCTATATGCTTCTTGAAATATCCCTCCGGGTTTCAAGCAATCAGAAGCGTAAACGTTGTCTGCTATGCAAATCATGACATTCGTTTGAAGTGCAATGGTGCTTCACAGATGTCTTTTTTCGTTGGACAAGCGATAGAGAACTTTTCTTGTGTTCTCTTTGCTGACCACCTCGGGCCTCCGCGAACAGCTATTTTGACAAAATATAATTACGGGTGCTGCATTCGCTTGAGAAATCGTTTGAATCATTCATAGGACAGCGTATAGTAGAACAAATTGACCAACGAGACGATCGCCTCGACTTCGACCGCTTTACCCGCCAAATGCACGCGCCTCGCCCACCACCTGTCTGTCCGGCGCTGGCTTCTGGCTGTGTTCGAGGCGCACGCTCCATGTATGTGTGCGAACGCGGCGCACGTCCCATGTATGTGTGCGATCGCGGCGCACTAACGCCAGCTGACTGCGACAGCCGCCCAACAGCTGACGCCGTCGAGAAGGTTGTCGTCCGCTGGCTGGACGTGGAGACGGACATCTGTAAGGATCGAGCATGACAGTCTGCCTGCTAGACGGAGCCGCGTGCGCCTGCGCGGCAGCGGCGGTAGACGACTAGCTATTCAGTCTAGCCGATAGGTGGCTCTGCAGTCGCACCGCTAGATGGCACGCGTGCGGGGATTTTGTCGGCTGGGGGCGGATGCGAATGCCAGGAGCAGCAGCGCGGGGCGTCGCTGGACACTCGCTGGTGCAAAGCCCTGCACAGACGAGACCTCAGTGACCCAGGAGACCCAGGAGATTTGCAAGGGCTCACCCATAAGTTGTAAACTTAGTCGCCGGTGCGATCGGCACATGCCACTTATACCGTTGTCCACTCACTGTACGCGAAAGCTCACCTCCGATTTCAGTATCGTGGTACGCATTCACAATCAAGGGTCCGGTATGGCTGGTGGGTTTCGAATGTTCTGGTTTCATGGGTAGTAGATCAGAAGCACTGATCCAATGGTGCGCGCTGGTACAACGCAAGGTAAGCAATGGTGTTCATGTATCATTGCTTATTGTTCGACATTACCAAAATTACGTCATGAACATTTCTTTATAGGCGCGAGTGCCCATGCGGTCACTATCAGGTGATTTAAAGGGATTTCTAAACAGGTGCTACCAATCAGATCTCCTGCACTGTAGATCTCCCAAGTTCCGAAGCGAAATCCCATCGACGACCACGTAGGGCATATTTAGTTACACGATGACGCCTGGCGAATGAAAAGCTCGTAGTTTGGTGACCTATCATACGACTAGCAGAATGCTTAGTTAGTCCACAGGCATCACATGCAATCCGTCTGATCTTGGTTTTGCATGATAATAATGGGTTCAACAGAGCATCCCGCAGAGAAGTCAGCGAGGGCATAACGGTGCTCGATAGCTCTTCCAATTTTGGTTTAAATCTCTGTGTCAAGGGATTAGCTGAATGATACCATCGCATCTACCAGCAGTCCAACATTGCGCCATTGCAGAACATCTGCAGGTTTTCCTCCTAAAAGTGGCGGATTTCGGAGGCTACGACAGAGGCCGAGAACCCGTGTTGACTTCCAGCACAGTACTGGCGAATGATGAGGCGTGACGTCACGTAACGTTCAAGTAACCGAGAACAGCATCGTCGAGAACGCGCATCACGGGTTCGCTCACAGGACTTCGAGGACCTTGATCACTTTGACAATGAAGTGATGAAGTCTCACCTATGCTGTGCTCATATTACACGATTAAACCGGACGTTTTATCGATCGCTTGTTGCGAATTAAGCTTTAACAGACTTAATCTGGGACCAGCAACAGCGACAAGCGTTAGCTCAAAATGAAATCTCAGTATAGAAGTCAGGTCTCCTACTGTGTTTGCTGGACTGCGGCTCGCCACTCTTACGCATCTGATATGGAATGGCCGGCTGGCACAATTGAGCCGAATAATCGTTTCGCGCCACTCAGCCGAACCAAATGAACTGCCCCTTCAGGCACCATCGCAATGGTAGTCTCGCATTGAGCTGGTAGCGTTGGTGAGCGCTTCACCTGTGTTCAGCGTGCATTTCAGCTGTCTTTCTTCTGTTGCAGAGAGGCGTGCAAGATAGACACACCATTCGTGAAGACCTACGCCACTCTGGGCTACTTATAGCCCTCTCCTCTCGCTTGATGGCTGATTGGTGGGTTGGGGTGTGTGATATTTCGACGGTTTGCGAACATGGTGTTGGGGAGGGGGTCACTAGCATGTTTATGACACTCAGAGCAGTCGCGATGATGTTCTGGTCGCATAGAGGCCGCTCATTCACCTAGCTGGTTCGATGGGCTGGCTAGCACTGTTGAAGTCTGTGGTGTGCGTTGTGACGTCATAGTGAAGTGTGATGTCACACTGGCAATAGGTGGGGCGGGCAAGGACCACGACGCCCTGAGGTAGCAGGTGGCGAGGCGAACGGCACAGCTCAGCGAGGCATTCGCAGCTCCCGCGAGAGCACTGCGGCAAGTGCTCGCGGGTGGCAGCGAACACGAGTGGGACCGGTGCGTCGACGTCGACAAGGCGTTTGACCGAGAACTTCGCCGTGTCCCACCCATCCATCCACCCACCGCGACAGACGAACGAGAGAGACGCCGCCCGCGTCGCTACCGCCGCGCACGACGCTGAGCCCAAGTGACGTCACCCCGAGAGGCGCGCGCGGCAGCGGCGCGGGCCGGCCTGCCGCAGGGCAGTACGGCGGCGGCGCGACGATTTTCCGTGCACGTCGGCGGCGCCGCCTGCCCGCGGTGTCGCCGACGGCGGCCGTCGCGCCGCCGCCGGCCGCGACAGCGATAGCGGACAGGTGTTTGGGACGGCTGCGGCGGCGGCGCCCGTCGCTGTCCCGCGAAGGGACGCCGGACATCACGGGCGTGGACGGCCCGGGCGCGGCCGCCGTGGCCGGCCCAGTTGGCTAGGCGTGACGCTCAGCAGGCTACCGAGGGCGGATTGAGTGGCGACGGAGGCGTGGTTCGGCCGCGGTGGGTGGTGCCGTTGCTGCTGCTGCTGCTGCTGCTGCTGCTGCTGCTGCTGCTGCCGGTGCTGGTCCTTCGGCCGACGTGTGACGGGTTTTGCCGAAGTGGGTGCAGGAACCGATCGCGCGCAGTGACGTGGACGCAGGCACAATTGCCGAACTCAGCAGTTGGGTCGGTCAGTTCCGGACGCTGCTCCTCATGGTTGCCCAGGGTTGCGGGCCGGTGCCGTGCGGCTCTCGCGTCCGCTCAAAACTGGCTGACAAACCCGCACGCATCGCGACCTCGTGACCCCTGAGGTTGCCGTCGTAGCGTGTGGGACAATGAGGCTCAGCTCCGAGGAGCTGGGTCCAGCGCACCTCGTCACCTCGGTGCCGTCGACATCTATCGGTGCGCGTGTGCGACTGCTGAACTATCTCCATGTTGTTGCGTTTTGTAGGCGATCGACTCGACAGCCCAACTGTTCCGACGTCGTGCGGGCTTGTTGGTGAACCTGCCCGGCTTCACCGGACCCACCCGCGATCATCACGTCACGTGACATCACGTCGGCTGCCGACCGAACCATAGTCCACCCAGCTCCCCGCCCCGCTATCGACGGAGGACGCTCGTCTTCGGGTGACGTACACTCGTGCGTGTACTGACATTCGTGGAACAGGGAGACGCTCGCAGCTCCTCTGGACAGCTGGTGGCCCGCTCACATTCACCGGCCTCGCTGTCCTGACGGGGCTCGATACATAGATGTCGCCGTGTGATGCATCAACTGACCATACCGGCACGGTGGCCACCTGTTGGGAGGGCTCTCCAATCACAGCGAGGTGCTGGCACGTGCAGTGCGCACGTCCAGCTGCATGCAGCGGGTCAGGCGTGCCGGGGCCATACGGGCTGCGGTGAAGGTGCGGAACAGCGACACCGACGGCGAGGACTCACCTGCGCCGCCAACCGCAGCGTGCAGCTATGGAGACTGTCAGAGACGCAGGGTACATCTGGAGATGGCCGGCCCACCGACGAGACGCTCCGGCCCGCGTGACGTAACGATGACGTCACACGCTGCAGTGTTGCTGAAGGACCAAGACGGCGCGCTTTAGGGTGTCATTATTGTAGTAGCAGTAGTGGTGAAAAAGTGAGCTTGTCCTCTGGATTGTTCAATATCAAAGTAATACAAGCTTAATCTGCAAGCGTGTTCAGCTTTCTGGGGCATCGGCAACCGTAAAAGGGTGGCTGAAAATCCGGTGTAGGCGTTTCTTGGGTAATGAATACTCCCTCCAGCTAATTGTATTGAATTGTATACCAGAGGTAGAGCAGTTCCAACGGTAATCATATGCTAAGCTGATCATTGCTATGGTCATCACACCACATTATATGCCATTGTTCTTTGTTCAAAGCTACACTCGCTCTTCCACATCATATTCTACTAAGGAGCAACTTACTACATCTGTCCATTATGTTGTCTTGTTTTCCCAAATGCATTGCGATTGGTTTCACACAGTGGCGTAGCTAGAATTTTCTTGAGAGTGGCCCAACTTTAAAACATGCTAAGAAATTGATCATGCTTTCGGCCCACGAAGCGCGTCGAAAATTGCTCGTTTCGCATGAGGGAAATCTCAACATTTCCTGTTTGATCTGGTCTAACTTTGGTAGCAAAGGGGTGCCCCCACCTCCACCCTCACCCTCTTCACTGCGCCCCTAGATTCACACCACTTGTTAGGCATGTTGCACAAAAAGGCCAATAATCCAAACCACGTTCCTGAATAATGACAAGAGTTCCTTTACTGCATTAGGATGCTAGCCACAGAAGTTGAGGTTTCAGATGCTTGCCTTTCGTGGGTGAAAGAAAAATCGAGTGATGAGAAGTATGACTCTGCAGCAGAAATTACACGAGTTGACCTGGTAGGCGGCTTCGGGCACTTACCATGGAGCAATGCTTCCTCCTCCCACTGAAAGGTAAAATGTATCACGAAACGGTAGGAAAGTCGGAAAATATCCAATCCGCCCATCGGTCGGTATATCGGTCATCACTTCAAAGGGATATTCTTGAATTTCTGGGCCAGCGAAATTCTGACACGACCTGGGACCGATTCCTCTTTTCTACATACAGTGTTTGTCGGCCTGTCGCGCGCCCCGGGGCCGGCGACCAGTGTCCGTCCGGTGGAGTGTGCCGCGCTCAGACAGTGCACAGCACACACTGAACGGGAAGGCTGCCGGGCAAAGAGGCACTGATGCAGCGAGGTTTCCAGGCTAACTGAACATTTCGGCACGGCGTATGTACCGGTTGGAGATATCCACACCATATGCAACTGAAGAGCTAGATTTCCGCTAGGTTGCAGCCGATGCCGCTGAATTATATTTTGTTTGTTTTAATCCACGTACCGCACTTCAGGATATTGTTGACGTAGTCGAGCTTCTGTGTCGCTGCTCAAACTCGAGCGCACCGTGTCGAACTGTTGACATATTCCTTCGCAGTTCAGGAATTGGAGCACTTTGGCGAACACTAGAGACGTTGAGATATCCGCGCGGTTTTCACGAGCTGCCAAAACCGCACAGTTGTATGACTGTTCACCAGTTGTACCCGCACCACGGGAGCCTCTTAACCCACCCCATGATTCCACAACTCCTGCAGCGCCCCTAATGACGTCTTACGCTGGTGGTACTGGTAATGGTAATGTTTATGGTGAGATAATTTGTTCTTAAACGAGCTCAGGATTAAGGTCACTGGAATACATGACTAACGACTCGGAGTCTCAAATGGCACTGCTGCTTTGCCACAAAAAGACGTACTTGCAGTGACCGCATCCGCGAATATGCGGAGATATGCTGCAAATCGTAAGGCCATTCCTTGGGAAATGTTCACTGGCCTTGCAAGGCAGTTGCCGATTTGGGCCGGGGAGGGAGAGGGGAAAGGGAAGGAGAGAGGAAGTAGGTGCACCGTTGGAACAACACAGTTTGCCCCTTCCAGCTAAGTTGACGGCGTGCAGAAAGGGACATCACCATCATGGCTGGGAAAGGGGCAGTGATCTCTAGTTAGCATGTTTGACACATAGGGATGACTCATGGGGAATAGATCTTTGGCATCAAAGTTTTTGTTTTATTTTGTCGACTCGATGCCCGTTAACCTATTACTGAATATATTTCCACCAGTCAGTGATGTAAAGGATGGTCGATGGATTGATGGACAACATGGATTTATCGATACGTCGCGACATGGGCGAAGGAAGCGGTGTGCGTATGCGGCAACGGCTCCTCCATGTTATTGATGTGAGAGGAACAGGGTATATATAATAGTTGTGCTAGTCCTCCCCCCCCCCCACTCCACCCACATCACTACCCAACACACAGTTTTACGTTGTGCTACGTTTGTGATAACGAGGTGTAATAAAACATACGGATAAAATTGCAGTAATTGATATAAAGTAAAGTGAGCGACACTTTCCCTTGCCACCTCACTACGTTTCTTTCATAATATTCTTCGATTCTTCCATGGTGAGTCTATCACTAAGACACAGTGTGATTTTCATGGAATTTATTCCGGACGGGAGGGCCAACTCTACTTATGGACATATGGATATTTAATGTGCTGCAAAGCACGAAATATTGGTTTACGCTCACTTCTCCAATGTTTACTGCGTCCATGATCGCAAGCTGGAATGTTCACTGCGCCCCTGATCGCAAGCTGGAATGTTCACTGTGCTCATGATCGCAACCTGGAATGTTTACTGCGTCTATGATCGCAAGCTGGAATGTTTACTGCGCCCCTGATCGCAAGCTGGGATGTTTACTGCGCCCATGATCGGAAGCTGGAATGTTCACTGCGTCTATGATCGCAAGCTGGAATGTTTACTGCGTCCATGATCGCAAGCTGGGATGTTTACTGCGCCCATGATCGGAAGCTGGAATGTTCACTGCGTCTATGATCGCAAGCTGGAATGTTTACTACGTCCATGATCGGAAGGAGTTGCAACGCTCCCGGCACCACTGAAGTTCGGGACAACTGTCTCCTCATTGAAGCTAGCCCTTTGTGTTTGTCGATTGCCGGAGCTCAACTGCATCAAAACTAGCACCGACCTTCATCATCGATTTGCCCCTTTCTTCTTTGACACATCCAGGCGCGCACCTACGGCACCCCTGTAGTAAATTCCGATTAAATAAATCTGGGGAAATTATGCACCACCGATTCCGAATCACATTATGCACCATGCACTTGCAAATCGGCATCGAGGACCACAATGCTGGTCGAAGCGGTCCACTCCACCTCGGGATTCACACGGAACGTCCACTACTGCACCAGTTGTCTGGCGTCACTGCCACCACCGCCCACGACCGGGATTCACTCAGACCTTCCACTACTGCACCAGGGTCCTGGTGTCACCACCAGGGTCCTGGTGTCACTGCCAGGGTCCTGGTGTCACCGCCAGGGTCCTGGTGTCACTGCCAGGGTCCTGGTGTCACTGCCACCACCGCCCACGTCCGAGCCGTCGCAGCAGTCGGCCGCCCTCACGCACGTGGAAGCCGGCGGGTGGCGTGCGCACGTTCCGCACCAGTGACGTTCTGCCGTGGGTGACGTTCTGCCGTGGGTGACGTTCTGCCGTGGGTGACGTTCTGCCGTGGGTGACGTTCTGCCGTGGGTGACGTTCTGCCGTGGGTGACGTTCTGCCGTGGGTGACGTTCTGCCGTGGGTGACGTTCTGCCGTGGGTGACGTTCTGCCGTGGGTGACGTTCTGCCGTGGGTGACGTTCTGCCGTGGGTGACGTTCTGCCGTGGGTGACGTTCTGCCGTGGGTGACGTTCTGCCGTGGGTGGCGTTTTGCCGTGGGTGACGTTCTGCCGTGGGTGGCGTTCTGCCGTGGATGACGTTCTGCCGTGGGTGACGTTCTACCGTGGGCGACGTTCTGCCGTGGGTGACGTTCTGCCGTGGGTGACGTTCTGCCGTCTGTTCTAACCCACTTATCGTGTATCATGTTTTAGTTGGCTGTACACAGCTAGATCCTCTACGACGCCAGATTTTAGGACGGTTGAATACCGACTCTTCTTTACGTATGCTTATAGGGAACGACTCTGAGGCCGTTGCGTCTGTGAATATTTTTATGTTCATTCGACAAGCTCGCCCTGATGTGATATACCCCCACCCGTAAAGAGGATAGTGAGCTATGATAGCAGCACCGTAGATTGATTACAATTCAGTTATGGGCGCAAAATGACCCTAGATGTCGACGCGCCCTTAAACTCCAATCCACCACCACGTTCTGCCGTGGGTGACGTTCTGCCGTGGATGACTTTCTGCCGTGGGTGACGTTCTGCCGTGGGTGACGTTCTGCCGTGGGTGACGTTCTGCCGTGGGTGACGTTCTGCGCCAGAGCCCGCGCCCCGAGGCGCCGCCCAGGGGATCGTCTGGCAAATATTGGCAGTTGCCAGTTCCGGGGGGCGTGGTGGTCACGCCTGAGGAGGTTCTCGAGTGCCGCCGGGCATGAGGCGACTGCGGCTGGCCGGCAGCCGGTGTCAATGTTTGCGGTTGCGGTGTGATATCCTGGCCGTGGTATACTTGCCACGGATGACGTACGTGATATACTTGTTACACGGGCGGTGATTTGCTGGTCACGCAGGCGGCAGGCCTGTGATTGCGGCTGCTGGAAGGTCAAGCTGTGGCAGGCGTTGGCTAATGGCCGCATATTACGATTCTAATACGGTGACTCAGTTGTCTCAGTTGCAGGACGTAGGAAGAGGAATCTGTCGATTTTTGTTTATCTATGAAAAGGAATGTGATGACGCCCTGTTCCTTCGCGCAGGGCAACATTGCATTCGCTTGATGTTTTGCTTGGTGTGATTTCCAACATTCATGTTTAATTTCCGCCTACCTACTCTCCACTTTATTTATCTATTACATACCTTGTTCGGGCAATACTTAATTTGCACGGCACCGGAATTTTGTTTCAGAAGATGTCGTAGCGGTTTTTGAAAGTCGGTTTTTTGCTGTTCGCCCACCGTTTGTTGAGAAGATAATATAGAGAGGAGCAGCACATGCCGCTACCTTCACCTATTTGGTTCCCAGAGGTGATGTCCTTGAAGTAAAGGGCGTAACTCTCTTTTTTATTCTGGGCTCGCTTTTATGCAAGCTCGAATTTCTGCCACTTTATTTTGTACCATTGAAAAAAATGCTTTTCGTTTTTCTTTGTATTGATGCTTCAAACATTCACGGATGCAATGAGAAGCATAGGAATCAAAATAAGCACGGAACAACAAAGAAGCCTGCACAACAGGGCCTATTTTAATATTCACCGGACCTGCTGGCAAATCTACCTTCGCCAGCTCATAGGAGAGCCTCCATCTAGCATACATCTTCCATATATGCGAGCTTCAAAGTCCCCATCTGACTTTCGAACCGTCCAAGCTAGAGTGAAATGCAAAACACCAAGCGCTGATCAGGGAGATCCCGAAGTGTACCTTACGTTAGTACTTCGGACTGGCAATGATGTGGTCACCATAGTTCATGCTAAGTCAATATAGGGACCCCGACATGAATCTCCCTGAATCTCCTCCCTACTCCTTCCCCCTCCCTACCAATTGCACTTCCCTCCCCTCCTCTCTCCTTGTCCATTTCCCGCACCCGAATCGGGCACCAGCTCACAAGGCCAGTGAACATTGCGTAAGGATTGGCCTAACCATTTACATGCTACTGCATAATCGAGGTTTACTTGGATACGGTTAGTGTAAATACGCCATTTTGTGGTATTGCAGTATATATCCAATTGGAGTTTCCGGGTCGTCAATGACGCATTCCAGTGATCTTCATCCTGAGCTCGTTTAAGAATGGATTGTCTAACCATCAACATTACCATTGTCATTACCACCAGCATAAGGCGTTATTAGGGGCGTTGGAAAGTTGTGGGGTCATGGGGTGGGTTAAGGAGCTTCCGTGTTGCAGGTACAATTTGCGAACCAGTCTGGCAGCTGCGCGGTCTCAACAGTCTGTTGAGATCGCGCGAGAACGCCTCAAGGCCTTCAGTTTTCGCCACACTGTCCGAATCTCTAAACTACGTAATGCATGTCAGCAGTTCGGCACGGTACGTTCAAATTGGAGAAGCGCTACCGAATCTTGACTGCCCAACAATAGCAAAAAGTACGGTATGTGAATTTATACGATATACAATTCAGTCAAGATCGGTTTCAACCTTGCGGAAAGCCGATTCTTCCGTTGCATATGATGTGCATGCCTCCAACGTACATACGCTGTGTCCAAATGTTCAGTTAGCGTGAGAACCGCGTCGCGTCAAGGCCTCTTTGTCAGACAGCCTTCCCGTTCGGTGTGTGTGTTGTATACACTGGCTGAGCACGACACACTGCACTTGACAAACACTACTCGCCGCCCTCGGGGCGCGTGACAGGCCGACAAGCACTGCATATAGAAACGAGGCGTCGGTCCCAGGTCGTGTCACAATTTCACTGATCTAAATATGTCAGTTCATTCATTGGACGCGACAACCGATGTACCGACTGAGGGACATTGGACGCGACGACCGATGTACCGACTGACGGACATTGGACGTGACGACCGATGTACCGACTGAGGGACATTGGACGTGACGACCGATGTACCGACTGAGGGACATTGGACGCGACGACCGATGTACCGACTGAGGGACATTGGACGCGACGACCGATGTACCGACTGATAGACATTGGACGTGATGACCGATGTACCGACTGAGGACATGACGCGACGACCATGAAGACATTGGACGTGACGACCGATGTACCGACTGAGGGACATTGGACGTGACGACCGATGTACCGACTGAGGGACATTGGACGTGACGACCGATGTACCGACTGAGGGACATTGGACGTGACGACCGATGTACCGACTGAGGGACATTGGACGTGACGACCGATGTACCGACTGAACATGGAATGGACGACGACAGACCACTGGACATTGGACACCAGACACAGAATACGGAGACCGATGTACCGACTGAGGGACATTGGACGTGACGACCGATGTACCGACTGACGGACATTGGACGTGACGACCGATGTACCGACTGACAGACATTGGACGTGACGACCGATGTGCTGACTGACAGACATTGGACGTGATGACCGATGTACCGACTGAGGGACATTGGACGCGACGACCGATGTACCGACTGAGGGACATTGGACGTGACGACCGATGTACCGACTGAGGGGCAATCTTCGTCTAAATACATGTGTGTACAGTGCACTCGTCAACAGTCAGCCAGCTGCAAATGCGATGTATCGGATGCAAATGAAATGTCTCGGTCCGCCTTCCAGGCGATCTGGACACGTGCTGGGGTGCTTTTGCATGAAAATACCCACTCTAAGCGGAACATGTTGCATTAGCCCATGGTTAGGTTCATGGTCATCGGTGGTGGGCTCTGCTGGGCCGACAGGCAGCTAGGGGGGACATTATGCGTCATTATACGTCCCTCGTCACGATATTGCCCGTATTCGAAGGCATTTCTTATCACAGAAAGCCACGATTTGTCTTCCATGTGATCTGCATTATTGCAAAATTTACTTGGAAAAATTTGGAGTGCCGTGCACAGGGCAAGAAAAAAGGAGGAAAATCTGGAAAATTCCTAGACACTAGTTTCTGTATAATTTGCATTCGATCTTGATATTTTGTACCATTCAGGAGCCAATGGAACCATCTTTCAGCTGATGTTGAATTAAATCAGTGTTTGCAAATCATTCGTGGATTCAGTGAGCACAAAATCAAGGCCGTACTTTACTTGTGTTTTCTTTGCCCATGACGCTTTCAATTTCAATTTAAGTGTTGACAGCAGAGCAAATGGTGATGATCACACTTCCGGTGATGGACGTCTAATCGGCAACACTGCGAAAAGGCCACGTCCTTCGTGAACATTTCATCATAGGCGGCGACAGAGACAACAAGATCAGGCTTATCCCCACAGTTTGACGTACACGCAGGCTAAACTAGCCAAGTTAGAAAAATGAAGGACCGGTGCGTAGCGTTACTCCCAAAACCCCATAAGATACCACGATAAGAGCCCACCTTTCGAACATGCCAAGACTTCCGCTTCCATCCTCAGGCGCCTCAACATATGCACATAGTATGCTGAATGGGGAGCATACTGCACCACATTTAGCCTACCTGGAACCGCCCTTGAGGAACATGGTAATTTCTGGTAAACAAGAACGCACGTCAGTGCTTGATGACGATTATGGACGATTTGATGAAAAGCACACGAATTGACTGAGCTCAGCAAAAACATTCCTCCCGACGAACTCGGCTGGAGGCACCCCTGACGAAAATATGACCTCTGCACTTCCAACACATCAACCAAATATCCTGCTGATGCCAGGGGCGGATCTAGCCAGCAAATGAAGAGGGGGCCAAATCGATGACGAGTTCGGGGACCGGGAAAGAGGGTCGTGCTGCGAATGGGCGACAAGGAGGCACTTTTCACTAAAAACAAACGACCTGATTACCTGTAATGGTCTGGCAGACAACAGTGACCGCATCAGACCGGGAGTGATCTGCAACGTCACAAAATAATTTGCTCTGCTTAAATACCGACATGCTTCACAGAATTCAATTCAAAATAAGTATTTCACTCTTTATACATTCACTATGCACTCTTTATACGTTACATCGAACATGAATCTCGTAATTTTGACGAAACTTACGCCCTACGACATCATATGCAAGAGCTACAAGAAATAAACGTACGGACAAAATGAGACATCAACAGTTACGAGGGAAAAAAGCGAGATCGTTAAAGTCACGCTACTCTCTGCATCATACGGTTATCTGCTTACAACGTGAGGCCTCGTCAGGTCCCACAGGCGAACTTTAAAGTCCAGGCGGCGCACTCCTGATGCGGCGGAACGGTCCATGACCTCGCTGGTAGTCGGGAGCTGCCCGCGGTGTGCCTGGATCAGGATCAGCGCATCCAGGCGGTCCTCGGACATCGCAGCTCAGAGTGCTGTCAAGGTGCACGTCACTATGGAAAACACGCGCTCAGCCTCTGCCGTCGACACCGGAAGTACGGACAGCACTCGCAGCAGTGTGTGCATTGTTGGGAAGATTGTGGCGGGGCACGCGTTCAGGGCTGCGATGGCTGTCAGCGGAGCGTCCTCGCGTCGGTCCCTCCACATCGCTGACCAGGCATTCAACTCGGCTTGCACCTGTGACTCGGTCGCGTCTCCCAGCAGCCCCTTGAACTGCTGGTAGGCTGGCTGGACCTGGAACCAGTCAGCGGCGCCGGCGCGTTTGGGCAGGAACGTGCTCAGGCCTCAGGCCACCAGCTTCATGTGTGTGCCGAACCGCATTGTCACATCTTGTAGCACATGATCCAGAGCGGGGTTGAAGACATTGACTCGGTAGTACCCTTCGATAGACGTGTCCTTCCCCGCGTTCGCTCGACACGTTGACGTCTCCACCAGGCGCGGCTTCTTTATCTCCACGTCCAGGTCCTGCGCGGCTGACGTCACCCTCGTCATCAGTGCTGAGAACTCCTTCTTGCTACCGGCTCGGCGCTGCTGCAGCACAGACTTCACTGCCTCGATGAGGTCCACCGCCTTGATCAGATTGGCTCCTTTCTCTTGTAGAGCGGGAGCCAGAGGCCGCAGGATGCCCGCCAGGCGTTCCGCGACCACCAGGCCCACCAGAAACCCAGTTTTGGAAATAGCGCTGAGCAGCATGGCCGCCTTGGAGCTGGAGCGCCGATCTTCCCATGTGGCGATCAACTGCAGCGCATGGTTGACGGCAGGGGGTTGCTCACAAAAGCGTTCCAGCGCCACCTGTCTCTCCACAAACTGAGTCTGGCAGAGCTTGATCAGCTTGTGTTGCTTGCCGTCCTCCATGGACTGCGCTTGGCGGAGCATCTCCCCATCTTGGCTCCGTCCGTGAGGAAGCACACAACCGATTCCATCGTGTCGAGGGCGTTCCGGATGATGCCGACCTTGATGATCAGGGACGTTGAGAGGTTGAGGGCGTGTGCAGCGCAGTGGTAGTAGTCTGCCAGGGGTGCCTTGGCCTTCACCTTGGCAGCTACCCTGACCTTGGCACTTGCCATGGAAGCAGCGCCATGGTAACTCTGGGCTACCAGTCTCGTCGTGTCCAGCTGAAGCTTCTGCATTCCTCCAAGCGGAACTTCAGCCAAGTTGGCACCTGACATTTTGAGCTCTGGGCCAGTCATTGTCTTGCGCAGGGTCTCCACCACGTCCAGCACGGCGACAGGGTCTTCTCGGATAACTAGCTGGCCATCATGCTCGTCCACGTAGCGAATTACCATGGCCATCTGCTCTCTGTTCGACAGATCTGTGGGTTCATCGGCCATGACCGTCCAGGTTGTGGACCTGTTTACCTTGTTTCCGATGGCCTCTTGCACCAGGGTTTTCATGCCATCCAGGATTTCGTTTTGGACTTTTTTCTGGTGTACTTTGCGTTGTCCGAACACTCCTTCAGGTGGACCCTGAGAACTTCATCGCCACTCTGCAACCTGAAGCGAAGGAGACTTCGGAATTTCCCATCATTGTCAGCAGGAGGAACGCCGCTGGGGTCGATCCTTCCTGCTCACGATGCCCTCGTAGTGGGATGTTCTGCGTCGCTGCGAAAGTCACTGTCGCCACGATCGCGCCCAGGACGGACCGGTTTCCCTCGATCTCGCGCTTGCTGGCCGTCTGTACCACTGATTCGATCTGGAGTTTCGGTTGCTTCATCCTGATCAGGAACTCGGCTTTGTACTCGTGGTACTCAGGAATGTAGTTTGTACTCGTGTAATTGGGAATATATCGAACTATTCAGACCATTTATATGGCTTTATAGGAGCAAGATAGAGACAATGAGACAGTGCAAATGCCAAACAGGCATGGGGAAGAAGTGTGCAAGCACGTTATCAACATCGCACAACGAGCTGTTCGGATCACTGATTTGGCAGACGCCACGCCACTGCGGCCCACACCGAATTTTATGTTCGGACCTCTAACTTAGTTCAAGGAGATAAGGAGAATAAGAAGAGAGAATAAGAAGAGAATAAAAAGAAAACCTGAAAAGAGAATAAGAAGCAACTTCATAAAAAAATACAGAAAACAAAACACGCCAAAAAATGGTGAGGGACCCAGAATGTAACTTTTTCCCATAATTCATTAAGGACATACTCTAACCTCTGCCTGTCGGGAGGTAGCTGGTCTGCGGGGCCAATGAAAATCGGGTCAGAGGCCTGAGCATCGCCACACCAGCGGTACGGAAAATGTAAACATGCCAGAAATGACCTTTACCAGAGGAATCAACACTCAGTTGCACAAACGGTACACTAACTGTGTTGCTTAAACTAATTTTTATATGTTTTATTTACAATTAATAATGTGTTTGGATAATGTTTCACGGTACATGCAGGGCCTTGCAGCATGTCTGGAGACGGATCGTCCGGGGATACCGGAATCAGAGATGGCTGAGGACCTCGGCTGGAAAATAGACATTCAATGTCAATATGCTATAAATAAAATATGCTACATGCAGCCAAGCTTACAAAAATAAAATGCATACTTTTATTCAGAAAGGAATTGAGAAATTATGTTATATTTAATTGCACACATAGTGAGAAGGTGGGCTTGAATATGTAAGCCAGAGCAAAAGGGCTGCTCGTGAAATGCAAATTATGATATTTGGATGCTCTTGGAAAATCACACAAGATTTTACAACTTCATCCATAACATGACACAGGATTTCATCTTTGTCCAAACTTTAGGTGTACGTAGGCTAGGTCAAACACATCAATATGTTATTTTGAATGAGTTTTATGAAGTCGTGTATCTGATTTGCAAGCATCCAATCCATGACATACAGTGCATGTCTTCTACGTTTATAAGCAGGTTAATAGAGCATATACTGATCTCTATGTGGCTGTAGCAGAGTCAGAAATGGTCTGGATTGCTTCTTTGTATACGATTCCGGACCAATCCATAGGATTGGATCGGCTTTGGATATGGTTTTTTACATACATCACCGATTATATTGATTTGCATTCAAAACTATAAATAGAATGGCAAGTATTCAATAGGTTTACACCGATTTAAAAACCTATGTTTATCATAAGAATCCTGGTTAAAATACACTGCAGGATTATATTATTATAATAACCTCAAGATGATACTTACCTCTCAGAGGGCTTCCCTTAAAAAAAACTCTGTAACGACTTTTTGCTGTCCACCTTTGAAATGTTCAGAACTTCTCTTCATGCTTTAAATTAGAGATCACCCTGCTGGACAGTGGCAGAATGGATTGAATTAAACGATCTACAAAGCAATATGTTGTCAATGCAATATAATTGGTAAAAATTATTCAATTTTTGGGATCCGGACCCCCAACGAATATAATGGGTGCGCCCCTGCAGACTGCCATTAATTTTAACTTTGTAATATTAAGGATGCGGTGCAAATATCGTGGATGCAACTTCATTCTCAAAAATAATAGAAAGTTACACCAATGATGTCACGTGCGGTGATCACCCAACTTCCTTCTTTTAGTAGCCTTGGATCACATCACCCCTTGCTCCCTCTATTGTTGTTCGAGCGAATCAATGCAACTACTTCCACAAGCTTTTTAGCAATAAGTGCAAATTGTTTCCCATCTGAGATGGTCTTAGGTCCAATATTCTTAGAAATTGGCCTATTTATCAGATCCGACAAACACAAAAGGTGGGGCCAAAAGGTATGTTGCCCTCCCCCCTTCGCGACCAAAGGGGGGCAACGGGCCACGTTGCCCCCCCCCCCCCGGATCCGCCCCTAGCTGATGCTCACGCAAGTGCAAAGAACCTTGAAAATGAAAAACTTTGCGTGACTGCAAAATCGAACCAGCTCCCAACCTGACCCACTGCATCTGCCCCGGCAAGCTTGTAATTTGTTAGCTTTCAAACCACCCGGGTAATAGCGTGATAATAGGGGTTACACAATTGTGTGGAAATAGCTCAAGTTAATGCAAGTGATCAGAAGGAAGACAAATGTCTTCCTCCTCCCCCTGCCCATAAAAACTGGAACTGCTCTTGACTGAAGCACATTTCCGAAAATTCCCTGAGATGCTCTCACATGCCCCATAATAAGGAGTGACAATTTGTATATGCTCGAGGAACCATTGTCTCCACAAATCATTACACCTTGTATCTCCTAAGGGAAACCAATGGTCTACCCAAGCATTTATTTGATCCCCTTAATGATCGATTTGCTGCCCAATTAGGCTGAAGCCATTGGGCCTATGGGCGCCACTAGATACAGATAGTTTTCGGGGAACCCATGGCAATGAAAAGGTCATTTCCTCATCCCTTCAACATCACCCTCATAAAACGACGCACATTCCAATAACCGTTCATGCAGCCTCGGGATTACTCAACATTGTTAGTTGTTTGAACGGCAGCAATCAACCTTTCGTTCAAATTCTTGTCAATGCGACTTAACAAGAGTAAATAAGGTTCCTATATTATCGGCCCGGAAGTTCCAATGGGATATGTACTGCTTTACCACAAAGTGACGTATTTACACTAACCGCATCCCAGTAAACCTCGACTATGCAGTAACATGTGAATGGTCGGGCCATTCCTTACGTAATGTTCACTGTCTGGCCTTGTGACCCAGTTGCCGATTTTGATCAGGGTCAGGGGATGGAAAGGAGAGGAGAGGGGAGAGGTAGGGAGGAGATTCAAGGAGATGCATGTCGAGGTACGTATACTGACTTGATATGAACCCTGGTGGCCACATTACCAGTTAGAAGTACTGACGCAAGGTATGATTCGGGATCTCACTGACCAGCGCTTTCTAACTGTGTCCTGCATTTTACTCCAGCTCGGATAGTTCGAAAGTTAGATGGGGTCTCTCTCATGATCAGATGGGGTCTCTCATGGGGTCTCATGATTTAAATGGGTTATAGATTGTAGAAATCCGAAGTGCTAAGACGTAACATGAGCTGGAGAATTATCCAAACACTGCAATTAGTCGGACTCGGAGTGGCTCTGGAGCGAAGTAGAAAGTACCACAAAAAACTTCATTGACACCATATGTAGAACGGTAGGAAACGTCACCAAGTTTCAGGATAATAGCACAAGGTGTTCTGGAGCTACAGACAAACAGCTCGGTGGGGGAGTGGCACCTTGTACAGTCCCCACCTGCAACAGAGTTAGCTATAGTCGTCTCACAAGCGCTAGTAATCTCCACCTAGTAGCCGTACCTCAGGCCCACAGAGGTGAGTGCAATGGAGGTAGGGGTGTCTAAACTGAACGCCAGATGCTGGTTGTTACACGTGTATTATTCTGATTTCAGCAATGTCCTGAATATATAATGTTTCGCTGCTCCGGGATGGCAAAATTTAAACTTAGTGTGGTTGTTAATATAGTGATTATCCAATGTCGTCTGGCTCTGCCTCTCTGCTAAATATCCGGGATCGTGGAAAGAATTGCCATCGCATACACGGCTTCAGATTCTTTAGAATTTCGCGAACAATAGTCAGATCACCGACCGCTGATGCAAGCTATAGAGCTTTTCAGCGAGACGATGGTGGCATTTAGCTCATATAAAGCACGGACGGACGGCGTGGAGACTATTATACTCGGTGGGTTGCACTCACACAACTAAACTGTAACATATTTCTACATGCCTTACGCATATTCAAAAATAATTAAATGCGGCAGCAAAGCCATTGAAGTTCCTCCAATAATGAAGACAATAGCTCACTCAAATATCCCCATTCTTTCCGAAATTGAACACGTAGGAGAACTGCGAGGCTGCGTGTGCAAACACCAAGGCTGAAGTCAATGGAGACTGCAACTCCGATGCTGCTCAATCGAACCGTCTTGTAAGCTTGTGGGTGAGTTACCAGTCATTGCTACGACGTCATGGACCGTCGACACTGTGCCTCAGCATTCGTTCCAGCATGCAGCGATGGTGTGCGGGCACGAGAGGTGGCTACACCGGCTCTTTTTCCGGCCAACGAAGACAAAACTGGCAACGCCGTGAAAATGCCAACGGCATCCACCTGTCGCAGACGGGCGCGTCAACCGCCAAGGACTGTCTTCCAGTGCGGTGCAGCCAATCCTACGCCACGCCATAAACAACCGCAATGCACGCTACATGCACACCTGGCGAGGTGTGCCGAGCACTGGACGGGAACCTGCGCGGCGCTACACTTCCGCTACGACCACCCGAGCGCGGTGATGCATGGCAAATGTTCGCAAATCCGCCGGCACCGTGCATGACTTTAGCTGGGAGTTATTACAAGGTCAGGTGGAGTCACCTTGTGGCCAGGTGCTGTAGGGGGAGCAGGGACGCATCCAGAGAGGGGCCAGGGGGACAGACCACCCGTACCTATCGTGTAGGTACCAGCAGAATCACGTCCACAGCGTTGCGGGCACGATCGGGTACGCCAGCTTTGGCGCCTCGAGTCGGTCCCGGACGCATGTCCCGTGCTCTCGTCGACCGCCGCCCCCTGCCCTTGGCGCCCAGCGGGGTCCGCCCATGCACTCCACATCGTATATAAACGGGCGGGCGGTGGTGAGCACCCAACACAGCACAGAAGTTCATCTACTCGAGTGGAGTCTGCACCCGGCATCTCCAGCGAGAGCGATGAAGTCGACCGTGTTGCTGGTTGTCCTGCTGGTGGCGATGGAGCCGCTGCTGATGGCTCATGCGCAGCTTCTCATAGGTCTGCCTATCGCCGGTGCCGCCATCAGCTCGGGAACGCTCACGGCTGGGTTGGTCGGCGCTGGAGCTGCCGTCGCAGGCATTGGCCTGCTCGGAGCGGTCGCGGTAGGTGGTGCCTTGCATCCAACGAAGAGCTTCCTACAGTGGCGAATGGACACGCATAACATACGAATTTATATGTAGATATATATATATATATATATATATCATTCTAGCGGAATGTGACTATTTTGTTACAGTAGAATATCAGCAATATTTGAGTAAAGGAGCGAAACATTTGCCGGCATCTCGTAACTAAAATACTGTTCTGTCATCTGTTTGGGATCGCACCTGCCACCTGCCGGCACGCCAGCGAACTTCTGTCCAGCATGCATTGGCAACGGGGAAAGTGGTCGCGCGTCGCGGGTGCACTCCTTGGTTATTATAGTTCAAAATTGCACGCAATATGAAGTAAGCCGACTTCTAACGGCTGGCAAAATTTCCACACCCTACTCACAACCGTTGTCGAAATATTGATGCAAAAGTGGTCTGCATTTGCGGCAGCGCAGCAAACGAACAGCGTTCATCGTATCTTTCGTTATATTAGATTAGATATCGTTAAGCTTGTATATTTTTGGATCATAGTTGTCGAGTGTGCATGTGTTGAAGATTGCAACGTACGCTGTTTTATCAGCCTTTTCCAGTTCCCGAGTTCGCCATCCTTCTTTTTCAGCTAGCTCGGAAATATTCGTCAAGCATCGCGCTGCGTTTTGACGGATGCTTCAGTGTAGCTTTACCACTTCCCAAAGGGTATTTCAGCATTCATTGAACTACAATAATATCGACCGGGGAAATATGAAGCAGAGAACTGTCGATCCAATCCCAGGCTGCACCCTACTCTCGAGTTAAATTGGAAAATACAAACGTTCCAACCTCAGTATTTGTGTATCGAACAGCGCAGGCGGGATCCTTCAAAGCCCTCACTCCACCGCGATTTTCTGCACATGGACTCGATGTCTACTCTCCGGTCTGGCGTCCTTCGCTGCCCCATTGTCTCCACAATGTCGCCCCCGGCGGTCCCACCGCTCTGCTGACCGTGCACGTCTGCCGTTGTCTCCACAATGTCGCCCCCGGCGGTCCCACCGCTCTGCTGACCGTGCACGTCTGCCGTTGTCTCCACAATGTCGCCCCCGGCGGTCCCACCGCTCTGCTGACCGTGCACGTCTGCCGTTGTCTCCACAATGTCGCCCCCGGCGGTCCACCGCTCTGCTGACCGTGCACGTCTGCCGTTGTTCCACAATGTCGCCCCCGGCGGTCCCACCGCTCTGCTGACCGTGCACGTCTGCCGTTGTCCCACAATGTCGCCCCCGGCGGTCCACCGCTCTGCTGACCGTGCACGTCTGCCGTTGTCTCCACAATGTCGCCCCCGGCGGTCCACCGCTCCGCTGACCGTGCACGTCTGCCTTGTCGCCACAATGTGCCCCGGGCTGACCGTGCACGTCTGCCGTTGTCTCCACAATGTCGCCCCCGGCGGTCCCACCGCTCTGCTGACCGTGCACGTCTGCCGTTGTCGCCACAATGTCGCCCCCGGCGGTCCCACCGCTCTGCTGACCGTGCACGTCTGCCGTTGTCTCCACAATGTCGCCCCCGGCGGTCCCACCGCTCTGCTGACCGTGCACGTCTGCCGTTGTCCACAATGTCGCCCCGACCGCCGCTGACCGTGCACGTCTGCCGTTGTCGCCACAATGTCGCCCCCGGCGGTCCCACCGCTCCGCTGACCGTGCACGTCTGCCGTTGTCGTCGCAGTCGAGTCGCCGCGGAGGTCGCCGCTTCGGTCGCCATCGGTTCGCTCGCCGACGCGGCCGTGATGTCGCGGCCGATGACCGGGTGCTCTCCGGTGAGACGATCAGTGAACCCACGGCAGTGTAAAATAATTGACGATGTGACCTGGAAATTCACAGTTAATGGAATTGTGCTATTTCATCCTTGTCTTAGGTTTTTACGAGTTTGACACATGATGTATGGGCAGCCATCATGCACACGACTGCGAAATACTGTAAAATGCATCTGACTGAAGTGAAAGTCATTCCGCTTTTTTAATCCTTAAGTGGCGATCCTATATTTTCTTCCAATCTTTCACTATTCTGAAGCAACTTCTTTCTTCATCCACACAGTTAATGGTGAAGTAATTTTAGGACACTGACCCACGGGCTTGTTGGCAGGGCGAATGGTGATTGTAAGGAGGTGGAACGGCGCTGCACTAGTTCGACCAAACCGCGCTACAGATGTAGCGTTCGGTTCCACGTTATGATCCTCAATGATTGATCAGCGCTCCGTAGTCCATTCCCGCCTGCAGGATCCTCACCGTTCACCGCTCCGCAGTTCGTTGTGACGACTGATCCAGTGCATGACCCTCACTGTTCACCACTTCGCAGTTCATTGTGACGACTGATCCAGTGCAGGACCCTCACTGTTCACCGCTCTGCAGTTCGTTGTGACGACTGATCCAGTGCATGACCTTCACTGTTCACCGCTCCGCAGTTCATTGTGACGACTGATCCAGTGCATGACCCTCACTGTTCACCGCTCCGTGGTCAACACCTGCGATGCTCGGAAAAGCCTGCCGAATTTTCACAGCTTTAACTTTCAATCTGAATTAACTTGTCCACTGAGATTTAGATGCATCTTTCTCAAAAAGCTATGTGAGGCGCAATAACTGCATGGTTGTTCACTGTGGGAGGAACTTTCAGTCTAAGACGCCGATTTTTCATTATTTGTGCTGGAGGTTCCCCGCTGTCGGAAATCGCCTCCTTGGTGAGCCCCTCTGCCCATTGGACCATCGGCTCTACCATGTCAAGATGAGTGCACGTGCACCTCCAAAACCAGACAAAGTTCCATTCGTGTTGCTACGCCTGAGCTAGATCTGCCGTGAGGTTGAAGCTGCCCGACGTGACCCCGACGCTCGCGTCCGGCAGGTTTGCTGGAGATGGCCGCCGACCGGGACGGCAGCCAGTGTGCGCAGAAGCTGCTCTGTCTGATGAACGCCGCCGACTCGCTCACCGCCACCGAGGCGGCCGTCCTGGAGCTGACCAAGCTGCAGACGCCGCCGGCCGTGTTCGCCACCGCGCTGCAGGTGGGCGCCAAACGCGGCGCCGCCGACTGTGCTGCCACCTACGCCCGCTGCCAGATAGCTCGCCGACAGCTGACCGGCGTTCTCGCCGACGTCGCGGCGGCTGACGACGGCCAAGCGGCTCGTCGCTAACTTGCGCCGCCTGGCAGTCGGCCATCTGAGCATCGCCAACTTCTGTGGCTCCCCGGCAATTGATCATCTGAGTGCCAGCTAACCTGTGTCTCATTTGGCAATTGGCCATCGGAACGCCAAGATGGCAGGATATTGTAGTTCGGAGGCCACATGTTTGCATATTGTTCGCTTCAGAATAGGCTGTCTCACAGGGGTTGATTTCTGAAAATTGTTGCGGGAGGGGAGATAATTAAAAGCAATGGGCAGACAGAAATGGATTTGGGGCACACACTATAGGGACCCATGCTATAAGTTGAAATCATTCTGGAGCAAGGCCTGTATTGATGGACCACTTGTCCCTCAAAACTATGTAAAACAACACTCCCGTATTATTTCACGCTTGGTAAGTAGTGTCCTCAATCATCCGCTGGATCTCGTAATCGGGTAGTCACGTTTTTCATGGTGGCCGGTGGCCCGGTAACACACCGGTGGCCCCATTAAACACCGGTGGCCCCAATCGTTCGACGTTGTTTTCCATGGAGCATCAGTGCCGACACATGTACCATACTACAGAACAACTATGGCCAATACAATCGTAAATAAGTACTGTCACGTGGTCTTCATATCTGTGACGCGCGCATGTCGCTTTATTGCCCACAATAGGGAGAAAAAATAATGCTTCCATCCGTTGACGTAATTCCTCCCACAGTTACCAACACAATCATTGCATCTGACAAGTACAGAGGCCTATCATATTAAACAAGAAAAACACGAGCAACGATTGCATTTATAACCATTAAAACATGTATAATACACAATGGCAGCTACCGGTGCAAATGTGTTGTTGAAAATATACACCCTTCACGATGGCAGCTGTGGTGATTATGGCTTGGCGAAGTTGCCGCCCGGACTTTTTTCCCCGGTTGAGAAGTCTAATTGAGCAAAAGCAAGAAATCGCCAGAGCAATCGTCCTCCACATTAATTATGAAATCATAACTGTGATATAATGGCATTATTGCGGAAAGTAGACGTCACGTCATATGATTCTCAGTGGCAGGTGTGGAGATATCAAAAAAAAATTCCCAGTCAAGTTTTTTTTCATCAGCTAACTGGCTTCTAGAGACTATATATCAGATATGTAGGATTCATTTATTCCTCGACGGGTACCCAGTTCGGTTTTCTCAAAGGCACTGATTCTTTGTTAAATGCTAATACATTGCCGGTAGTACTATGGTATTTGAAGCATCTGAGATTCTCCAAATACTAGGAAATGCGCTGATATGACGCAGTTGAGTCGAAAAGGATACCATCATTTTGAAAATTGGTTCACATCTGTTATTTATCCATATCTAGTCACATGAACAAGACTATCCGTGTTGATGTAAATACACCGATATTATGCGACTTAATTAGTAGTTTTCCCAAACGTCATGCTGACACTAAGAATAGTTCAATGGGCTCAATATCGGCAGGTTTAATTAGTTTCGTTGCTAGACGATCGGAATCATGTGCTATTTATTATAATTACCGTTGATGATAACTGTTTCGTTCACATTTTCACATCGGCATTCAAATTGCCGCCGGCTGTGAACATTATGCCGCTGCAAGGACCTTCCGTCCCTAACTTCGGTCGCGCGGCAAAACGACGAGTGAATAAAGAAGGAGTGCATATCCACACCAATGCCAATCTACACATGACGACCGGGGTGTGCAAATCGCGGAAGATCTGCGTCGATATACGCACAGACAGTCTGAAATGTAGATTAGAGTTCGGCAATCTTCATCCGAGGAACAGCTGTGTGTAAGTGGACGTCTGAGGACCAGCTGTGTGTAAGTGGACGTCCGAAGACCAGCTGTGTGTAAGTGGACGCGTGTGTCCAATCACACCAATACGTGCTCGTGCGTATATCGCCGCACACTAGAGACGCCATACAACTCGAGTATGGCCGTTGATTTCAAGAATGTTGGGTGGTTTTGATGTGGGCGAACTTTGGTTCATTTATGCAGTGTAACTGGTGAGAATGAGTGGTGAATGGAAGTTTATCGTAAGGAATTTAGGGACGACCGATTAATGCGACTGGAGACTTGTTTTTTTACATCTCCCCCATCCCCGTGCAGAACATTATCCATTCCAAACAATTTGCTTCATTTGTATCGGTTGGAGATTGGATGATGCTGTTTCCAGGCATCTGGCACCACAGCTGAAGCCACCACAATGCTATATGCAGGGAAGTTTTGCTCCCCCAGAGCTTTATCAGACATGTTCGCAACTTTGTCTGAGGTAAACTTCCATTAGGAACGTGAATAGACTATAGGACCTCGGTGTTTGCGATTTTATGAACCCCGGTTATAATTAATTCACCAGCTCGAGGCTTCCAATTTCATAGCTCTGGTCTCACATCTCTTGACACGCACCTCCAAAGCCAGCACTTCTATATTGAGCTATTACTCAAACAGCGGCCATGGTGCTTGAGACGTCAATAGCGCAGCGTGATACAGGCATATATATACAATAGCTTCATTTCGATAGACAGGTCAACAGTCTCAAGCTCACTCTATACCTCTACCGACATAACGAGTCCGGCAGAGTCCAGGCGTACTTTAGTACCGACGTGTGGGGCAGGGCAGGGCAGGGCAGGGCAGGCGGGGCCCGCCCGAGGGGCGACCGCCCGGGGGGCGACCGCCCGTCTCAAGCGCCCGTCGACCAGAGAATGACCGAGTGCCTCGGGAGCGCGTCCGAAGTAACCGACAGTACGTCGTTACCATATGACCAACACGTCACTACTGCGCCACATGGTCCGGGCGTCGGCACCGAGTCGAGAACAATGGCTCGCGCTGTCCATCTGACATAGGTCACTCAGAGTCGGATATCAGAGTCGCCTCTGATGGCATCCAGAGACTGGCCTTTGTGAGGCCCGCGCGGTATCGGGGTCGGACAGTGAGCTGTCAGCATTTCACAGGACGTTGCTTAACAACAACTGACTGGCAGAGGACCGGCACTGTAGCCTCTGGTCTCGCGACACAGCGCCTGACACTCTAGCGACATACGACGTGCAATTCGCCACAGCCCACTGACAGCTGATATAGACATCATTGACACGCCTGTCCATAGGGCTCCTACATCACCTACTGACGTCACGTCACTTCACATGGCATTCACCATCTGACGACGGCGGAGCACGCCGGGGTACCGGGGGTCACCTTGGCTGTGACCGGGACGGCCGGTGGCCCTTACTAAGAGGTACGCCATGTTACACATTTTACAAATGATATAGCTGGACTTGAATGTGTGGTCTGCTTTCAATGCATTTGCAATAGTTATCAGTATAATCTGTGATAAGACTTCAAAATGGAAACCTTCATGTCAAACTAAATGCATATAGTCATGCATTATTTGTTCAAGGCAAGTATTTGCTATTTTGAAATTGATAATTGCCAATAGCTCCCAGACTGAAGACATTGTATGGAGTTGTATTGTAACTACCTTGGTCACATATTTCTAGGCATGTTTGTGGCACCATAGCAAAGGCACTGTCAGTTGCACCATCTATGGGCTGAATTGGAGAGTGGGGTGATCTGTGGATGTTGGCTGAAACTGTTTAGAAAACTTGTGTGGTGACAATGTATTGATCAGTTTTCCCTGTATTTACATGTGTTGCATCCATTCAGTTCCCTGGGCCTGTTGATCCAGTCCTTCAGCTCACGTCACTTGGTAAGGAGTCATCCTTTCATCAAACCCATCATCTAACCACGATACATCTGATATGCCCAGTTATGACTCTCAGGAGAAGCTTACTTTTCCTCCATGCTGCGTGCCCTCAGTCAGTCTGAGTATGACAAGCCTGCTGCATTCCATTCTGTATGCAAAAAGTTATCTCTTGGAATAATGGAAAAATATGACTCCACATTTGATGTATTTATGTTGCCCAGATATGTTGCCCATGACCTCCATTGGTTATGGCAACTGCTTTTTCAATTAACCTTTCTTACTCTTGACAAACAATTAGGTTTTTGCAACTGAGCTATGGGTGAGAACAGCCCTTGAGTTCTGCCGCAATGCATCATATGAGAAGCTTCCCAAGCATCCATATCAGCCATGTGTGCGGGAGACTGAGGCCCGCAGGTGCAGACACAGCTGGCAATGTGTGTGACTGTGGCGCATGTTTTCTGTAGCAACCATCATAGGCTGGCCCATCCTTTAATAGTTTATCCACCCGTGTATGCCATGGACAACTGGCTGCATAAATTGATGGATAAGGTGATCCAGCCCAGACCAACCGTGAAAATTGCTAGTGATGGCAGGCTCGCCATAATGTGGTCCAGCATGTCTCCGCTTGATGTGAGCAGAAGCTATGGACCAGCAGGATGAAAGCCAAATCACTTTGTCCCCCTGTTCCACATGCCCATGCTTGCACCTACTGGGGGTATTCCTAGCCCTCAGTATGCAACTGGTCAGCTGGATGGTGGACAGGGATATGTGCCCCTGTGGTCGTTGCTTGTGACTCGCCAAGTCGTGGTTCTCCCCCTGCCTGGTCCCACGACGACTTTGACGATGTTGTCTGTGACATTGTCATGTCACCAGTTGATGACAGTGGAGATAATGTCAACAATGGTACCAGTCGGTATGCATCTGTAGAACATGTTGATATTTGTATTATTCATCCTGGAAATCCTGATCAGTTGTCTGCCCACTGCATGCCACGGCGGAAGTGTGTGTGTGACTAGTACCCCACAAAAAAAAATTCCCAAAAAGGCTATGGAAATCTGTACCGAAATCGGATGAGGGCTTCTGTAATGTGAAAACGGTCATAGGTTCAGTTTGTCTCGGTGTACCGTCTGTAGCAGAAAAGGTTGCGTCCATGCCAAAACGGTCTGGCACTCCTTCATCGTGCAGTATTCGGCCGAAAATGAGCGCGATATTGCTTGTGATTAGCTTGGTTCCTGGCGGAATCATGGGGTCACAAGACATTCCACCACATTGACCCCTTGACTTATGCCATTACGTCTTGTCAGGCAAGTAAAGGCAAACAAACCGGATACGTCGTCATGGCACGTCAGGCAAATTCACATAGATCCCGGACCGTCAAGGAAGAAAACGTTTGCGTTGTAAGGACCTGCTATCACCTGACTGCTGATGCCACTTTTAAAGAAGTTGTGTGTTTGGTGGGGAATGTGAAATATGATAAGAAATATGACATTTTTGTTGAATACAATTGGACCCTCGCAAGCGCCGGGGGTCAACCTCATGGTAATTCGAAAACTGACATGACCATTTACAAAAAGTCCTCACAGTATGGTGAGTGCTGTTGGGGTGGAAGTCAAAAGCAGCACTCCCATGCAAGTGTACCGCAAGCGTGTGCTGGAAGCACCGGAGTTGGCGCCAAGGGATCACAAGCAGGTGAAAAATATAAAATACAGCCAAGCTACCAAAAACGGAAATGGTGGTTCCCCGATTCGCTACAGTGACCGATATATGGCAGTACTCGAGCTGGTGCTTCGACGGCGAAAGGTTTTCCGTGGAAATTTCCTTCACAGAACGCCCAATAATTTTATTGTACACCGACCAATAAGTCGTGGATCTGAATAGGTTTTGTTGTGACTCCAGCTGCTACTCGACACTCAGTGTAGACACCACCTTCAATCTGGGTGATTTTTGCCTGACCATGCCCTCTTTTAGAAAATATCAGCGTGACAAGTAAGCACACCTGGAAACATCCCACGCACCTGGGTCCCATGATGATACATGCCAAAAAAGGACGAGAAGGCGCACTTCGCGTTCGCCGCCAAATTGCGGCAACTCAGGAAATCTGACAAGTCTCTGATCGCGTTTGGCACTGACGATGATGAGCGGTTGTACAGACAAATTCAAATGTGGTTCTCAGATGCAAAGCATCTCCTCTGTCGTGTCCATTTCCGGAGAAACCTCATGGAAAAATGCGAGAGATGCCGCTGTCAGTAGGTACCATAGAGGTTATCACGCGGGACCTATTCGACAGAAATTGTTGCCTTGTAAACATAAGGGATGAAGGGACATTCTGCAAAAAACTAATGACGTGTGAGCGGAAATGGTGCATGCTTGAAGGGAAGGTGATCAGGTTCACAGACTAGCTGACGCGGTACAGAATCCTTAAAATGGTGAAGTCTGTCATCGGTCAGTCTTTTATGACAAACAGAGCAGAAAGCATGAATAATGCTGTCAAACAAATTATTGATCACAAGCGGCTGAACGTCAATGATTTAATTGACAAAGCCAAGGACCTAGTGACGTTTGAAGTAGCAGAAGTGTTGCGAGCTCTGGACGAAAAGGGGGAATATGTTGTGCATTCGAACTCCAAGCACTGATCCGGCCACGTGAACGGCGAAATTGGAATGTATCAACGGAAGCAGCTCCGCAAATCGTTCAGCACGGCTGGACCGAAGTTGACGAAACAAAATCTGATTGTCTCGCTGAATATCCCTTCATCTGCTGGACGAAAGCCGTCGCAGAGACCATCGCTGAAACGAAAACGACCTGTTCATATTAACAGTGAACCGTTCTTCGCCGAGGCATGTACTCCTCAACACAAAAAAGCAAAACTTGTGGTAGCCAGTTCAATTTCAAACCCCTCAAGCCACCACACGACCTTGCGCATCGGAAGTGCTGGGAGTACAATGAAGTGGTTAATGGCAAAATAATAATATGCCGTACAGAGAACAAAATGTCCAAAATGGCATACCATATCTCTGTGGGATGCCTTATGAGCCGCTTCCCATAGCTACAGGGTGGGAGAGCACGTGTAATAATACCACAAAGTGTTAAGCCACTACTGCTCGATGCCCACAAATCCATGCTTCGAAACACCCTCGATGTAAATATATAATTAAGCATGTGTCAGGCACACCTTGCATGGATGTGCCAAAAAGCCACCCAATTTTGGAAAGTTTCGGAGTTGGCACCACCTGACATAGTTCCCTGTGTTACGTAATTTCGGTTCCATGTGTCGTGGTATTTTCTTGTCACATTGATGGAAAATCATTTTTAGTCCATGCTGCCTTCTACGTGTCCTTTTTCCTCCATTATAATATTCGGAGCAACACAGATCCAGAATGCAAATTCCACCCCACATCAACTCACACACCCACACATGCATGCAGTTATAATGTTCCCTGTATGGAGAGGGTATTTACTGCATCGGATCCAGTACCAGACCTCGTCTGTGATGCTGGTGAGGGTGCATGTACTTTCTTCGTGCAATGGTATGTATACTAACCAATAGAATCATGCAGTTATTGTGTGCCTTGTATGCAGAAAGTATTCATTGCATCGGATCCAGTAGTCCACTTATTGTAATGTCCCAACATCTGCTAACAAATTCCTGCGACGTTCAAACTTTGCATCTATCTGTCATAGCCACCAATAGCATCTGTCATTGAAACGTTTCCACTGTATCAATTTAAGCTATATGTGTATCTCGCTGAAATTATCCCAATCCTATCCAGGACATGGATCCGTCCATGACCATACTTTCGACTTGAATTTCATCGAGTTCCCCATCTGTGCACCACCGACGGCATATTCGTCGTCAAAAGGCGAGGTGCTCGTGTGATCTGCCTGAATCAGACGACAGTGCGTGGACAAAGTGTAACGAATGATTCAACCATTTAACCATTCCTCAGGTTGTGATGCTAACTGGAGGGTGGCGCGTGACGACATGGATTCGGCGATTCACCATTCGCTAATCGCAACTGAAGTCAGCTGGCACGGAGTCTCTGCCATGCTACGTGGCTATCTTGATCTGACATCACAAACTCGATCACAGGTGATGATTTTAACGCCTGAGACGGTCGCTCGTTATCCGATGGAATCTAGCCAAATTACACTGGCAGGTCTGGCGCTGCATAGCTTCGGCAGTCGATGCGTCCCTAAACCTCAATAACCAACTAACTGGCAGGTCAATTCAGCTGTAATTATTCGAGAGGCCAATGTCTATCGCGTAACCTAGAGTACCTGTCGTCACTTAACTGTCGAACATCTTGCATTGTGTGTCCTGTATTAATGGCCCCTGTGTGATGTTCTAAATAGAAGAACATTCGGATTGACCTCATCTAACCCTTTGGCAATTGTATACATTTGTCATGTGGCCCCTGAACTTCCTATACTTGATGAGTGCTTATGCTTTATCTAATTCCATAGACCTTTCTATATATTTTGAGTTCCCTAGTCCACTGGTAAATATGGTCTCTGCGCTACGTCTGCGCATATCGATGTCTTTTTTCTGAGTAGGGGCTCCCTGGATGTGCAGAATATTCCAAGTGTGTCACACAGACTACGTACATTATTTTCTATTTTGTTTCAATTTCGATGACATTTTTGTAAGCCTGTAATTTATTTTTTAAGTGGCATGTCAAATGAATATGTAATGCCACACTCCTTGACATTTACGGTGGTATGACCATTTATTTCTGTCACAAATGCATACATAATAGTTGGCGACCAACTACTGTTGTCTCTCGCTGATGCCATGGCACCAGACAACTGCCATAGGATTGCACAATAACAAATATGCTGTTTATCCCATACCTCAGTAGAATGGCACTGCTTGTGGCGTTGTCCAGTACAGTGTGGACTTGTATTGCACGTGTAGTGATCAGTGAGTACCATACTTTGTTTAACTATCTGATTATCAGGTACATATGAATTGGATTCGTGGCACCATGATGCTCGAAATGCCAAGAAATATTGGTGGAGCGCCAGATCATACGCCGCACATCGGTGTGACGTCCGTGCAGTTGGCAGAAGTTCGACATTCATATTCGGCAGAAATCGACGACCCCTTCGATTTCACCCAAACTCGGTGACACGTTAGTCCCAAGGTCCCTGATCAAACATGCAGACGCATTTCACGGGGAATCGAATATTTTGACCTCCAGAGGTCAAAATAATTCAACCATTCATTAATGCCTGAATATCACCGTTGTATAGACCATTCGATCCGCAATGACACGCTGATTCTGAAACTGCTCTCCGCTATCCAGTAGCGCAACCGGTTAATGAGGTATGTCCAATTTTCTAATTTATTCCCCACAGCATTGCCTCCCACACATTCCAATGCATTATGGACATTCCCAAGCGAGTCTGTGTATGAAATACACATAGTTGTAACGCCAATAACGTGCGCAGTTCAATGGTGGCATTAGAATCATTGACGTCCAATTAATTCCGGAGATATATCAAAATATGTTCCGATAAAATCAGTTTTGGACCCAATGGTTAATTTGCCATAGGATTTAGCATGGGACCACGCGGGATTTCAAATCGCGGCCCCTTCGATTCTTCCCAAAATCGCCACTAACGTATGCAATGCCAAAACACGTCGACAACTCACGCCGTTGCCCGGGGCATCGAAAGATGTGACCTCCAGAGGTTAACGAGTTCCAGTTCGATATTCGACTTTGACCTATATGTGTGGATGGAGCATGCGACTGCCATTAGCTGACATGCTCAAGTCGTACTGGAAGAAAGCAAATCAATGGCGCTTCAAATATGAAGCGAAATTTTAACGGTCAAGGAGACTCGTGACCTTGCCAGGTCTGAGGTCATATCAGGTCGAGCCGTTCACATGACGACATGTATATAAGAGACACATATCTGGAAAGCCAATAATTAAAATTAAGAAAAATCGAAGGGGTCGCGATTTTAAGTCCCGCGTGGTCCCATGCTAAACCCTATGGCAAATTAATCAATGGGTCTAAAACTGATTTCATCGGAACATATTTTGTTATATCTCCGGAATTAATCGGACGTCAATGATTATAATGTCACCGTTGGACTGCGCACGTTATTGGCGTTACCACTACGTGTATTCCATACACAGTCTCGTTTGGGAATGTCAATAATGCTTGGGAATGTGTGGAAGGCAATGTTTTGGGGAATAAAATTATATAATTGGGCATACCTCATTAACCGGTTGCGCTACGGGATAGCGGAGTGCAGTTTCGGAATCAGCGTGTCGTTGCGGACCGAATGGTCTACGCAACGTGGATATTCAAGCATTAATGAATGGTTGACCTATTTTGACCTCTGGAGGTCAAAATATTCGATGCCCCGTGAAATGCGTCTGCATGGTTGATCAGGAACCTCGGGACTAATGTGTTACCGAGTTGGGGTAAAATCGAAGGGGTCGTCGACTTCTGCTCCTGCCAACTTCACGGACGTATCGGTGTGACACTTGCCTCCGAAGCCGCAATCTAGAACCTATAGTGTATGCTGTGTTCGCGTATTGGTGTGTGTGTGTGCGTGTGTGCTACGCTGGTTGCTGTTTGGTAAATGGCTGAATGAGCATTTTGAAAATAAAAGTAAAGTGATATTCCGTCCGTGTTCTAGAAGTAGCCTTTGAGGCGGAGGAAGAACACTCCCGTGTTTGGGAATTATGTGGAACTTTTACAAATGGTTAAATGGAAATGTAGTTATTATCGTGTGCACAAAATATAAATGTTTTGAGATGCAGATGGTGTAGCCCTTTCTTATTAAGATCTGTCATTACATACCCAACATCACATAAGTATGTTGGAAAGCAAGTGCTCGACGTGGAAAACATGGATACGTACGCCGCATTGTTGTTATGCTTTATGCTAAATTATTGGTTTGAATTGGCTGAGTGCATCTTTCAAAGGCGTGAATGGAAGACTGACGTATTTGTTTCAATGAAAAGTATGCCTAGAACACGAACCCCGCTCACAACATACAGTGGATTTCTGACCGCACCAGTAAGTCTCTCCATGAATGGTGCCGTGAACCTATCTATATATGTATGTAGGCAAAGATGGTTCGATGGGTGGGAAGTAGGAACGAGATGCCCCGCCCGGCTAGTGGCCCAGAAAAGGTTCTTTTCAACAATGGGCTCTCCACCATGCGAGGTTTTACCGCGTTCCCGCCCCAGAACCTAGTCCCTTGGACAAAATAGATACCCACATCGGGCTAACAGCGTCGCCCTCTGTCGGACGGACAACGGACTCGAGAGCTTTAAAACAAGCGTTTTGCTTTACCATAATCACTCCTAGTCCCCTATCTAGTCAAGGTTGCTTCATCGTAGTCAACGTTGCTTTATCGCATGAAGGGATTCATCGCCTCGAAGGACGCTCTCATCGTATGTTTTAATCCATTTTTAGGAAGCACGTATGCAAGCTTTCTTACGATGGAACTGCAGAGGTTGTAGAAACAGTGCCCAGGAAATGTATTTAGTGTTAAATCACCATTGTCCTGTTGTTATGTGTCTATAAGAGACGAAAACTCGACCCGATTTATGATCTGACATTCATAGGTACCGCACCTGCGTGGTGATCGACACAGAAAGGCTTGCCACCAGCAGGTCGAACTTCGTGCTGTCTTCTTGAATTCCAGCCAACCGAAACGCACAGGTCATCTGCTTCGGCTAAATGTCCGTCTTCCCCGGAGAAAGGAAAAATGACAGTCTGAACGCGGCCAGCTAATGGCTTGCAGATGTAGGAGCACAGGGCAGATAGAGCGGGACGGGTGGGGTAACTGCCTAATGACCGAGCTCAGAAATTGCTATGAAGGGAAACTAGTCTCTGGATGGGCGCTTCTAGCTGAAAATTTCACGGATGGGGTGCACTCGTGTCATCCCGTAGAGGCGTCCCCGGCAATGGCGGTCGCCGCGCCGCGTAAGTAAAAACAAATTGGGCTTTTACCAGGGATGCGGAGCCGGAGCCGGAGCCGGAGCCGGAGCCGGAGCCGGAGCATTTTACCAGGTGTCGGAGCCGGAGCCGGAGCCGGAGCCGCCGGAACATTTTACTCTGAGTCGGAGTCGGAGCCGGAGTCGTCAAAAGCAGGGCGGCTCCGGCTCCGAAAGAGGTGTAAATTAAAAAAATTAGCACATCGTGAAATGAACACATTATACCAAGTAATGCTAGGTATAATGCAATTGAGCGATAATGGGATCGTGGAAACACAAACACACACCACGTGTACAGCGAGCTCCAACCACTCAGCAACACAAACTTCCCAATGCTATCGCTAACCACGCTGCACCCGTCACACCTACAGTGTTCCACAATTCACACTCAAAGAGGGGACAGTGTATCTTAAACAGTCTAACTAGCATGGGTTTGTCTGCATATCCCAATGTAGCACAAAGCATGCTTACCTGGTAGTACAGTGCACGTCTGGTCCTTTGCATATCTGCACAATCACTCATGTTGCACTCAATTTCGTGCCCCAGATATCCGAACTTCTGGACCCACGTAAGCGGTTTTCCACAGAGGAGTACTTGTGGCCCTTGGCTACACATCAGATGTGATGACGAGTATGGTCTTTGAGGGCTAAACATCATACAGACAGTCTTTTTAACATTTAATTGCACATTCATTAAGGCTGCAAAGGTCTTGCACATCCTAACTAGCACCTGGAGTCCTGCCCTAGTGTGGGCCAGCAGAACAATGTCATCAGCATATGCCAGAACATTTACAGCATGCAGTCCAACATGACAACCCACACCAGACTTCTGCAAATCACATAAAAACTTATCTATGTAAACATTAAACAGCAGAGGTGAGATATTTCCCCCTTGTCTGACACCATTCTGAATAGAAAATGGTTCTGATCTACTGTCAGTCCACCTCACCCCCATCTGTTGGGACCGATACCACGTAATTAGAAGTCCAAGGTATGCTGTCGGGACACCCCTGTCAGCTAGTATTTGAAAAAGCTTTGCATGACAAACTCTGTCAAATGCTTTGCTGACATCTAAGAAGCAGGCATAGACTGGGCCACCCTGCCTGGTGTAGTGGTGAATAATTCCCTTGAGAACATATGTAGCCTGGGTGGTGGAGTGTCCGGCTTTGAAGCCAAACTGAGCATCATTTGTATGTAAAACTGTCTCCAGCCGTTTTACAAGGATGAGCTCCAGCACTTTAGATATGCTGGTAGAGAGAGAGAGCTATTGCTCGGTAGTTTGATGTCTCATCCAATGGGCCACTTTTGTCCTTGATAATGGGAACCAGGAGGGAGAATATCAAATCATCTGGCAGAAAACAGTGGTTCATACTCGCATTGAGCAGGACAGTCAGGACGGACAAGACACCCGGCCATAGATGCAACAAGTGATCAGGGGCTATGGAGTCCCAACCAGGAGCCTTCCCACTTTTGAGCCTGGCCACTGACTTTCTTACATCCTCAACAGTTATCGGGGGAATATCATCAGCAGGCTCTAGCAAGAACTGATTGATTGCAACATCATCACTGGCACAGCTGTCATCATTGAAAATAAAATGAAAATGTTTTTTTTCCACATGTCAGCGATGTCTTCTTTACCAGTGAAGCTGCCAAAGCTTGATGGAAGTGGAATGCCACATCCCATTTCTTGTCTAATCTGAGTCCAAATATGAGTGTTGGAATGGTTCAGGAATGAGTGTGCCAATTTGTTGGCCATCACTGTGTTTTGCTCCCTTTTGCATTTTCTCATTGCATACTTAAATGACAGGCGGGTTTGTCTCATGTGCTGAGCTAGGGGCCCATCTCTGAGAGAACCGCTGGACCTCCAACAAATAAATGCCCTGCGTGCAAGACCATGCCTTAATTTTACTCTGTGGTTCCAGCCAGGCAATTGGCAAGGGTGGTTACTCTGGACAGGATAGTTCTGTCTTATGCAATTATTGCCAGCAAGAACAATAGCCTCAACCAAAGTGGAGTATTCCTGGGTTATGTTATCCACATGTGACAAACACCTGCAACATGGTTGGCAACAGTTGTTCCTCAGGTCTCTAAGACCAGTAGGGCAGTGCAGGTCTGAATGAGCTAAAATATAATAGTTGTAACTAGCTACACTTGCACCATCAGCTAAGCTCCAACATACCTTTGGGGGCCTTCTGGCCTGTTGTTCTTGGTCAGCATAATCAGTAGGATGTGCTTGCACAGCATAAAGACATAAAGACATAAAATATTAGTGCAACTATAAGCCACAAGGGCCCTTCTTGGTTGCACTCTGTACACTGAACCAGTTGCCCACCAAATCTGTCAATCAGCCCTCCATGTAATACTGAAAAGCAAGCCCTCTATTCTTATAATGATTGTCTATGCTGTTTTTAAAGATGTTCAATGTGCTGCTACTGACGATGTTTTCTGGCAGCTGGTTCCAGTGTTCCACTACTCTGTTGGTGAAGAAAGTTTGCCTTAACCTTGTTCTGCTGCGGTTAACTTTAATTTTGAATTTATGACCTCTAATTGCATCATTTCTGTTAAATTCAAACATTTCCCCAAGGTATCCCCTCTCCAGACCATGGACAAATTTAAAGACCACGATGAGATCTCCTCTCAGCCTTCTATATCTAAGTGAAAACATATTCAATTTCTTCAATCTTTCCTCGTATGCCAGGTTGCTTATGCCATTAACCATTTTTGTAGCCCTCTTTTGTACTCTCTCTAAAAGCCAACAATCTTTTTCATAGCTAGGAGACCAAGCTTGGATGCAGTATTCCAAATGTGGCCTGACGCATGCACAGTAAAGCTTCCTGATCACTTCCTCACTTCTGTATGATACATTCCTATTTATTGCCCCGAGGATTCTCAGTGCCTTCTTCCTGGCTTCCTTGGTCTGTTCTGATGCCCCCAGTTTTGTGTTTAGAATAACACCTAAATCCTTCTCCTGTTGAGTCACTGATAGCACTTGGCCACCCATCAAGTATGGAGCCTTCATATGCTGCTTACCTACATGCATGATTTTGCACTTATCAAAATTAAATTAAATTTGCCATTCTTCGGACCACTTCACAAGTTCGTCTAAGTCTTTTTGCAGCGAGATATGCTCATCCTGACCTGTTATTGCCCTAAAGACCTTCAAATCATCCGCAAATTTCAAAACTTTACTGCTTAGGCCACTTTCAATGTTATTTACAAATATAATGAACAGTAATGGCCCTAGTACTGATCCCTGGGGGACTCCACTAAGAACATTTTGTCATGATGACTTTGTACCATTTAGCATCACTCTTTGCTGTCTATCTGAAAGCCACAACTCTATCCATTTTAAGATGCTACCTGCAATACCATGGGACTGAAGCTGTATCATTAACCGTTTATAGAGTACCTTGTCAAAGGCCTTGCTAAAGTCAAGATATGCTACATCAACCTGATTTCCCTGATCAAATTGTTCTGTGGTGAAGTTCAAAAAGTCCAAGAGGTTTGTGAGACACGATCGTCCTTTTCTAAACCCATGTTGAGTATCTTGAATCAATCTGCTACCTTTCAGATAACTAACTATTCTATCCTTGATAATTGATTCGAGTACCTTGCAGACTAGGGACGTGAGACTTATTGGCCTATAGTTTTCAACTTTCCCTCTTTCTCCTTTCTTGAAAATAGGAACTACATTTGCCCTTTTCCAATCGGTTGGAATTTCATTTTGTGAAACTGATCTACAAAATATTATACTAAGTGGAAATGCCAGTTCCTTTTCAGGTTCCCGCAATACCCTAGCATAAATTTAATCAGGTCCTGCTGCCTTATTTGGCTTTATTTTCCTGATATGATTGTAAACAACATCACTATCAATGAAATCAACATCATTTGTCAGATCCCATGTCACTGAACTATGGTGTACGGTCGGCAGATTGGTCATATCTTCCAATGTAAACACTGATTTGAACTGCTTGCTCAGCTCCTCAACCATCTCACTATTCTCACCCAATGTAGTCCCGTTTACTTCCAGTGGACCAATTGTGCTAGAAACTTTACTCAGCTTATAGAAACTAAAGAACTTTTTACTGTCCCCATTACAGTTTCTAGCTAAATCCAGTTCTTTTGCTCGCTTTGCTGCTATGGTTTTTTGCTTCACAGTGTCTCTAGCTTTTCGATACGCCTTTAGATTAACGACATTTGAGGCTTCTTTAAAAACTCTAAATGCAGTTTTCTTAGCCTTAATGCAAGGGGAAGGTGGTCATGTAAGCTAACATCATATGTGACACATATATCACGAACTACTGAATGCAATTTGTGGCTAAACAGGCAATGGTCAAGCCATGACACTGAGCTGTGAGATGAGCTAACATATGTGTATGTAGTTTTGTTATGTCCCAAGTAGTCCACATAAGATACAACTAGTTGGTTCTCTGAGGAGAACTCTTCCAGTTCTGTGAAGAAATGTGAGCCATGGCCGTTTGCATTACAGTCTCCAATAGTCCCATAATATGATGTTTTTGTTGACACCTGATCCAAAATGCAGCTCAGCTGGCCAAGAGTCATACTAAAATTGTCATGACTCTCATAATCTCTATAATCAGTTGGCAGGTAGACATTGAGCAGTGACAGGCAACCAACATTTGTGATTTTGTCAATCTGGACTATTCTCTCACTTATTACCCTAATTTTAACACAAGCTTGGTGACACCTTTTCCACAGTATAGCAACACCCCCAAATGGTCTCCAAACCAACAGAGAGCTAGACGAGTCAAACGCAGAGACCCCCAAACCAAGAAAATCTTTGTGAATGTTATTCAACATAGGTAGCTCAAATTTAGACAACCAGGTCTCCTGCAGAAATATCATGTCATATGAATCAAATAAACAGCAAACTTCAGAGAGGGAGCTTTTCAGTGAATGACAGTTGAAAGTACATATTTTTAGCATGATGGGTGGGTAGCTGATGAGGTGAAACTAGTATCAAACATGGCACCTTACATCATCCACACTGGCACTGCGAAGCATTGTCAGTGCATTGTCCTTGCTAGTAATATTGGCCCTGTAAAAAACTTTGATTGTTGACATGTGTTGCCCATTTCTCAGACAAAAGGATTTGTGCAAAATCACCAGATGGGACTGATACTTTAAAGCCTTTGTATCCATACTTGGCCAGACAGTGGGGTATCTCTACTGCACTGACCTCACCTGGCTTGCCTAATATCCACTCCACATGAGAGACCACATCCTCGGTGGATGTACTTGGGTCAAGCCTACCCACAAAGAGGTCACGATTACGCTGGGGTGCTGGAACTCCTTTCAATCGAGTTGAAAGGGAGGACCCTTGCAGACCACTTTTCCTCTTCCTGGAACCACGTTCTCTTTTGACCACGGTGAAGCCATCACCATCTTGCATAGGTCCATTTTGCTGCCCCACTATTGGAAGCTGCTGCTGGTGGCTCTGTGGCCACTGATGCTGTTCCTTCCTTCCTCTGCTGATGGGACTGCTGAGGATGTTCATCCCGATGTTGAGACTGCTGCTGTGGCTGATGTTGTTGGGGCTGTCGCTGTTGCACTTGCTGCATTTGAGGCTGCTGGATGGGCACACGGGCAGCTACTTCAGACCATGAAGGTTGTGAGGAATTATGTGCATCGTTATGCTGTATAGACTTTGGTGGTGTTTCTTGAAGTGAGTAGACCACCTTCTTCAGGGCTTTCAATTCCTGTTGCAGTAGACTAAACTGGCCCAGGAGCACTGTCAGGTCCACATGTTCTGGGGAGACAGGGGGGATGCTACCCAAATCAATGGCATGGAACTCTGGGAGAGTTTCCCCATCTTTTTCCAGAGTTTGGAGGGTCTTTAGGATGTCCTCACAGTCAGCACGCTCCTTGGGGCAGGTGGCAGAGTTCTTCCTTTTAATATTTCTCAAATTTCTTCTCACTCCCATTTTGCAAATCACAGTTTCCCATAACAGGTCTTTGGCACTTTGTATTTTTTTCTGAGGTGTAAAAGTCCACACATATTTTTGCAAGGACTTCATATGGCACGATCTCCATCTTGTGCACAATAAAACACAAGTTCATTATGCACTGGCCCTGGAGGCATATCTGGCGCATTGGGCCCCATTGCAGCGGACACTAGAAACGGCCACAGTTACATAGATAGAACGTGTCCACACTATTTATAGGCCAATCGAGATATTTGACAATACTGTTGTCTAATTCTCACCCATACCAAGGTCAGTCCCGACCTACTTTAGCTTAAATGATGTTTCGAAGCAGCCGCGATCACACACGTGCGCCACCACGTGACACGGTTTTATGTATCGTATAGTGATTGGTGTTGATTTATATCCTGTTGTGGTGGCAAGTGCTTCTCAATGCTGGCTTTCCTCGCCAACCCGAAATATTCTCAACTTTTCTCATTGGATGATATGGAGCATGCCCCACCCAGTTCGGCTAGGACGGACCATTGCCTTCACGTATTACCCACGTCCGAGATAACTTAAATAATTTTCGGAAATCAGCGCCCGAAGGTACAGGTGACGGATGCATTGCTCGAAGTGCCAGACTCGGAAACAAACATTAATTTTTACCGAATCGAAGTTAAACATTTAAAGTTCACAGGGCAAATGATTGCGACTTAAGAGCACCACAGCATTTAGACGCCAGTGTCGTGCACCAAACTGAAGGCGACCTTCCACAAGTGGGCTGGCAAATCGACACAATGGCCGAGGCCGTCCCGGGCTGCCGTGGATCTCGTCTGGTTTTGTACCGTGTGCCACCCCTGGCCGGCCCATGGCACGAACAACGACGTACGGGCGGCCACGGCCGTCACACTGCCTTTATTTCAGCAGGATACCTCACGAGTACAGCACGCTCTAACCATGCAACACTGAGCACTCAACAATACACAGCTGCCGAGACTATGGTTCACCATGCTTACTTTTCTGAACGCGTTCCAACAAGGGCCCCACATGTAGAGTTGATGTCACATGTGTGGATCTGCTGTCACAAACATCAGCACACATTACTGTGTTAGCTGTAATATGTCCAATCGTCGCACTGAACAGTGTTCTTAGTTCCTCACTCGCAAGGCCGCACTTCCATATGGATTCTAACGTGTCACACTAAATGCGTCCCCGAAGTAAACATTCTGCTGCATGTCTCATACATGTAGGGTCGTTTTCTCGCTATCTCCTCTCTATCTCTCTCCTTCTCGCTGTCCGTCTCTCAGGTATGTACTGATTTGTATGATCAGTGACAGCCGTGGGTTCTCATGTGCGCTACTAAATGGCCACTGGAAGTGCACGGGTTCCCATGTGTTTTGTTTCACAGAGGCGTTTCATCGGCGTTTCACCAGCTCTTAAGGTGTCTTGATAGTAAATGTAATACAGCAATCACACACATATAAGTTCCCTCTCAAGGTGAGGATACTCACGTGTCCTGCCAATCACGCCTCAGACATGAACGGCCCACCACAGGTCTGACACTTGTAAAGTCTCCCTTAGGCGTGGGTTTTCATGTGCCTAACCATGATGACCTTGACAGCAAACGCCCGGTCGCATGTCTCACATTTGAAAGGTCTCTCTTCAATGTGCGTTCTCATATGCCTAACCAACGCCATCCTGATAGCGAACGCCCTACCGCATGTCTCACATTTGAAAGGTTTCTCTCCAGTGTGCGTTATCATATGTCTAGACAAATTCCTCTTCGTGGCATGCATCCTGCCACATGTCTCGCATTTGTAAGGTTTTTCTCCAGTGTGTGTTCTCAAATGCTCAACCAAGCAATTCCTGGCAGCGAACGCCCGGCCGCATGTCTCACATTTGTAAGGTTTCTCTCCGGTGTGCGTTCTCAAATGGATAGTCAAAGTCAACGTGTGAGAAAACGTCCTGCCACATGTCTCACATTTGTGTGGTCTCTCTCCAGTGTGCGTTATCATATGTCTAGACAAATTCTTCTTGGTGGGATACGTCCTGCCACATGTCTCGCATTTGTAAGGTTTTTCTCCAGTGTGTGTTCTCACATGCTCAACCAAGTAATTCCTGAGAGCAAACGCCCGGCCGCATGTCTCACATTTGTAAGGTTTCTCTCCAGTGTGCGTTCTCGTATGCCTAACCAACGTCATCTTGATAGCGAACGCCCGGCCGCATGTCTCACATTTGAATGGTTTCTCTCCGGTGTGCGTTCTCGCATTTTTGGACAAATTCGACTTGATAGCATACGCCCTACCACAAATATCGCATTTGTGAGGTCTCTCCCCGGTGTGTGTTCTCACATGCTCAACCAATTTTCCCCTGCTAGCAAAAACCCGGCCACATGCCTCGCACTTGTAAGGTTTCTCTACGGTGTGTGTTCTCAAATGGATAGTCAAAGTCAACGTGTGAGAAAACGTCCTGCCACATGTCCAACATTTGTGTGGCCTCTCTCCGGTGTGTACTTTCATGTGCTGAACGAAATTGCGGCTGGCAGCGAACGTGCCGTAGCATGTCTCACACATGAATGGTTTGTTCTCGGCTCTGGTCGTCACGGTTGACGCCCGGTTCAATATCTCAGCAAAGACTGTCTGGTCCGTAGATCTGCTGAGGGTACCGCCACTGCACGCCCCGACTCCCGTGCGAACTCTGCGGTGTTGAAGCTGCCATCCGCGATGTCTACACGACTTCCCACACACTTGACACCAATACGAACTCGCTGCAGGTCGACTCATAGCCTGTCGTTGCGAAGTGTCACTGGCATCCAGGGCGCAATGGCTGTCGTTGCTGTCGTTGGCGCTGTTGATACTGCATTGCGACACAACTCCCCACGGCGTGCGATGACTTCGAGTACTCCCGATCCGTCCACAGTGAGACGGGGCTGCAGTGACACCTGAAACCCAAGACAATTAGGTGTGCTTTGGAATATCGCATAGTTTGACAGGTCCGTGACTTGGATTTACTTCCTGCGGTGAAGTAGAAAAAAGATGTTTTTAATTTGTTGAAGGGAGAAAACAAAATTAATTCAATTACTTTCGATCCTCTGAGATGTGGTAATTAACAAAAGAAGTGCTGGACGACTTTCCAACAGCACTGGCAGACCGGTTGATGTGGCACGTTGATGCTCCAAAATCCTCGTACCGTTGGCGGTGCCAAGAAAAGTATCCTCATAATCAAGCCGTAATAATCAAGCCGTAATTCCACCGTTCGGGTGTAATTCTGGGGACAACTCAGTAATAATAATGTCCACCTAAACCAGACTTTTGACGGACGTCTAGGCGGCTGAATGCCGCACGTTCTGGTTGTTCAGGACACCTTCCGTGCGCTTTTATAGATACCCAAACCGTTTCTGCCGCCATCGCCCAGGGAGCCGGCAAAGGAGAATGGAATGCACACGACTGTCCGTGATTCGCATCAAGCGATATTTACGACTGGCGTGTGACCGCAACAGCATATCAAGCTAGGTGTGAAATCGAAGACGAGTTCTAAACGCATACGTGGCTTAGTGATGTACGCTGGCTTGACTGTATCCACTCTCTTGCTGGAGGAGGTCGACGGAACCTGCCGAACCTAAGGGATGTCTGTTCAGTGCTCGGGAAACGGTATATCCTACCCTGTTTTGCGAATTATTTATCACTGCTGCCAGCCGCGCTCCACCTCGATCCAGGAAGAAGCAGCTGGATCGAGGTCCCCTCCAACTGCACATCACGCCCCGTGGGGACGGCCGACCACCCACGCGGACGCTGCTTGGTCATGGCTTGCGGTCAGGGGCATCAGAGGACTATCGGGCGTTCGCGGCTGAATGGTAGCGCACCGCTGCCGACAGCCGTGATCGCGCAGCCGCCTCCCTCCGCTCCAGGGCCGAAGCCCACCACGACCGCACCGCACGGCCTCTGTCGCACCTGGCCATCGCTGTCACGCTAATGTGCAGAACACCACCACTCGCTGGGACCGGGTGGGGGTGGTGACTGGCATCGGGGCCACCGGTGGTGCTTGGTGAGGCTGCCGAGCGGGCGGATCTGCTGGCACAACCGCAGTTGTATGCACCGTCACCGGCCATCTCCCGGTGCGGCAGGGTTGCCCCTGGCTGAGCGGCGAGGCGGCGCCACAGCGACGCGACGCGATTGTGACCCTAAGCAGGGTGAACGAGCCCTGGTGCCACGTGAGGGCGCCCTTCAGCAGGGTGAGCGAGCCCTGGTGCCACGTGAGGCCGTCCCTCAGCAGCGTGAGCCAGCCCTGGTGCCACGTGAGGCCGTCCCTCAGCAGGGTGAGCGAGCCCTGGTGTCACGTGAGGCCGCCCCTCAGCAGGGTGAGCGAGCCCCGGTGCCACGTAAGGCCGCCCATCAGCAGGGTGAGCGAGCCCTGGTGCCACGTGAGGCCGCCCATCAGCAGGGTGAGCGAGCCCTAGTGCCACGTGAGGCAGCCCCGGCGCCGGCCAACCCGGACTCCGACGACGCGCCAGCCGCTGTTGTGCCGCGCAGTGGACGTCAGCGAACTTGGCCGGAACGGCTCCGTGTGCGACGACTCCAGCGACGTACGACTGGCTATGTCGTGTTGAGTCGATGCGCTCGACTCGGGTGGCGGTGTGAGGATCAGTTCCTCTCACAGCCGCCAGGTGTGACTTGTAACCGGCGCCCGAGGCGGCCGGGTCACGCGTCAGCGAAAACACGGGTCCACTCGCTGCCAGTCAGTGAACATAACCAACATGGTTATCATTTCTTCCCAAAAGCCAAGGGGTCACTCCTTTCGACATGTGCCCGTCGGTACATGTGGTTACCGTTTCCTACTGCAGCCAAACGACCGCTCCCTGAGTCGTGTGCCGACTTTCACCGACGAGCGGCGCACGGGACTTCAGTGATGTCAGGTCCTTTGTTTAGCGAAATGGGCGTTCGGAACTCGTCTGCACGATAGTCCTCAGTGTCCTCAATGTTACCGTGGGGTTCGGTTATACACAAGTCAACATTACCACGGCCATTAGTCATGTAATTATTGTCGCTGTTTCGAACAATGCCGTAATATTCGGTGGTATGGTCACAGGTGTTAAATAGCAAACTAAAACAAATTGGAATAGGTAGAACAGGGAACCAACTTTGGTCCTAGTTAGAACGCACCTCGATAAACTGCAACAACGTACACAACACCACAACGTACAGTCCTATGGTAAATTCATTTTGTGACGTCATCGTGCCCGCTCGCGCCGGCCAGGCTCACCGTCCGCCGCCACCGAACATGTCGGGGCGGCACGATGGACGCGTCAACAGTTATCGGGTACGGCAGCTGCGTACACACGGCTGGTAGGTTCAAGGTACTTTGGCTCTTTTACGACGCACTGAGCTGCTGGGTCATATAGCGTCGCCAACCTCTCACGCCGGTCGGTCACGGGTGGACTCGGTTATCCCGCCGGTTGTGCGATTCGAACCCACGATCTTATGATCAACTGTTCAAATCCCTACCGACTGAGCTAGCGCAGACCCAGAGCTGGTTTGATGTACAAAGCCAACAAAGATGATTGATCTTGGCGTACCGCAGCTACTTTTTATGGGACAATGCCGTGATCTCTGATATATAACCAGTCAAAATGTAATCCACAAAATCCAAGTCTTGGTCAGCTGCTTCAGCACCATGGGTTCTATGCATACAGTCTTTGGTGTGTGCGGGAGAACCGCGCTGTGACGTGGATTGTGCTGCCATATAATTGGCAGCTCTGTGGCGGCCAGACCGAAGGTGTCCTCGGCTTGTTTTATTTCTTTGCTCGCACTCTTACCGTGACAAGCAAGCGGAATACACCAGTGCTACTGCTCCCATTGAAATCCGGGAGTGTTTGTTATCACCGCCAACATAATGGCCATCCGGGCCGGATGCGAGTTGCACATCAATACTCGTCGATTCATATTTGTTCATCGATAGGTACTTGTTTAATTTCACGTGTTTAAATGAGGTTGTCATTATAACCAGGAAGACAAACATGGAAGAGCTGAAGAAAACTCAGGGGACCCTCAAATGTGTCAGGGATTCCAGAAGCCTTTCTGTGACCCCACTCCACTCTCCAGCTCTGAGGCAAACGGTCCAGTAGAGCAGGCTGTAGCAAGACGGAGTAAGCTCCTGGGGCGACCTCAAGGGACGTGAGGCCCCTCACATTAACGACAATGGTATCTACGAACTTCCGCAGAGCGGCCGAGTTTTTATCATCAGTGGCAGGTGATGTCGTTAACAACTGTCCCAACGGCATCTGTTGCCTACTCATGATTTGCTCAAAACGGCTATTCGAAATCTCACTTGCTTCATTATACCCTGTTGAGGTCACGGGTAAGCCCTCAATGGCACAATAGGCAACACCATTCAGCTGTCCTTTAAAAATGACAAGCTTCTCAACTGCGGCATACCGGTGGTTATCGTGAAATGTCACTTTATGCATCTCCCAAAACTCTGGCCATCTCAGAATATTTCCATTGAAAACAGGCAACTTGAAATCAATCTGGAATTTTCCACCTGCTGAAAACGATGTTGTCGATGCTGCTTCAAGACAAGCCGACACACGTTTTCCGCAGAAAATTGCCTCCTCCATTTTGTCAACATGCTCTGTTTCAGGACGATCTTCTTCCTCCATCGCAAGTTCAGTGGTGACGTCATTTAAACTACTGAAAAGCTTCTCTGCCACTACTATCTTGTATGCTAGATCATCTTCGTCACACGAGCTGCCACATATTTCTTTCAATTCCCCTAGCATCTTGGTGGATTTTCCTTTTGATACCATTCTCTTCTTCTTCAACTCTTCCATGTTTGTATTCTTAGTCATACCGACAAACTCATTTAAACACGTGAAACTAAACAGGTGTCTATCGATGAGTGAATATGAATCGGCGAGTATTGATGTGCAACTCGCATCCGGCCCGGATGACCATTATGTTGGCGGTGATAACAAAGACTCACGGATTTCAATGGGAGCAGCAGCACTGGTGTATTCCGCTTCCCTGTCACGGTAAGCGTGCGAACGAAGAAACAGAATAAACCGAGGACACCTTCGGTTTGGCCGCCACAGAGCTGCCAATTATATGGCAGCACAAACCACGTCACAGCGCGTGGTTCTCCCAGTGTGTGGAGCCCAGTAGGCAAACATTCTCAGACGAGAGCGACATCGAATGTCGAGTTCTGATCCACGGACCTTCCGTAATATTGTGGGCAAACCGACAACACTATGGTGATTGTGACAAGGACTGCTTCAGTGGCAATAGGGTCAAATGGCAATCGTGAACTTTTAGTCGGAGCAAGTGCAGCACGTATGTGTAGAAAAGTCATTGCGTCGCTACATTCATTCAGACTCACCCTCGTCCAGTACTGGCTGGTGCTTCCTCTTCAGAACTGCCTTGAGGTCGCCCTCGTCCAGCACTGGCTTAAGCTCGCCCTCGTCCAGCACTGCCGTGAGCTCGCCCTCGTCCAGCACTGGCTTGAGCTCGCCCACGTCAATGAAGGACTCGTCCTGGTCGCTCAGTTCGCCCTTGACGCCATCACAGCTCGCCCCGTCCAGCACGCGGTACTCGCCGCTCGACAGCTCCAGCTCGCTCGCTCGACAGCTCGGCTCCAGTTGACCATCATCTGCAGGGGGCGTGGTGTGAGTGGTCTGCTGCAGCAGGGGCAGTGCCGGTGATGTGAAGATCTACCACCAAACATTGAATGGATAACATTCCTTAACAAGATGGATTTCAAGGGGTCTCAGGCCATCCCTGAAGCCGTGTGGCTTGAACAAGGGGCTGGGACAGGAATGGGTAATTTAGGACACGTGCCCTAGCAGAAATACGGTACCACTCTGACCGAAAAAGGCGCCCCTCTGAGGAGGCTTGAGTGCACCCAACACCGCCGACCAACGGACTTTTCAGCCGAAGGCGCCCTTTTGAAAGGAAAGGATGCCTCTTAAGTACCTGCTAGTGCAACCCCCGTTCTCAACGAGTTTCCAGCTGTAGGCAACCCTCCAGGGATTTTCGCCGTGGCATACATCCTCCTTCACGCGAATATTGGAACTGTCGCTGGCTTGAAGGAAAGATGGGCGATTATTTCGAAAACCAGCAACAACGTATGCAAACAAGTTCGTCCTACCAAATTTCGTACAGAAAAAGTACACAATCCGTTCAATGTTTGTACATCAGAAGGCAAAATTGGTGTGCTTTTTGTTCGTGGAGGGATAGTTGGTCCCTCCCCCTTTATACATACATGGACAGGTGTACACCATGGAACAGGCAGATACACTTGTCAGGCCTCACCGGTTACGGTCCTCGGCTGCTGTCCCAATGTGTCCGGCGTACTGTCCGCTCTGAAAACCGGCACGTCCGTGAGTCTCGGTCGCAAGGCAGGGAGGATATTCATGGTACAGTTGATAGGAGGTAGCCATAGGGGCGCATCAACTGCACATGTTATGCAGCGGTCATGAACTCGTCAATACAGCACAAAACTACAGACCGTAGTTCTGAATGACCTAGAATGCATCGAGGCATAGAACTCCTGACATCGCGTGAGTTGTGATCGTATCGTCCTGATGCTATCACGTATTGAAACAGCTAGGCCGTAAGGAGAATGAGTCACAGACGTCAGCGAAGAGACACGTAACTCCTGATATTGCATGGGTCGTGATGGCATCCTCCAGATATTTATACGTACAAAAACAACCAGACCATGAGGGAAATAAATGAAAGGCATTAGACAAGAGACATTTAACATGTAATATTCCAGGAGTTGTGATGGTATCGTGTTCATGCTACCACGTATAACAATAGCGAGATCGCGAGGATTAATCATAGGCGTGAGAGAATAGACAAATAACTACCGGAAATTCAATTGTGATGGTATCGTCGCCCTCTCAGCAGAACAATGTCTCGAATTGCAAGTATCCTACCCATGCTCTTACTTACACCTCGTTCACTCTTTGGTACAAGGCAGAGCTGGGTCGGTCAGAAAATTGCTATAGTACGACGGTTGTCAAAAGGTAATAGGAATTCGAGCCTCATTACTGACTATCAGGGCAAAAAACCGTCTTGTTGACAAGCGCATCCAAATGGTTGGCTAACTTCAGCGGGGATGCTAGATATGACCTGATGTAGGGACTCGAACACCCTATGTCATGACAGGCCAGGAGTGGAACGCTGGCCACCGCTCTACCGAGAGGAAGACATGGGCACCTGTTTGCGATACCGGCTCCAACAAAAACAAACGTGAGTGCACACCTGCAACTACACACACCTGCCATCACGGTACAGGCAAATGTAATTTGTCGGAACCTTGGGCATTGCAATACATCGTAGTCACCGTTATCAGACCAAATCCACAATATGGGCTATTCCATCGCCTTCCGTCGTACAAAAAGTCATAACATACAAGTGCCTAATGGAATACAAAAGCATGAGGCATGCATCAAGAATAGGTAGACATCGTAGTTACAGACGATACCCAAGAGCTCAGACCGCATACAAGATGACGCTAGATGAACAAATAGCAATACATCTACAAATATATCAAATATATACATACGTACATGACTATAATAGGTTTCCTCTGACAAAGCTACTTTGGACGTCGCTGTAGTTCACCTTTAGAAGAAGTTGTTTGCAAAATCGCTGTCTGTGATCTTCATTCCTGCATCTCCATGGCTATGTATGATGGAGACTAACAGAATATAGCTGAAGACAGCTGGATCTAAAACAAGACACAAGACCACGCGCAGACCTTTGGTGTCCATAGCCGGCATGGCACAGTAAAACGAACCCCAGACTGACAATGTTGCTCACTTAAGTTCCTGTTTAGGTGGGATACAAAGGAAGTCGTCCGACGGAGAATGCGGACCAATGAAGACCCGCTCTTCCTTCACCCTGCCAGCCGGCGTCGGCCGATCGGATGCCAGTGTAGCGGAGGCCGGCCCAACCTGCGTTTTGAGAAGGGTTCCCGGCGTCAAGAATGGTGTGTACAGTAGGGTGTGTCGCCTGAACGGTTTTTCTTATGCTTAGTGAAATTATCGTGCAGATCACCTAAAAAAACCCTGTGGTCGAAACCAAATCGAAATCAAACGATAAACAAAATATGCGACAGGCCAATAAAGAAACAAATTTGCCGGGCGCCCGGCGTTGAAGTCTCCAGTGATGGCGCTCCGTTGCGATTGGCATCTAACACCACGCGTCGGCCGCCGTCGGAGCGCCGCCGCGGCGCTGTGACGAAAAAGGCGGCAGTCGATGCTGTGGATGACTTGTGAATGGATTCTGGTAATTAAAAAAACAGATCAGGGGAGCCGGGATATATCTGATTGTAAAGATTAAACTTCACTGAAGGACTGATCGCTCCACTTTCCTTTGTGCTCCACCTTTCACAGTGCTATGAATCATCATTCGAATAAATTGCGTACGCACTAACGACACAAAATAGCTTCGCATGCCATACATCCCTGTTTTATTAGTCAATCCAAGTCTCCTGTTCCTTTTCGTTACTCAAGTTTCAAGGGAAACTGGGATTATCAGCAGTAGGGACAACCTATTAACGAGGGCGTTAATATTAACCTATTAACGAGGGCGACACGAGCCGGCGGCGATCGTCGCATGGCGCGGGGGAGTGGCTGGGATGGGGCGGGAGACGGCCGGCGCACGGTGAGGGTAGAGAACACAAAGAGCGAGACAGGGCAGGGGATGGGAGGGCCGCTGAGACAAGGCAGTCGCCGGCGGAGACCCGGCTGGACGGCCCGAAAAAGAGTGGTCTGGTGTCTGCAAGTTGTGCCCACTGCCTGTGAAGTGTGATGTTACCTGCGTCGGTGTGATCGGGGTAAGAGTTCGAACATGAAGACCCGCGCCTCCACCAAAGGGCTTTTGGTTCCTTCTGAACTAAAAACAAACCGACTGCCCACGAGAATTGACGTTCTGAATGACTTGAGTAAAGTGAATAGAGACTCATGCGTTGCGAACAAAAGGTTGAAAGAGAGGCTAGCACCCCATATAAAGTTTGTCACGGAAAGTGTGATGAAAATGTGGTGCTGCGAAGGAATACCAATTGTTGGGAGGGCCCGAGTCGAACATATGGTTCGAGAAAGCCGCGATCGCTACTTGCGATACATGAAAACAGCTGGAAAGAAGTCGGCATCACCAGGTGTACGTCCGTCCGGTGATGAGTGGTTAGGAACATTGTTTGATATAGCCAGCTGCAAATGTGCTGATATCGATAGCTGCAAATGTGCGATGGCCGACAAAGTGCCACGAATGGAGTTTCCCTTTGTCCAAGACCAGCGAGGACCTCGCCAAATGCAAATCGTCATCCCCGGATATCAGTGAAACCACTCGTCGACGCGCCATGGACAAAAGGAGGCGTCCGACCGCCGAGAGAGTCACATCACCACAACCGGGACCTTCTGGAATGGCCCAGCTAGATTCTAATTCAGACCAAGATTCCGCCACAGATTCATCATCGCTCACATCCGTAGTCAATGAGTCAGAGTATATGGTGAACAGTAACACAGACGAACTGCTAAATACGGCTCTAGCAGCAGATCGGTACGGAGTGTCTAATCGTGCGTGTGCTGCGATCATAAACGGTTTCCAAGTGGACATTGGTCGGATCACTTCTGACGATGTGGACTGCATAGTGGATAGCAAAAAAGTATGGCGAGCAAGGGATCGGATTAGAAGAGAGGTGTATCTGAGATGCCCAGAGCCATGAGGATCATGCAGGTCGTGTATCTGGTCTCTACTTCGACGGTAGAAAAGACGACACGCTTATGACAGCCGGTTCAAAGAAGACGGAAGAGCACATTGTGGTTGTATCCGAGCCAGACAGTGCATATTTAGGACATTTTACCCCACAGACTGGGAAAGCGGAGGACATTTTTCAGGACCTGAACGCCGTGGCATATGAGTTTGGTGCGGATGTTTCTGTGCTTGGCTGTGACGGCACGAGAGTTAATACTGGCCAAAAGGGTGGTGTTATCCGTTTGTTTGAGCTCGGACAAAAACGCCCCGTCCACTGTTTTGTGTGCCAACTTCATGCAAATGAACTTAATCTTCGTGCAGTATTTAGCCAGTTAGATGGAGTCACAACAGGACCTAAGTCGTTTAGTGGGCTGATTGGCCGGGCTGCTGCAGGCGCAGTAGAAACCTTGCCAGTGGTCGATTTTGAGCCAATCGATGGCGGAAATGTTTCAGAAATGACACAGGAGATTCTCAGTGACCTAAGTTCAGATCAGGCTATTCTGTACAGTCTGGCGCGTAGTGTCCAGACGGGCTGTGTCTCAGATAGAACTGCGAAAATGAAGATCGGTCCACTAAACCACTCCAGGTGGCTGACTCTGGCGGCGCGAATTCTCCGGCTCTACATATCAACCGAACAGCCATCAGACAGTCTGAGAATGCTAGCGGAGTTCATCGTGTGCCACTATACTCCCATGTGGTTTTGCATCAAGAAGAACTGGAAATGTTCTGACGGTCCTGGCAATGCGCTGCACAGCGTGCAACTTCTCAAAAGTTTGCGACCTGAGATAGCGGCCATGGTGCAGCCGGTAATACAGCGCAACAGCTACTGGTGTCACCCTGAGGCAGTACTGCTAGCAATGGCAGCGGGCCAAGATCAAACCACACGGGAAAGGGCGGTCACTCAAATCCAGCAGTGTCGCAGAACTCAAGTCGATAGTGATACTGACGAAGTGCGGAAGTTCAAGCTTCCAAAAGTGAATATGGGGCCAAACAGCATCATGGAGCTGATTGATTGGTGTAATGAGGCGATAACCGAGCCGCCCTTGACGCAACAACTGTCCGATGACGACTTACTAGATATCATCGCGAGTCCTCTCGAAGTACCGCCATACCCCGTGCAGTCAGACGGTGGAACGGATGGTGAAAGTGGTGACCGAGGCGTCTTTGAAGGTAATTGGTGAAGAGGCCCGCCACGGGTACATTGTGGCGAAGTTGAAACACAGGTCAGCAATGCCAGTGCTCAGCAGCAAAAAGGATTTCATGTCGGGTTTTCTGTCGAGCATGTAGACAAGTAGTACAGTTATAAAATGATAGTCCGTACAAAAAATGTGGCCGCTCGTACAAAAGGTGACGTCGCTGTATGCCCGTCTCCTTCGGTTGTAGTGGAACGGAGCATGATGCCGATTTCGCCTGGTCTATTTGTCATAACAAGAAGACCTCAAGTGTCTCAGAATGATTTAATTGGTCTTCGACGTAAACAGACGTGGAATTTTGAAGATGTTCAAGCTTTCAAAAGTGAAAATATTAGCATTACACGCCGATAGATCTACTGATTGAAAATGGAACGAACAAGCGACGTAAAGTGAACCTTTCTTTCATGCGTCAGATATCCAGGCAACGTATTAAGCGACTGGTGGTTATCAAAAGCCTTTTACCCCACTAAACACTTTCATTGAGTTTTATTAATGAGCTTCATCACCAGAATCCATTCATCAGTCATCCACAGCACCGACTGCCGCCTTTTTCGTCACAGCGCCGCGGCGGCGCTCCGACGGCGGCCGACGCGTGGTGTTAGATGCCAATCGCAACGGAGCGCCATCACTGGAGACTTCAACGCCGGGCGCTCGGCAAATTTTTTTATTTATCGGCCTGTCGCATATTTTGTTTATTGTTTGATTTCGATTTGGTTTCGACCACAGGTTTTTTTTAAGGTGATCTGCACGATAATTTCACTAAGCAACGTGCAATTTCCAAAAAAAGGTCCTTCGTGACACACCCTAGTGTACAGTCGTCAGGGTTCTGTTGAAGCCTGCACTTACGAACAGCATTGCAGTCCAGAGGGTAATGCGAATATGCTGGGCTGAGAACATCTTGTGTGTGCCAGGATTGCGGAGTAGTTCGCTGTCTTGACTCCGACAGAAATTCCTCAATTAAAAAGCACATTTCGAGTGATACGCCAGGAACACAAAGACAACCTAATATCATGGATACAACATTAATCTTTGGCTAGATATCAGTGTACCTTGATTGAAGATTATACAGGGGTATGGGTGGACATAAACAGCAGACGCATGTTCTGATGCAGACAATATACATATACACATGATGACCAAGCTTCATAAACACACAAACAATGCACGTTGGTGTCTTGTAAATTAACATTTTGTACACCACCAGTAGTGTAGAGGTGTGACAAAGGGGTGGACATAAACTGCAGACATGTGTTCTGATGCGGACAATGTGAATACACACACAAGGACCAAGCTTCATAATCACACAGCTTGCATACATACAGCTATGACTTGGCTTCAAAATTTCATAATATGGCTAGAGCCAGAAGCTAACTTTGTTACGATATAAGATGCCTATATATGTGCTGGATGAGCCATGGCTAGCTCAAAGCACGTGGAAAGTCAAATCTCAGTGTGCCAGTCATACTCAAAAACACATTGTCCTCCACCAAATTATATAACTGGTTATTGGCTCCACCAGACTGAGATTATGTTAGGTGATGGTGATTATTGGATCGACAAGACTTGTCTTGCTTTATGTGTTGGTCGTTACTAGTTCCATAAGACAGAGATTATGTTAGGTGATGGTGATTATTGGATCCACAAGACCTATGCTGCATTATGTGTTGGTCGTTACTAGCTCCATAAGACCGATATTGTTAGGTGGTGGTGGTTACTGACTCCACCAGACTGATATTATCTTAGATTGAGATTAAATACTATGACGCAAAGGATACAAATCCAAATTAAAGGAACACATGATTTTCGATGAAGCTCTCGGAAATTAAAGGATGTAACAAACACTTCATTACGGTGACAAAGGCGTGCTGTTCGTGTCAAACCGGACCTGACCGCTCAGATCAACTCTTGTACCAGACACATGGCAGCAGAGCAGTTAGTTCTGACTTCGCCATCACTCACCCCACGCTTCTTTTGAAGCAGCCTAACTATATTTGGACATCACGCTATCAGCTCACCATTTCATCGTCACAGCATCTGATCTTCAGATGAAGTCGCTGTAAGGTGGTCCACGGGGCTGGCTGGGTCGCCGCTTCCCCACCGCCATCTGATGCTGCATCATGGAACTTCAGCTTGACAGTAGGCTGGACAGATGGCAGCAATAATGGGTCCCTCCTCAGGGTGGTCTTGCAGGACATGCTGGAAAATTATAAGTTATTTGCACACTTTCAGCCAAGACAGCTAAAGCAACCTGTTGTATTCAGGCTTGTGCTTCCCTGAGTGAGTATGCCGTTGGCTTAAATTTGAGTCTGAAAGACAACGAAAGCATTTTAATGACACTAATCCCATGACAAATTTCAACATCCTACTCTGCTCGTTTTGACCTCTCACACCTACGAAAAACCATTATTTTATCGCTATGTATCCTACTATTACCTAGACTATGCCCTACAGACACTGGGAACCTACAAAGCACTCACACAAATCTGGAACCGAATTTCTTCACTGGCCACAGCGTCAGGTTGCTATCAATTGTTCATCCTTATGCTGCCAACGATTGGTGATGGCCAGTTAGTGGCAGACTTGCAACAGTTCACAGGAAGTAACATTGTTACGCTGCAAGTCTTATTCCTGTGCCAACCTTGGCCCTCTCACTATTGTTGGGAATCTAGTTGCCTGTGGACAGCTACTGTGTGATTAAATTTCACTGGATCTCAGTGTTATAACTATGGTCCAGATGATTTCTGCAAACCCCACCGGGAAGTTCAGTGTTTTCAAGCTCAAATGTAAAATGTAGCCACAGAGACTCCAGGTGCACCCTGGAATAACTAGCCAAATCATAACATGTATGTGAATGAAGGAAGCATAAGGGGAAGAGGCATCCCCATGCTTGGGGTGAGTGGGTGTGGTTACAGTGGCAGCCCCTCCCTCAACCTCAAAACACTCAGGACATAATACTTGTGACATCTTAGTTTTATGATAAAAATTGGAGAAATATTGAAAGCTTGGAGCATTTCACCACCAACCTCAATGGATGGCACTGGCCTCTGTGGATGGCACTGACCAGGGCTAAACCACAGTGAGGATGCAGAGTCATCACCAATCCCCAAACTGAAGAACCCTGAATTACAACTACCTAGACTTGAATTTACAGTGTACTGAAATGGGTTAATTTTTATTGAAAGGTTTTTACAAATATTTTTTTTTTATTAACTTTTTCATTGGAATACAATGTTTATCAAGGTGACTAAGATGAAGGGACCACTTATTTTTTGTCGATGTTTGACATGCGCGGCCACGCCACTGACTGCGCTTTGTTTCCATCGAGCGGCGGATGTTCGAACTGTAAGTAGAGGAGCGCTATAAAACCAAAACACATGTGAGCAAAGAGTTTGCACCTGGAATCGATTGATTATAACAAAATATGTACAAATGAAACCAAAAATTATGATTTTTCCTGGACCCCATCAGTGGCGCTCAATTTTTGTTTTTCCAGCCAATCACAATGGAGTATTTTGCCAATATTTTAGATTGGCCAAGGGATGAGCTAGAGTCGCGAAGCAAAAACCAGCGTATTGCTCGCTGTAAGAGAAAACGAATGGTACTCGGTTTTAGTTTTCGGTCAACCAGTGCCCTTCCAGGTCAAGCCAATAACCCGAAATTGGCGAATATCGCGAAACATTTTGTTTTGGAGGGCCACGTAACAAAACGTTTCATAGTTAGAGACACCGGAAAATAAGAACAGGACTCATTGAAGCCCTGTGAATTTGGTGATGCCCTTCGTCGTCACTCCCTGTCAATTACACAGGTCGAGTCAAGTCAAAACTCGTGACCGGCCGTAATGGCATAGCATGTAGAGCCCCTGACCATCAAGAAATGAACCTGAATTAGTCGGAATGGGGCACGAAATATTATAGCTTGACTGCTATCAATGATGGCTGTCAAGCCGTAATTACCTAAAACCGGATTATTTATTTCAATCCATTTTCGCATATATAACACTCCATTGGCGTATTGGTATTTTCATTGGCGTATTGGTACGCTATCTAGTTATCGTTATGTTACATTTACATTATCGTTAAAATACATCAAATCCATCCAGTTAGTGAAGCCTACTTTGTATCACTGTAAAAGGTACATTTACTATTGAATATATTGAAGCACATTTAACATTTCGTGCCCCATTCCGACTAATTCAGGTTCATTTTCTCATGGTCAGGTGGCTCTAGATGCTATGCCGTTACGGCCGGTCACCAGCTTTGATTTGACCTGGCCTGTGTAATTGACAGGGAGTGACGATGAAGGGCAACATCAGATTCACAGGGCTCCAATAAGTCCTGTTCTTATTTTCCGGTGTCTACCTGTAAAGCTATTTGTTGTGGCCCTCCGAAACAAAAAGTTTCGTGATATTCGCCAATTTCTGGTCGTTGGCCTGACCTGGAAGGTCACTGGTTGACCGAAAACTGCAAAACCGGGTACCATTCGTTTTCTCTTATAACGAGCAATACGCTCGTCTTTTTGTTCGCGACTCTAGCTCGTCTAGGGTCCCGTCTACAAATATTGGCAAAATACTCTATTGTGAATGGCTGAAAAAACAAACATTGAGCGCCACTGATGGGTTCCAGGAAAATCATAATTTTTGGTTTCATTTGTACATATTTTGTTCTAATCAATCGATTGTAGGTGTAAACTCTGCTCACACGTTTGAATTTTATAGCGTACCTCTACTGTAAGCAAGATAGTTGTCAAAAGCAAGGAACGTATGCTAACTAGAGATTTTACCCCACCTGTGATGGATACATTGAACATTTCTGTATCAGCTAATACCACTTAGACTCAAGTATAATGGTCGTTAGTATTCGTCAATTTTGTTCTAGGGTTGCCGTGATCGCGGATTTCCGTATTGCTTGAGCATGGGGAACGCCGGAAGCATGATGTAGTCCCATGTTCGATTGAACATTTTGATGAAAGGATGGTACGAACTAAAATTGCCCCCCCCCCCCTCAGAACCTCCTCAGAATTTATATCGCTTGCTTCAATGAAGGTATTCCTGATCAACTGACATTGCCGCTATACTTCGCCAAATTTGATTAAAGATGAAATAACTTCGCAACGATGTCTTTAAGTGAGGACAATGTCCAGTTGTTGCAGATAATAAGGGCGCTTGTATATAATAAAATTAATTTAGCGACACTAGTGTTTACAAAACTACATGCATTAACTCGCGCCGTACCGGGGGTCTTCAACCACCCCTTTCCCCCTCAGGTTCCACCCACCCCCATTCTTAGGGTAGAGGAAATGAAGCATTAGCACGCGGAAAATTATCCACATCAGTAGGTTGGCTTTATAGGTTTTTTTTAATAATACTCTACTGTAATTTTCAACATATATTGCAACACACAAAGTTGAATTTTCTGTATTCTTTCGCTTCCCTTTTCTTGAAATTTTGCAACAACCTTTGCAAAAAAATATACTAATATTCACACCAAACACCCATGCCTGAGGCATTCCAGATTTGGTGAATGGCAATCTACGGGGGAAGAATATTCCACGTGGGTGTTTGGCAGCATTCATAAATCATCCTAACACCACCTGTCTGTACAGTATCACTGGGATTGAAGGTATTCACAAGATAGGTTTTAGACACACATTTCACCCGCAGGACGCAAAGAAAGAAAGGTTAGGTTCGGTTCAATCAATTTTCTAGTTGCAAAAAATTGCTTCTTGTTCCTCAAGTTTCTTTTGTTCGTCATAAACAGCTAATGCTGTATTAGGTCTGGGTAGGCTTTTTAAGTTGATATGTTTGGAAGACAAATTGTTTTATTTTTCTCCATCTTTCCAAATTATCCAGAATCTTCCCATCTTTCTTCTTGCATTAGAAGTTACGGTAGGTTAGTCCAGACTATGTTGCATTTTTCCTTTTACTTAACATTACTTGGCTTGCTATATTACCAAACCCAAAGCTCCATTTGTTGGTGTTACTTTGTCTGGCAACTCAGAAATATAAAATTACAGAGGAAATGAATGGTCACATCATGCTAACTACCTTTCCGAATATTACATTGGGAATAATCCAACAATTACAAAACTACCTGAAGGGTGAACACATACACACAATACTTACGCATACCACAGGTATTGTGACTTGCAATTTTTGAGTACTTATGACTTATGTATTAATTAGTAGGACCAATGAACTGTGGAGCTAAATCATTGCATACACTCTTAATTTTATGAGGATGAATTATCAAAGCCTGGTTGAAACACCTGAAGTTAAAGTAACAAACGAATACAAAACAGTTTTTGATTGATTTCATGTGCTCAAATGCCCCAGTTACCATTTACATTTTACCGAATACATCTATACTTCCACTGAACACAAAATGATTTTGGTACACAACAAATAGACCCATTGCCCAAAGATGAAAAGCCATGTTTCGCAAAATGCATCCCAGCTCATGATTGCTGGTACCTACCTGTCAAAGCTGCATTGTACCAGACCACTCATATGTCACTGTAAGACAAAACTTTGGGAAATTTGTGCATTATAGTAACGTTTAAATAACTGGAATTTTTTTCCAATGCAATGTTTGTTAATGTGATTAAGGCAGTGTGACCAATAATTTCCTCTGGCAATACTAACTCTTCAATTGACAAACGAAATCATACAAACAATGTGCTTTGATTTAGATAATACAAAGTCAATTGTACGTTAAAATAAGCCATCATAACATAGCCTGAGAAAACCTAAATAGCATGCAAACTAACAAACCTAATAATGCAACCTAAGGTAACCTACCAAAGCCCAATATTTCCTTTAGGAAAATATGAAGGAAATGAGAAAAAAATTAAATAATTTTCTTGTTCGAGATTATCTAAATTAATAATGCCTAACCAAGCTCAACTGAACCAAGCCTAACCTGCCCTTGGGATGAAAAATTTCTCCAAAATTGAGTTTATTGTACTTTTATATGTTCACAAGGGAAGTCTTCCATAAACTCCATGAATCATACCAAATAAGTATGATGTTTGGCTAGGTTGATATTTCTAATTTTGCAGAATGGTTTTTTACTTGGAAAAAAATTAAAACAGGTCAGCCTAGGTTCTAAATGTGAAAAAAATGTTCTGAAAAAAATGCATGAAAGATAGTTTTCCTGCTTAAGAAAATACTTGATGTGTTCAAAGTAATTTTTCAGTGCAATTGTTATGAATGTGCCTAATATGATGTGTCCACACATTTCCTCTGCAAACGCAGACTTTGCAGTCTGAATGCAAACCCAGAGCCAGGCAGGGGTGCTGAGTTGGGTAATACATCATGCATGATATTCAGCAAGTGACATTGAAAATGTATAAAAATGTAACAGAAACAAAAGTAACCTAGCCTAATCTTCCATGCAAGAAAGGCATAATTTTTAATGATACAATTTTTGAAAAAGCAATCATTTATTAGGTAACAAAACCCTAACCCAGCTACCCTAGCCTGAAAAAAAATTCGAAGAAGAAAGCCCAATTTTTGCAATATAAAAAATTGCAAATTTAATTAGCATATAGCTTACTTTACTTAGCTTGCCCCTTTGTATGCTTCATGAAGGCGAAATGTGTAAAACTGGTCATGATTGCCTTAAACTACAATACCATTTTTTAAAAGCATTTTTAACATGATTTGGGCTTAAGGGTACGTTGTCTGCCATTTAGCAATGGAGCCTTTACGATGATTTCTTCTGAAAAGAGGTTTAACTGGGTTCGGATAATTTATACCCTTTATTGCCCGCCTCTTCAAATGTAAGCATTTACAGAATAATGTATTTGTCATACATAATTTGAGAAGAAAAAAATCTCCAGAATTTTGCACAGCATAAATTATGATATAACCAAAGCTAACAAAACATATCTCCTGTTTTCTTCATAGAGTTAAACTACATGCAAAACATGTGCTGTGAATACCTTCAAGCACAGGAATGCTGGAATTATGCACTCCTGCAGCAATTTTTTCCTATGAAATATCACCAGGTATGTTGTATAGGTACCTATATTGTAATAATCCTGCATAACAAAGGACAAGCCTTGGCATATCATTTGCATGTGGCACCAAAACCAAACAAATCTGAACACTGCTTGAGAACTTGGACATGTAGGTATCCAGACAGGGTATGCTCATCCAACAAACTAAAAATCAAATACTGGGATTATAGGATGAATGCTACCTATCCCCAGCTTGATGAGCATGCTCAATTTTGAATGTTCAAACATTCCTATAGTGATTCTGAGATGTTGCGATATTTGTGGAAACTTCTCACTACATTAATTAACAGTTGGAAAATGTATTATCTTTTTTTTTGGTAAAACACATGGCCAGGTACATTCCTCACTCAGGCATCCCTCGCGGTGAAAGCACGTACAATATTATGGCTTTTGTCTCTGTTTTAATCCGCAAATCCTGATACAGCTAATGTCATCAGTATCAAAGGTACAACTCCTAAATGTTATTGTTTTGGACCGAAGTGGTCATACTTCCATATTACCTAGTCTACAACAAAATTTATGTGATGTCATTAGGCTTCATTCTGGGGCGAAAACGTAATGTGTGCGAACGAATGATGCGGCAATGGACGGCGCCAAGTACGTCTGCATGGACCCCGAGTTGACCCTGCTCTCCGCCGACGACTGCTCGTCTACTCGTTCGGCATCAGCAACGACTGGTCGTTCGACTGGGACATGGAGCGCTTCGGCTGCACGGTGTACGCCTTCGACCCGTCCATCAACACGACCACGGGAAGCCAGAACGGCACCATCCTCTTCCTGCAGTACGGCATCGGCGAGAAGGACCACGCGGACGACAACGGCTGGCCGCTCCGGACGCTCGACTTCTACGTGAAGAAGCTGAATCATTCGCACCGTACCATTCACTACCTGAAGCTGGACGTGAAGGGAATGGAGTGGTACGCCAATTTGAACTCAAAATTAGGCAAGTTGAAAACATAAATCTTGATTTTTGGGTCGACAAGAATTGTACGGCCATGGTTGATATCGTCTTCCTTTTTCATTCCTATATTGTTTTTTTTTAAATCAACCATAAAATTAACTCCCCAGAGCAAAAATCATAGTCAGTTGTGAAAAAATAGACCCCTAGTGAAGCCTCTTTTTTTTGGGGGGGGGGGCGAGAAGGGACTGGTCAAATTATCTGGGTGGTTGCTGACCCTACTCGTTGAGCGCTTTTCCATGACACCACTTTTGTATTCGTGTAATCGAAAGATTGTGGGTTCGAGGCTCACTTGTCGCTACTCTTCGCTCGCGGCCAATCGGCGTGAGAGATTAGCGACACTACATGACTCAACGGACCATGCGTCGTAAAGCCAATAACCACCGGGTGCCGGGTGCATCAATAACATAACGCTCATGGTACACTCGGCACCCGTATCGGGTACACCTAACGACTACATTACTGCACCGCATCATGACAACAACGGCGTACAGGGGCAAGTGCGATGTAGAAGTCAGGCTCTAAACATACGTGGCGCCATGTTGACCACTGGTTTTGACTCCACCCAGCACCTGGCTGGACGGTGTGGAAGAAACCTGCACACCAAGTGTTTCAATAGCATATCCAAATCGAACACTGGCGAAACAACGAGACCGAGTTGGTACAAAATAAGCTTACCACTCGTCAGGCAGTGACCTCTGCAACTCTTCGTGTTCAGTACAAATATCGGCACACATCTTGGTGTCACTTTAAGTGAGCTTTGCTGTGCACTGGTCTCAAGAGCCATACGATTGCGACGAAACACCAAACTTGGATAGGTGTCAAGCCAAAGTCTGGCTTAAATCATCTGTGGTTTAGTTTTTACCCCTGGTGCGTTTGGCAACATATTGGCCAATACGCTTCAACCCAAAATCTTATGTAGACTAAGATTTGCTTGTGCAGTTTTCTTTGGCCACGAATAGCCCTATGGAAACTTCAACGCGATCTGATCAACATACTTTTGATCTATTAAAATAGGATGGATAGCTTAGACTATTGGTATCCCATCCATACGAAATACAACTGTGACATATTATAAATCCGTCGGGAAGATTAAGGGCAATATTCCAGATAAAAGATTTCATACACACGACCTCGTGACCAAGTGACCACTCGCAACCCCTAGCTGAGCAGACTTGAAAACAGCGGAAGTAAAAGAGAGCAACATTGAGGTACAAAAGGACAAAAATACGTTATTATAAATATCACATGTCGCGGACCCTTCTTCATCACATCACGTAACTTCGCGGATTTTTGGAGGGGGAGCACACATGGACTTCTTGCAAATGTTCTGCCATTGGAAAACTGCCGGAGATAGACCGATATCAAAATATGAGAGAAAAAGTGTTTTTGCCTACACAAAACAGTTCTCACAATCCACAGTGAGACCGATAGTTTCACTTGAAAGTGTCACAACATTCCGGATAGCCGATTATCGGTACACCGTCCATAGGCTCATCTGCTGACGAACGACGAACTGTTCATGAGAAGGGCCCGTGTGTACTGGATGCCATCAAACATGGCAAGTGTGCCACTTTTCCTTCTGCAAGCAGGCATTTACATCTGCATATTAAGTCTGGCGCAGTAGGACACCAACTCGAGCCGGTCCACATCTACTCGGTGTGTCTGAACGCACCACCAGAATCCCCAGCCGATCTCAACGCGGGTCTTAAAATACGTCAGCTACCGGGATCTCCGCGATCTACTAAGCCACGCAGTACGTCACGTAAACAGCCGCGACTGTATGAAGTATGTCTTCGGCAGTGCCCTGGCGAAGACGGAATCCTGTCACTCATCAGACAACTGGACAGTGATGATGTAAACGGGTTACATGACGTTAAAGAAACGCACCATGTGATCAATATAAATATGCATATAAATAAACACAGTATGTGCAATATCTATGTGACCCGTTACTTTAAAGCCTACATGACATCGGCACGCGTTTGCGTACTTAATGCAGCTCCACCGAGAAGAAGCCGGCAGTCTGCGATGCTCTCCGTCGGTCTGTCTGCGCCGTGGTGGCTCTGTGTGACAAAGCTGACGGTTTGACCCAGCAGGAGCCAGGTGTCATGGATAATCTGGAGGGATTCCCCTACCCATGAATTAGTGTGAAGTCTTCCTCCAGAACCGGCGGCAGCCGTAAAGCAAACTATTTGTTTTCAACATATTTATACAGGTTTCCGTCGGGTCAGAGATGGAAAGGCGAGAGAGAGAGAGAGAGAGAGAGAGAGAGAGAGAGAGAGAGAGAGAGAGAGAGAGAGAGAGAGAGAGAGAGAGAGAGAGAGAGAGGGAGGAGAGAGAGAGAGAGAGAGAGAGAGATTTTTTTTTTTTTTTTATATATATATATATATATATATATATAATATAGATATATATATAATATAATAATATATAATATATATATATATATATATTATAAGAGAGAGAGAGAGAGAGAGAGGAGGGAGGGAGGGAGGGAGGGAGGGAGGGAGGGAGGAGAGGGAGGAGAGGGAGGGAGAGAGAGAGAGAGAGAGAGAGAGAGAGAGAGAGAGAGAGAGAGAGAGAGAGAGAGAGAGAGAGAGAGAGAGAGAGAGAGAGAGAGAGAGAGAGAGAGAGAGAGAGAGAGAGAGAGAGAGAGAGAGAGAGAGAGAGAGAGAGAGAGAGAGAGAGAGAGAGAGAGAGAGAGAGAGAGAGAGAGAGAGAGAGAGAGAGAGAGAGAGAGAGAGAGAGAGAGAGAGAGAGAGAGAGAGAGAGAGAGAGAGAGAGAGAGAGAGAGAGAGAGAGAGAGAGAGAGAGAGAGAGAGAGAGAGAGAGAGAGAGAGAGAGAGAGAGAGAGAGAGAGAGAGAGAGAGAGAGAGAGACGGGTGTCTCTTGCATACAGTTTGAGTGACAAGTATCTGTGGCATGCCAATTTGCACCCCATTGATATTGAACGCTTGAAGTTCATAGTGCACACCTAACTCGGAACTTTTATCGCAGTTGGTGATGCCGATATCTCGCAAAATCGTGATATTTAGCACAAAGCGTGGCTTTCTGCAATCGTGTTGGGGGTTACGGGAGCTCAGTTGGTAGCGTCGGACTTTTGATCGTCGGCGAGTGTGGCCAGACTGCCTGTACTTCACCAACACAAGCCACGAGTACAGCGGGCTCCAACCACTCAGCAGCACAGACTTCCCAATGCTATCGCTAACCACGCTACACCCGTCTGCAACACCCTTCTGCAATGTCCACATGTGTGGAGTCGACGGCAGGTGTCGTGTGGGTTCTCCTGTCACAAACTGTGTCGCACCCTCATGTGTCAGATGTCGCGTGCCTAATCAAGCCCCCGCGTCAGTAAATGTTGTACGGTACGCGCCTCACTTCCGGAACCGCACTCCCGTGTCGGCTCTGATGCGTCAAACCCAACGTGTTCAGCCAAGCGAAAGAGGTCCCGTCCCGCATGTATCACACTTGTGGGGACGCTTCCCGGCGTGTTCTCATACGTTCGGCCAAGCTGTTCTTGGCAGCGGATGTCCTGCTGCATGTCTCACATCTCTAAGTTCTCTCTCCCGTGTGCGCTTTCATGTGTCCAGCCAAACTCTTGCTGGCGGTAGACGTCCGGACACATTCTCCACGCGGTCAACGCCATTCTCTGGTGTATGTTCTCATGTGTCGAACCCAGCTGTTCTTGGCAGCAAAGCCCTGTCGCATGTCTCACACTTGTAAGGTCTCCCCGGTGTGTGTTCTGATATAAAGACATAAAGACATAAAATATTAGTGCAACTATGAGCCACAAGGGCCCTTCTTGGTTGCACTCTGTACACCGAACCAGTTGCCCACGTAATCTGTCAATCAGCCCTCCCTCTCATACTGAAAAGCAAGCCCTCTATTCTTATAATGATTATCTATGCTGTTTTTAAAGATGTTCAATGTGCTGCTACTGACAATGTTTTCTGGCAGCTGGTTTCAGTGTTCTACTACCCTGTTGGTGAAGAAAGTTTGCCTTAACCTTGTTCTGCTGTGGTTAACTTTAATTTTGAATTTATGACCTCTAATTGCATCATTTCTGTTCAATTCAAACATTTCCCCAAGGTATCCCCTCTCCAGACCATGGACAAATTTAAAGACCTCGATGAGATCTCCTCTCAGCCTTCTACATCTAAGTGAAAACATATTCAATTTCTTCAATCTTTCCTCATATGCCAGGTTGCTTATGCCATTCACCATTTGTGTAGCCCTCTTTTGTACTCTCTCTAAAAGCCAACAATCTTTTTCATAGCTAGGAGACCAAGCTTGGATGCAGTATTCCAAATGTGGCCTAACGTATGCACATTAAAGCTTCCTGATCACTTCCTCACTTCTGTATGATACATTCCTATTTATTGCCCCGAGCATTCTCAGTGCCTTCTTCCTGGCTTCCTTGGTCTGTTCTGATGCCCCCAGTTTTGTGTTTAGAATAACACCTAAATCCTTCTCCTGTTGAGTCACTGATAGCACTTGGCCACCCATCAAGCATGGAGCCTTCATATGCTGCTTACCTACATGCATGATTTTGCACTTATCAAAATTAAATTAAATTTGCCATTCTTCGGACCACTTCACAAGTTCGTCCAAGTCTTTTTGCAGCGAGATATGATCATCTTGACCTGTTATTGCCATAAAGACCTTCAAATCATCCCCAAATTTCAAAACTTTACTGCTTAGGCCACTTTCAATGTTATTTACAAATATAATGAACAGTAATTGCCATAGTACTGACCCCTGGGGGACTCCACTAGGAACATTTTACCATGATGGCTTTGTACCATTTAGCATCACTCTTTGCTGTCTATCTGAAAGCCACAACTCTATTCATTTGAAGATGCTACCTGCAATACCATGGGACTGAAGCTGTATCATTAACCGTTTATGGGGTACCTTGTCAAAGGCCTTACTAAAGTCAAGATATGCTACATCAACCTGATTTCCCTGATCAAATTGTTCTGTGGCGTTCAAAAAGTCAAAGAGGTTTGTGAGAGACGATCGTCCTTTTCTAAACCCATGTTGAGTATCTTGAATCAATCTGCTACCTTCCAGATAACTAACTATTCTATCCTTGATAATTGATTCGAGTACCTTGCAGACTAGGGATGTGAGACTTACTGGCCTATAGTTTTCAACTTTCCCGTTCCTCCTTTCTTGAAAATAGGAACTACATTTGCCCTTTTCCAATCGGTTGGAATTTCATTTTGTGAAACTGATCTACAAAATATTATACTAAGTGGAAATGCCAGTTCCTTTTCAGGTTCCCGCAACACCCTAGCATAAATTTAATCAGGTCCTGCTGCCTTGTTTGGCTTTATTTTCCTGATATGATTGTAAACAACATCACTATCAATGAAATCAACATCATTTGTCAGATCCCATGTCACTGAACTATGGTGTACGGTCGGCAGATTGGTCATATCTTCCAATGTAAACACTGATTTGAAGTGCTTGCTCAGCTCCTCCACCATCTCACTATCCTCACCCAATGTAGCCACTGATAGCACTTGGCCACCCATCAAGTATGGAACCTTCATCAAGTATGATATGCTTAAGCAAGCTGCAGCTGACAGCGAACGCCTTGTTGCATGTCTCACACTTGTAAGTTTCTCTCCGGTGTGCGTTCTTACATGTGTAATCAAACTCGTCTTCAAAAGAAACGTTCTACCGCATGTCCCGCACTTGTAAGGTTTCTTTCCTGAGTGTGTTCTTATATGCTTACCCAAAGTGCTCTTCGCAGCAAACGCACGGCCGCATATCTCACAGCTGAATGGTTTTTCTCCGGTGTGTTCTCATGTCCCACCAAATAGCGCTTGGCAACAAACGTCCAGCCACATAACTCACATTCATGAGATCTCTCTCCTGTGTGGCCCTTCATGTGCTCAACCAAAGTGCCCTTGTCAGCACACGTTCTACCGCATGTCTCACACTTGTAAGGTTTCTCTCCGGAATGTGTTCTGAAATGCTTAACCAAACCTTGCTTCCCAGCAAACGCCCGGCCACATGTCTCAGTCGAATGTTTTTTATAAGGTGTGTGTTCTCATGTGTCCCACCAAACTGCACTTGACAGCAAACGCCCGGCCGCATATCTCACAGCTGAATGGTTTTTCTCTGGTGTGTAATCTCATATGCTGAACCAAACCCATCCTATTAATAAACGTTCTGCCGCATGTCTCACACTTATGAGGCTTCTCTCCGGAGTGTGTTCTCACATGCCTAACCAAAGTTTGCTTCCCAGCAAACGCCCGACAATCCAACGAATGGTTTTCCGGTGTGCCCCAAAGGCTTGGCAGCAAACGCCCGACCGCATGACTCACAACTGAATGGTTTTTCTCCGGTGTGTGTTCTCGTATGTCTCACCAAATTGCGCTTGGTAGCAAGTGCCCGGCCACATAACTCACATGCATGAGGTCTCTCTCCGGCGTGGACTCCCATGTGCTGAACCAAATCGCACTCGGTAGCAATAGTGACGTCACATGTATCACACTTGAACATGCTTTTCCCGCTTCCGCTCATCATGCACGATGTCGAGTTCAACGTCCCGGCAAAGATTGCCTGATCTGAAGATCCACCGCCGCTACAGTCGCTGTACAACCTCGTTTGTTTGTTTATTGGGGCTTAGGGGCGCATCGACTGCAGTGGTCATGCAGCGCCCATCTGTACAACCTCGTATCCGTGTGGACCTTGTGGTGCTGAAGCAGCCATTTGTGATACTCGAACAACTTGCCACATACGTCACAGCGATACGAACTCGCTGCGGGTCGATTCATCGGTTGTCGTTGTGAAGTGTCGCTGGCGCCCAGGAAGCACTGGCTGTTGTTGCTGTAGTTGACCCTGTTGATGCTGCATTGCGATGTAATTTTCGACGTCGTTAGTGGACTTCGACGACTCCAGATCTGCCCAGAGTTAGACGTAGGCGCAGTGCCTCCTGAAACCAAAAACATTGAAGTGTACTTTGGAATATTGTATCCCCTGAGAAGGCATCAGATACACACGGCTGATTGATTTATTGATTGTTATGGCTCAGGGCGCATACACTGCTACCGGACATGTAGGGCCTATAACTCGCTTTTCCCACATCACCGTAGGCGGCATGAGTAATCCAGTGTAGTTAAAACAATCACAATTATCATTGGGATTACGGGTATACAAACTATAATAATATCCAGCACCCCACCCATCACCCCATCAGCTTGATATTTACCAAGGTAGGTACCTACCTAGGTAAATGTTCGATGTGACATTACCTCGGTAGCCGAAAAGCATGCATTTTACAAATCAAAATGCATGCTTTTCGTCTACCACAAATACACAGACTTGCCACCACTAAAAGTAGACAACACTTCCATACCATTCGTCACCACAACAAAATTTATAGGCATCACTTTAGACCCTAAACTCACTTTCCGACCACATACCTTAGACATACAAAAACGCGCATCAAAAAGAATAAACATCCTCCGAGCACTATTCGGCACAAACTGGGGATCCGACAGAAACACACTCTTAGCTCTTTACAAATCAATAATTCGGCCAATTTTGGAATACGGATCCCCACTCTTCGAAAATGCGACTAAATCAACCCTGAAAATTATAGATCACTGCTGTCAGCCGCGCTCCACCTCGATCAAGCAAGAAGCAGCTGGATCAAGGTCTCCTGCAGCCGCACAACACGCCCCGTGGGGACGGCCGACCCCGCGGACGCTGCTTGGTCATGGCTTGCGGTCAGGGGTATCAGAGCACTATCGGGCGTTCGCGGCTGAATGGTAGCGCACCGCTGTCGACAGTCGTGATCGCGCCGCCGCCTCCCTCCGCTCCAAGGCCAAAGCCCACCACGACTGCCGTCGCTCCCAACTGCGTGTGAGGTAGTGGTGTTGGGTCCGTATCGCGCAGGGAATTGGCTGCGTATGTAGGTAGGTGTGCGCTCTGAGCTGAGGGTGAAGCGTGAATTATTTGTGTTTCATTTTGCCTAGCATTGTGCTGAGACCAACAGTCAAAGGAAGGCGCATTGCTCCTGTGAGTTATGAGAGACAAAGCTGAGCTGATCACAACTCCCTGTCTTTCGGTGTCATCCATTGCTCATTTCTTTGTTTCTATGCTTTGATGTGACCAAAAATGATGATGTGTATTACTTATGCATATTACGTAGACACTGACTAGGTACATATGATTTTCTCGTCGGTTGCCGGCAAATAGATTCCATGCATCATTAAAAATACTGTGTGCATGAAAATGTACTCCAGAAGAAATCTGTTTGCACTCCGACTCCAAACCCAGAAAGCAAGTTTCCCACCCTGCCTATTATAGGGATATTATGTTGATGACAATGATAAGAATGGCATACTATCAGCAAATCCTCTTGAACAGTAGACCAAATAATCAGTAATCTCTACTTGAAATCGTGTTCGGTACCAGATATATAAATATTTATAATGGTATGCATAAGCATGATACTTATACACACACCACGGTTAGAAACAAGACATGAAGGCCTCACAAACACATCAAGAAGCAAGATGTCGATATTTTTTTGGTTGCCTTCTCATTGTTCAATAGGTGGTGCATTCCACCCTATTTCACGAGTACTCTATCACTGCCTTAAACTGCAATAAAACCTTTAGTTTGATAGCCCGGTTTTACCACACGAATCTCCCTTACCTGCGAACCCACCAGTTATCTCTTATTCAGGATCTAAATACCTAAATACCTCCTCTTCCTGTTGTTGAGAAAAAAATAATCAGCCAACGTAGCCTGTCTCCTCACCTTAGCGACCCACAACATCAATATACGAAGCATGCTGCTCAACTGGGCTTAACTGGACACTCGCACAAAACAACCTGTTCTAATTTCGCTTTCGAAATCTGGCTCACTGAGTTTGTTTGCTCGTTACCGGCTAAACTAAGGCAGCGTTCTTTGTGTCCTTCATTCCGAGGATTCCCTGGATTGTGACGTCGCACATTTCGTGGACTGCAGCCGCGGAGCGTTCTGTGAAATTTCGCGCCGGTTTATTTATGTGAGCCATTTGTGTCGCTGTTCGCAAACTACTAATTGTTACAATTAGCACTGATTGCATCCTGTTGCATTAAAGCAATGTGGTTGAATCGCTTCTTGGCAGCACCAGTAATTATACAAAGCTTCCACCTATGCTCTTATTGCTTAGGCCACTGATTATTAAATTAGGCCACTGATGCCTAATTTAATACGCATGGATATACGGTAAAAAAGATAAAAATGTGAAACCATTCTGAAATGGATTGTGTTCTAGGTAGATGAACGTCAGTCATGTCCAGGGCAGGCTATGGCAGGCATGTCAAGGGTAGGGAGGAAATTTACATTGGTCATTGCCCAGTGAACATGCCGACAGCGGATCGACGTCGTTCCGCTATCTGGACGCCAGTGGCCCGCTGTCGGCTGATGAGTGGAGCTACCGACACCCAACTGCCGTCGGGACCGCCGTCGGGACCCTAGGGGCCCGCTGTCAGCTGTGGAGTGGGATGACAACGGCCCGACTTTAGCTGGCCGTTATTGATATTCAGAATTCAACCCGACATATGCTGATATTGCAGATCGGTATACTGATGTCGAGCCGAGAGCGCCCCAATGTTCGCATGCCGTTTATTAGATGTCAAGCTCGCCCAGACACATGCGGACAGCGTGCCGATATCGGCACGTTTACTTGGTGGAGATGCAGATAATCAGGGAAAGAAGCTTCCGAAGATAGTGTCTACCTTCCTGCTGTTTCACCTCAACAGGTAAGAATTTGGCCACGCTGCAAGGGAAAATCCTCGCCGTTGGGAGCATGACATTCATTAGTAACACCTCCGCACAATCTAGCCCAATCGAATCCATTCAACAACACTACTTACGAATTTGCAATAACTTCCTTGGCCCGCACATCACTTCCAATGTGCGTCGCCATCTTGATTAAAAAAAAAACGCACAGGACAGGGCTGGACAGCTTTTTTCATTCCGCGCGTTCCCCGGGGAATCCGCGAAATCTGGCCACGGAATTCCTGAGGAACGGACAAAGAACGCCACGTGACGTCAGAGTCCAGGGAATTCCTGGACGGAACGTGACAAAGAACGCAGCCTAAATTCATGAAGAAATCCGACTACGGAATAATGAAACTGTTGATTTCGTCAACCCTTGCTGTCAGCAGAACTGAAACAGCGTAGAGATTTGCGTCATAATATACCATGCTACCATATTGGATTTCCAAACATTATGAGGATACCTTTACAATTGCAGATCTCCCCGCAGTGGGGCCGGCCTCGTTACACGACTGGCTAGGGAAATGGCGCTCCCTCGGGTCACCACAGCCACCCCTCTTCCTTCCGTCCATACGCTCCCACTCCAATTCCAATATCATCCCAACATCCATGTCCTTCACTTGGCCCTGCAACACCAACTATCCCAGCTATGAGCAGGCAGGGCAACTTCCCCGGCCCTGCCCACCAGCTCAGTTGTATCGGGGTAGCCGCGCCCCCTCGGCCCGTCCCCCGGGGTTGACGGAGTCCTGGAGGTTGAGGTCCCCCGTCGCACGGTGCTAGTTGTGACGGGGGGGACCAACACACCTCTTTGGTCCTGATATCCCGGAGGGGCGGGCGGGCCCGTGGGGCCTCACGCGGGTCAAGTGGCAAGCCGCCTCGGGCTGGGGGCCTGGAGTTCCCAGTGCCTGCCGGCCCGGCCGGCCGGGGTCAAGGGGTAGGCGGCGCTGGATCCTGGTCGGGGTGGTGTCTAGTCTCTCCCGGCCGGGCGAAGGCGCCGCCTGCCCCGTATCGCTCCGCGGACGTCTGACGTCCTCCCGCTTACGGGATACAGGCGTCCCCCCAGTAGAGCCCCCAGAGGGGTGGGGCGTCGCGTGGAGCTGAACAAACATAACCTCACATGGCTACACCTAATACAAACCCATTTCCTGGTTCCTCTCACGAGGACCAGACCGCGTGCCTCCGTGACGTAAGCCGGGGCCCAGTCGCGAATTCAGCACGTATGACACACCCGGACAACGTACCCAAAAGATATAGACACTTTGAACGCCCGAGTCCTACCTCTACACCACGAATATCCACTCCGCGCATCTTGCTGTTCAAATCGACAGACCCAGGGAAAAACTGTCATCTCTCTCCCCCTTCCAACGCAAGCGAGAATGTGACCGCCTTGGAACTGTGACGCGATGTGACAAATTACGGGATGAAGGAATTGAGGTGGAATTTCGATACGAAGAGGACGCAAGGAGAGCCTTGAACATAGATAAATTCATATATAGTACACGTACCCCAGATGGGCCTAGAGATATCGCAATCCCAATAAAAGTCCAGCCCCACAAAACCAAGAACTTCTGCAAAGGAGTTATAAATTGCTACGATCTGAGGGATGTCACGGAAGCAGAGATCGTTGACGGATTGGCAGAGTACGGTGTGCTGGAGGCGCAGAGAATGAAGATGCGAAGGGGAGGGGAACTTCATGCAACCAACAACATCATTCTTACTTTTAACTCCACAGACTTACCATCCACAGTGTCGGTAGGATATATCCGAGTTAAGGTTAGAGTTTTTGTCCCCAACCCCATGAGGTGTTTCAGATGCCAACGATATGGTCACATGACTCAACATTGCCGCGGACGCCCTGCGTGCGGACGATGTGGATTGGCGGATCACACCATCGACAGATGCGAATCGGACAGCCTATGGTGTGTGAACTGTGGGAGAGGACAGGTACCTCACATAACATCTGACCGGTCATGCCCAGCCTATCTCAAGAAGAAGGAGATTTGAAATGCACCAGAAATTTGTATTTTAGGCAAGCCCGTGAGGCATACGAGGATAGTCACCCGAAGATATCGTATGCACAGAAAACACGCAGTACTCCGACCAACAATGGACATCATCAACCTACTAGCGCCGCGCAGCTGCTCTCCCAGCTTAGCGCCTTGTTGCGCTCTTTTGGTATCTCCTGCGTACTCCCTTCCACTGTGGACGAAATAGCCGCGGCACCAACACAAAGGCCTAACCAGACCATAGAGAAGCCGCAGTCGGCGCCTCTCCGGGCCTACGCAGTCCCCTCGGAAGCGGCGGCGGTGGCACACGAGGAGGGCGGGAAGTGGACGGTAGTCCAACGATCTAGAAAACCCGCCAAGGTCCTAAACTCCTCGTCCACCATATCCACTACTCCCACCCCCACAACCCATTCCACCCAAGCATCCCCACAGACCATGCCTCCTCACCCTCCTCCACCTCCCCCTCCTCCAACCCCTCCACCTCCAACGCTCACCAGTGCACTGTCACGACGCATCCCCGTAACGCCTCCGTCTGCGGACCGAACACCGACCTCCAGTGCCCGCCAATGTGCCACAGCCTTGGAACGCCCAAGCCGCAATGCATCTCCGAGCGCACGAGCGACAGCAACTTCACAGGTGACCACTTCAACCTCACCATCACCTGGAAACTCCGCACCTCCCCTCCTCCGACCACCTGAGACATCACACACCGTTCCACCCACTCCGCCACGTGTGGGTGATACCCGTACATGTACGTCTCCTGTCAGAAGCAGAAAACGAGCCCCACCATGGCAAGCTTCTCCGACCGATGGAGGATCCCCCAGGGCGCGGTCACGGGCCCAATCTGGACTATCCATGCAGTAGTGACCATGCAGTTAGTCACTCTTATCATCTTAACACGTCTTAGCTGAGTCCCACAACGATTTTACAATGGAACTGCCGAGGCCTAAAAACCTGTATTTGTGACCTTGTGACCATTTTAAATAGACACAACCCGGTAGCCATTTGCCTCCAAGAAACAAAGCTAGCACCAGACGACAACGTGAGGCTGAAATACTATACTGTGTTCCGCCACGACGTACCATCTGGAAACGTTTCCCACGGGGGCGTTCTACTCGCCGTCCATCATAGTGTGCCAGCGCGAGAGCTCACTCTCCGAACCACTCTGCAGGCAGTCGCAGCGGAGGCGACTTTCAACCACAGGCGTATAAGTCTGTGCTCCCTGTATTTGCCCCCTGGCGTCGCTTTCTCCACTGTTGACTTCAAGCGGTTGCTGACTGAACTCCCCCGCCAATACTTCTCCTTGGTGATTTCAACGCCCATCACCTTGGGTGGGGATGCATAGACACCAACACACGCGGCCGGATCCTCGAAGAGTTAATCCTACATGGATCACTCTGCCTGCTAAACTCGGGTGCATACACCCATCTTACTATGCCCTCAGGCCAGACGTCAGCATTAGATCTAAGATTGGCAAGCGCTCAACTGACTCAGGAATTTGAATGGTCAGTCGACGACGACTGCCACGGAAGCGACCACTTTCCGGTATGGCTAACCCTTCGAAGAGGCAGTTTTAGGAACGCGACCACCGCGTTGGAATCTTAAAAAAGCGGACTGGACTCGATTTGAATCAGATGTACATGCTGTTCGTACTCGTGACACTGACAATATTTGCACCCACATCGATGATTTTACTGCACGACTACTCCAGTGCGCCCATGCATGTATCCCACGCACTACTGGTACCCCACGCCGCACCCCGGTCCCCTGGTGGACCGACGGGTGCGGTACGGCTATCCGCGCGCTCAAGAGAGCCATCAAGCTCTTCAAGAACCACAGCACTACCGCAAACATGTTAGCATTCGAACAAGCCCGAGCTCTCGCCAGGCGCACAATAAGGACAGCAAAGAGAATCTCCTGGAAAGAGTATGTAGGCGGAATGAATCGTTTTACCCCCATTTCACAGGTGTGGGCTAGAGTAAGACGTATATCCGGGCAGCTCTCTTCCAGTCCACTACCGGTGTTGCAAATCCAAGGCCGAACAATCGCTCATCCACTCGACGTGGCCAACGAGATAGCCAATGCCCTAGCGGAGCGGAGTGAGGATAGCGAAGCCAACCATAGATTTATACAATATAAACGTAGATGCGAGGTAAATCCTGTCGACTTTTCCACCGCAATACAACACACTTATAATCAGCCATTTACCTTGGTGGAGCTGAAACACTCGATTAGTACGCTCAAATGTGTATCTGAGGGACCGGACGTCATACACAACGACATGCTGAAACATCTTCCTCCAAGTCTCACATTTGAAAGGTTTCTCTCCAGTGTGCGTTATCATATGTCTAGACAAATTCCTCTTCGTGGCATGCATCCTGCCACATGTCTCGCATTTGTAAGGTTTTTCTCCGGTGTGTGTTCTCAAATGCTCAACCAAGCAATTCCTGGCAGCAAACGCCCGGCCGCATGTCTCACATTTGTAAGGTTTCTCTCCGGTGTGCGTTCTCAAATGGATAGTCAAAGTCAACGTGTGAGAAAACGTCCTGCCACATGTCTCACATTTGTGTGGTCTCTCTCCAGTGTGCGTTATCATATGTCTAGACAAATTCTTCTTGGTGGGATACGTCCTGCCACATGTCTCGCATTTGTAAGGTTTTTCTCCAGTGTGTGTTCTCACATGCTCAACCAAGTAATTCCTGAGAGCAAACGCCCGGCCGCATGTCTCACATTTGTAAGGTTTCTCTCCAGTGTGCGTTCTCGTATGCCTAACCAACGTCATCTTGATAGCGAACGCCCGGCCGCATGTCTCACATTTGAATGGTTTCTCTCCGGTGTGCGTTCTCGCATTTTTGGACAAATTCGACTTGATAGCATACGCCCTACCACAAATATCGCATTTGTGAGGTCTCTCCCCGGTGTGTGTTCTCACATGCTCAACCAATTTTCCCCTGCTAGCAAAAACCCGGCCACATGCCTCGCACTTGTAAGGTTTCTCTACGGTGTGTGTTCTCAAATGGATAGTCAAAGTCAACGTGTGAGAAAACGTCCTGCCACATGTCCAACATTTGTGTGGCCTCTCTCCGGTGTGTACTTTCATGTGCTGAACGAAATTGCGGCTGGCAGCGAACGTGCCGTAGCATGTCTCACACATGAATGGCTTGTTCTCGGCTCTGGTCGTCACGGTTGACGCCCGGATCAATGTCTCAGCAAAGACTGTCTGGCCTGGAGATCTGCCGAGGGTACCGCCACTGCACGCTCCGACTCCCGTGCGAACTCTGCGGTGTTGAAGCTGCCATCCGCGATGTCTACACGACTTCCCACACACTTGACACCAATACGAACTCGCTGCAGGTCGACTCATAGCCTGTCGTTGCGAAGTGTCACTGGCATCCAGGGCGCAATGGCTGTCGTTGCTGTCGTTGGCGCTGTTGATACTGCATTGCGACACAACTCCCCACGGCGTGCGATGACTTCGAGTACTCCCGATCCGTCCACAGTGAGACGGGGCTGCAGTGACACCTGAAACCCAAGACAATTAGGTGTGCTTTGGAATATCGCATAGTTTGACAGGTCCGTGACTTGGATTTACTTCCTGCGGTGAAGTAGAAAAAAGATGTTTTTAATTTGTTTTAATGTGCTTTGGATGCACTCCTAGCATCCTTTAACGACATATGGGAAAGAGGAAGCTTTCCGTGCACTTGGCGCGAGGCCACAGTTATCCCAATCTTGAAGCCTGGGAAAAGTGGTCTGGAAGCACTCCACTACAGACCCATTGCGATGACATCTTCACTCTGTAAATTGATGGAAAAATGGTAAATACGCGTTTAACATGGTTTTTAGAGCAACAGGACTTCTTCTCAAGCGCCCAGTGTGGTTTCCGTAAAAACCGATCCACAGTGGACCAGGCTTTAGCCTTGGACACAGCTGTCCGTGCCGGTTTTAAGTATCACAAGCACGTAGGTGCCGTGTTTTTCGATGTGGAGGCCGCTTATGACACCGCTTGGCCTCGCGGCATTTTGATGAAGTTATGGGACTGTGGCGTCAGAGGACCCATGGGAATCTTCATAAAAAAGTTTTGGCTGATCGGTGCTTCCGCGTCCGACTCGGGAATCATTTATCAGAAAGATGCGTGCCCATGAACGGAGTTCCATAAGGAAGTGTGCTCAGTGTGTCCCTGTTTGGAGTACCTGTGAACGATATAGGAGACTACCAGAAAATATCAGACGCTCACTCTTCGTGGATGACCTCGCAATTTGGCTCTCCGCTTCTCGTACACCATCTCTGAACCGGCAGCTACAGCTGGCCATACATCATCTTGAAGACTGGAGCTACCGAAACGGTCTTCGATTTTGCGCAGAAAAAAACAGTGGCTGTACATTTTTGCCGTCGACGGTCATGCTACCCTGAAATAGCGCTCCAACTATATGGAAAACCAAATCCCACTGCGATCTGCTGCGAAGTTCCTCGGCGTTTCTTTCGATAGACGCTTGACATACGGTGACCACCTTAAGTCTCTGCGCCAGCGCTGGTTTAAAGCTCTTAACATCATGAAATGTGTGGCACAAGCATCATACAGAGCAGACCGTGCAACACTTTTACAGATGTACCGACAGCTCATCCGCTCTGAGCTCGACTATTGTTGTATTGTATATGATGGTGCAAGCACCGCCAGAAAGCGCATACTTGATACGGTCCACAATACAGCCTTACGCATTGCAACCGGCGCATTTAGAACTTCGCCAGTAGCAAGTCTCTACGTGGAAGCCCACGAGCGGCATCTCGCACTCAGACGTGATCAGCTTGGCCTTCGCTATGCATGCAAATTGAGGCAATATCCTCCACACCCAACATATGACGCGGTGTTTTCTCGTCGGCTATTGGCACTGTTCCACGGAGGACGGAAGGCAAACCCTGAACCCTTCTGCGTGAGAATGCGTAAACACATTCGTGCAAGTGGTATCCGTATGCGTGGAATCCTGATTGCTGACCGATCACAGCCTTGGGAATTAGTGTCACCAGAAGTAGACCTGGCCCTATGCACGTCCAAGAAGGGTGACGTCACCACATAACTGCCCCGGTAAATGCACTGGAGCGTATAACCACGTACGACGGACGTACCCTGATATATACAGACGGCTCCAAAGGAAAACAGGGTGTCGGATGCGCGTTTGTCACCGGAGTTTTCCACCGAAAAAACTGCTGCAATCCATTTCTGTCGCCGTCGATGTATCCAGGAACTGGATGTTGAGCTGCATGGCGAGTTAATTCCAGTGAGAGCAACCATGAAGTTTCTGGGAGTACATTTTGACAGTCACCTGACATACAAACACCACATCAAGACACTTAGAGAAAAATGCTTTAAGTCTCTCAACTTACTGAAATGTGTTGCCAGAATGTCTTACGGCGCAGACCGTAAAACCCTGATGATATTCTATAAGTCATTTATCCGGTCCAAACTAGACTATGCATGCTACGTGTATGATGGTGCCTGCGCCAGCAACAAGTGCACTCTGGATACAGTGCACCATTTAGCTCTACGTATTATTACTGGGGCCTTCAGAACCTCACCGGCTGCGAGCCTGACAACAGTGGCAAATGAGCCACCGTTAGCTCTGAGGCGGGAAATGTTGGGTCTGCGATATGCGTGTAGGCTGCGGCAGTTTCCCACGCATCCAACCTATGACACAGTTTTCTCCCGCCGTATCTTGAGACTTTTTTCCAATGGGCAGAACCAGAGTGCATTACCATTTTGTACCCGGATGCAGAACCTGTTTAAAAATAGTAGAATGAGAGTGCGCCGAGTGATGAGAGTACAAAAAATACCGATACCACCCTGGAAACTGATTTCACCTCCAATTGACGTGTCGCTATCAGACATGCGCAAAGGAGATATCCCGGCAGCACTGTGTCGGCTGAGAACGATGGAGCACCTGGACTCTTACCGAGGACACACACATATTTTTACTGATGGCTCCAAGAGTACCACAGGAGCAGGGTGTGCTTTTGTGTGTGGTACTGCTGTACGTTCGTTCACCCTACCTGCGTATGTCTCTGTGTATAGCTCCGAGCTTATTGCGATCGTGAAAGCATTGTCATTTATAGAGGTTTCTCAGGACGTTAGCTATGTGATTCTATCGGACTCCCTTAGCAGCCTCTTGGCACTGACTACATTTTATCCGTCGGACCCCCTTCTACTCGACATTCTCATACGAATTACTACGTTGGAAAGACGAGGAACAATCGTTCGCTTATGCTGGATCCCAAGCCACGTCGGGGTGTGGGGAAACGAGCGCGCGGACACTGCGGCGAAGTGGGCAGCTCGGAACCCCCGCCCACGTATATGCCTACTTCCTGCTAGGGACCACTTCTCAACAATCACCAATTTCATACTTACTAAATGGCAAAGATCGTGGGATAGATTAAACAACAATAAGTTGCATACAGTCAAGCCACGTCTAGGACCTTGGGAGTCGTGCCTTCGTAGGTCCAGACAAGAAGAGGTCACACTTTGCAGGATGCGCATCGGCCACACATACTCTACCCATCACTACCTTTTGTGTGGGGAGGAGAGACCGCGGTGCCCACGCTGTCCTTTCTACCGATCAGGAACCCTGCCACATTCTCAGCAACTGGAGCTTGACAAGGTGATTTGTGAGGAAATCAGTAGAAACATTAAGAGGAAGTGCCTTATTCTCGGTGACTTTAATCTAAAAGGTTATGAAAATGCTGGTGTTGGCTCCCCATCATGCAAAATGTTCAGGAAATGCCTTGAAGAGGACCTGTTCTTACACCAGTTTGTATCGGAACCTACCAGGCATGGTTCATTCTTGGACCTTGTATTCTCGGATTTAAGTGACTTGGTTCAAGACTTGACTGTAGGCGAAACTCTGGGAAAAAGTGACCATAACATAGTTAGATTCAAGGCACATGTAAGGGAAACTATCAAGGATAATTTGGTAAAGGTTCCAAATTTCAACAGAGCAGACTTTAACGGCATGAGAGCGGCTTTAAGTGCCATCAGATGGGAAGAAGAATTCTCCAATTTAAATGCCTGTGAAATGTGGGAAAAGTTCAAATCTTACTTAAAGGAAACTCAGATTAGACATGTCCCCCAAAAGCAAAGACGCAAAAGAAGGGTAGGAAAGCCAGCATGGCTTACACCAGACGTGATAAAAGCAATTAGGGCTAAGAAAACTGCATTTAGAGTTTTTAAAGAAGCCTCAAATGTCATTAATCTAAAGGCGTATCGAAAAGCTAGAGACATTGTGAAGCAAAAAACCAGAGCAGCAAAGCGAGCAAAGGAACTGGATTTAGCTAGAAACTGTAATGGGGACAGTAAAAAGTTCTTTAGTTTCTACAAGCTGAGTAAAGTTTCTAGCACAGTTGGTCCACTGGAAGTAAACGGGACTACATTGGGTGAGGATAGTGAGATGGTTGAGGAGCTGAGCAAGCAGTTCAAATCAGTGTTTACATTGGAAGATATGACCAATCTGCCGACCGTACACCATAGTTCAGTTACATGGGATCTGACAAATGATGTTGATTTCATTGGTAGTGATGTTGTTTACAATCATATCAGGAAAATAAAGCCAAATAAGGCAGCAGGACCTGATGATATTTATGCTAGGGTGTTGCGGGAAACTGAAAAGGAACTGGCATTTCCACTTAGTATAATATTTTGTAGATCAGTTTCACATAATGAAATTCCAACCGATTGGAAAAGGGCAAATGTAGTTCCTATTTTCAAGAAAGGAGAAAGAGGGAAAGTTGAAAACTATAGCCCAATAAGTCTCACATCCCTAGTCTGCAAGGTACTCGAATCAATTATCAAGGATAGAATAGTTAGTTATCTGGAAGGTAGCAGATTGATTCAAGATACTCAACATGGATTTAGAAAAGGACGATCGTGTCTCACAAACCTCTTGGACTTTTTGAACTTCGCCACAGAACAATTTGATCAGGGAAATCAGGTTGATGTAGCATATCTTGACTTTAGTAAGGCCTTTGACAAGGTACCCCATAAACGGTTAATGATACAGCTTCAGTCCCATGGTATTGCAGGTAGCATCTTAAAATGGATAGAGTTGTGGCTTTCAGATAGACAGCAAAGAGTGATGCTAAATGGTACAAAGTCATCATGGCAAAATGTTCTTAGTGGAGTCCCCCAGGGGTCAGTACTAGGGCCATTACTGTTCATTATATTTGTAAATAACATTGAAAGTGGCCTAAGCAGTAAAGTTTTGAAATTTGCAGATGATTTGAAGGTCTTTAGGGCAATAACAGGTCAGGATGAGCATATCTCGCTGCAAAAAGACTTAGACGAACTTGTGAAGTGGTCCGAAGAATGGCAAATGAAATTTAACTTTGATAAGTGCAAAATCATGCATGTAGGTAAGCAGCATATGAAGGCTCCATACTTGATGGGTGGCCAAGTGCTATCAGTGACTCAACAGGAGAAGGATTTAGGTGTTATTCTAAACACAAAATTGGGGGCATCAGAACAGACCAAGGAAGCCAGGAAGAAGGCACTGAGAATGCTCGGGGCAATAAATAGGAATGTATCATACAGAAGTGAGGAAGTGATCAGGAAGCTTTACTGTGCATACGTCAGGCCACATTTGGAATACTGCATCCAAGCTTGGTCTCCTAGCTATGAAAAAGATTGTTGGCTTTTAGAGAGAGTACAAAAGAGGGCTACAAAAATGGTTAATGGCATAAGCAACCTGGCATATGAGGAAAGATTGAAGAAATTGAATATGTTTTCACTTAGATATAGAAGGCTGAGAGGAGATCTCATCGAGGTCTTTAAATTTGTCAATGGTCTGGAGAGGGGATACCTTGGGGAAATGTTTGAATTTAACAGAAATGATGCAATTAGAGGTCATAAATTCAAAATTAAAATTAACCACAGCAGAACAAGGTTAAGGCAAACTTTCTTCACCAACAGGATAGTGGAACACTGGAACCAGCTGCCAGAAAACATCGTCAGTAGCAGCACATTGAACATCTTTAAAAACAGCATAGACAACCATTATAAGAATAGAGGGCTTGCTTTTCAGTATTACAGGGAGGGCTGATTGGCAGATTTGGTGGGCAACTGGTTCAGTGTACAGAGTGCAACCAAGAAGGGCCCTTGTGGCTCAGAGTTGCACTAATCTTTTATGTCTTTATGTCTTTATGTCCGGAAATACTGACTGTGCGTCACGTACTTCTCACATGTAAGTATTTTGCATCAGAACGCCGATTGTTCTTTGGAAGAGACGTGGATCGGTTGACTTACGAAGATATCCTGGGAAATACATCAAAACTTGTACACTCTGGGAACTTGTTCCGCTACTTAGCAGCGATTAACTTCCAAACTACGTACACACCAAGGTAATACTTGCCCCAACCGTGAAGCACTAGGATAAACGTTATGGGCGCGAATGATCAACCCTGGTCGATGCGCCCTAAAGCCCAAATAACTAACTAACTAACTAGTTCCGATGTATAAAAGGATGCGTTTGACGGAAGTGAAAAGGACCTCGTGACGGATCCGGTGACAAACGCGCATCCGACACCCTGTTTTCCTTTGGAGCCGTCTGTATATATCAGGGTACGTCCGTCGTACGTGGTTATACGCTCCAGTGCATTTACCGGGGCAGTTCTGTGGTGACGTCACCCTTCTTGGACGTGCATAGGGCCAGGTCTACTTCTGGTGACAGTAATTCCCAAGGCTGTGATCGGTCAGCAATCAGGATTCCACGCATACGGATACCACTTGCACGAATGTGTTTACGCATTCTCACGCAGAAGGGTTCAGGGTTTGCCTTCCGTCCTCCGTGGAACAGTGCCAATAGCCGACGAGAAAACACCGCGTCATATGTTGGGTGTGGAGGATATTGCCTCAATTTGCATGCATAGCGAAGGCCAAGCTGATCACGTCTGAGTGCGAGATGCCGCTCGTGGGCTTCCACGTAGAGACTTGCTACTGGCGAAGTTCTAAATGCGCCGGTTGCAATGCGTAAGGCTGTATTGTGGACCGTATCAAGTATGCGCTTTCTGGCGGTGCTTGCACCATCATATACAATACAACAATAGTCGAGCTTAGAGCGGATGAGCTGTCGGTACATCTGTAAAAGTGTTGCACGGTCTGCTCTGTATGATGCTTGTGCCACACATTTCATGATGTTAAGAGCTTTAAACCAGCGCTGGCGCAGAGACTTAAGGTGGTCACCGTATGTCAAGCGTCTATCGAAAGAAACGCCGAGGAACTTCGCAGCAGATCGCAGTGGGATTTGGTTTTCCATATAGTTGGAGCGCTATTTCAGGGTAGCATGACCGTCGACGGCAAAAATGTACAGCCACTGTTTGTTTCTGCGCAAAATCGAAGACCGTTTCGGTAGCTCCAGTCTTCAAGATGATGTATGGCCAGCTGTAGCTGCCGGTTCAGAGATGGTGTACGAGAAGCGGAGAGCCAAATTGCGAGGTCATCCACGAAGAGTGAGCGTCTGATATTTTCTGGTAGTCTCCTATATCGTTCACAGGTACTCCAAACAGGGACACACTGAGCACACTTCCTTATGGAACTCCGTTCATGGGCACGCATCTTTCTGATAAATGATTCCCGAGTCGGACGCGGAAGCACCGATCAGCCAAAACTTTTTTATGAAGATTCCCATGGGTCCTCTGACGCCACAGTCCCATAACTTCATCAAAATGCCGCGAGGCCAAGCGGTGTCATAAGCGGCCTCCACATCGAAAAACACGGCACCTACGTGCTTGTGATACTTAAAACCGGCACGGACAGCTGTGTCCAAGGTCCAAAATTTCGTGAAGGTAGAGGGAAGGTGCGAGTGCATGGTTTCTGTGGCGCTCGTTTCGCCGCTGCGTCAGCGAGTTCGTTTCCCCAAATGCCAACGTGGCTCGGGATCCAGCAGAAATAAACGAATCTTCCCTCTCGTTTCAGCACGGTGAGCCGGTGTAAGATGTCCTGCAGAAGAGCTTCCTGTGGGTTGAAACTTTGCAGTGCCGATAGGCTGCTCAAAGAGTCGGACAGGACAACACACGAGTAGTGCTCGCTGACTTCAATGAAGCATAACGCCTTCAGGATCGCAACTAGTTCCGATGACAAACGCGTTCCGATGCACTCGCACCTTCCCTCTACCTTCACGAAATTTTTACCCACTGATCTCTGAGTACATGCTTGAGAAATGGCAAATTAGCTGGGACGCCCTGACCACCAACAAACTCCGAGAAATCAAACCAAGAATAGGTTACTGGCCCTCATCTTCCAAGAAAGTTCGAGCGGAGGAGGTAGCGCTGGCAAGACTCCGAATCGGACACACCTATACCACACATCGCCACCTCCTCACAAACGAAAACAAGCTAAAATGCCCAAGATGCAGTTCTCCACTAACGGTACATCACATTCTTACATGTCAGCACTACGCACAGGAGAGAGCCCAGTACATTGGAACCAGCAGGACGTTCCCAAATCTCCTTCGGGACAACTCGAACTGCTTAGGAAAAGTGTGTCACTACTTCAGGAAAATGGGATTTTATATAATATACCCAGGTCAGTAAAACCCATCCGCCCAATCACAGTACTAAGACCTGACTCTGACTAAGTAGTTCTCTGCTCTGTTATGGGCGCTAAATGACCAACCATGGTCGATGCGCCCTAAAACCACAATCACACATACACATACAATTGGAGATCCCTTCACCCGGAGCGCAATTTTCGAAGTTACCGTATTTGAATTCAGTTTACATCTGTTGGTTTCGGGGGGGGGGAGGCGGCAAACGACATGATGACCGCCTTTCAGGCGCTTCAGGGGGGGGGGGGCATGGCCAGAATGGCCACCTTGTATCCACCAGTGACTGTACGGCCTAGCCGTGTGTGAACAGCTGCCTATGCAGCCTACCGCACGTGTGTTGACAGCTGGCTCTTCAGTCTACTGCACGGCCTGGCCGTGTGTTGACAGCTGGCTCTGCAGTCTACTGCACGTTTGTTGACAGCTGGCCCTACAGGCTATTGCTCGTATGTTGACACCTGACTCTACAGCCTACTACTCGTATGTTGACAGCTGGCTCTGCAGCCAGGTGTCGGCACGTGAGTACGGCCCAGCCGTGATGAGCCAGGCCACAGCGGTGCAGTGACTGGCTCTCAGTCTCGGCAGCACGAGCGGCGCCGCCCAGCGGGCAGCCAGCTTGAGCTGCAGGTCAATGGTCTGTGTGCCGAGCACCGCCGAAGCCCCCGCCGGCGCTCGGGCAACGAGCCTGCTCTGCAGACGCGGCGACTGTAGCACCAGTGCGCTGGCAGCGGACATACGCTGATACCGCGCCACTGGTACTGGTCACCCGCCACTGGTACCGGTCACCCGCCGCTGGTACTGGTCACCCGCCGTTGGTACTGGTCACCCGCCGCTGGTACTGGTCACCCGCCGTTGGTACTGGTCACCCGCTGATACCGCGCTGCTGGTACTGGTCACCCGCCACTGGTACTGGTCACCCGCCGCTGGTACCGGTCACCCGCCGCTGGTACTGGTCACCCGCCGTTGGTACTGGCCACCCGCTGATACCGCGCCGCTGGTACTGGTCACCCGCCACTGGTACTGGTCACCCGCCACTGGTACTGGTCACCCGCCACTGGTACTGGTTACCCGCCGCTGGTACTGGTCACCCGCCACTGGTACTGGTCACCTGCCGCTGGTACTGGTCACCCGCCACTGGTACTGTTCACCCGCCCCTGGTACCTGTCACCCGCCACTGGTACCGGTCACCCGCCGCTGGTACCGGTCACCCGCCGCTGGTACTGGTCACCCGCCGTTGGTACTGGTCACCCGCCGTTGGTACTGGTCACACGCCACTGGTACTGGTCACCCGTCGCTGGTACTGGTCACCCGCCGCTGGTACTGGTCACCCGCCGTTGGTACTGGTCACCCGCTGATACCGCGCCACTGGTACTGGTCACCTGCCGCTGGTACTGGTCACCCACCGCTGGTATCGGTCACCCGCCGCTGGTATTGGTCACCAGTCACTGGTACCAGTCACCTGCCACTGCACACTGTGATAACTCGAGGGAAAAACTGGCCATAAATCATAGCGGACAAAGTATGCTACCTACCGGGGCGATTTTGGTCTTAGTAGAAAGAGCTTCAACTTTGGATCATATGGGGAAAATTTATTGTCTTAAATATTACCTAACCCAGGAATGCCAGAGGTTATATCTACTAGAGGGAAGGGAGCATTACGCTCCACTCATTGTACTTCCGCGAAATATCTCGGGAACCAATTGTGATAGATAGCTCAAATTGTGCACACACCTACATGAGTATCTAGTGTACCTTATATTAAAAGATCGACGTCCGGTCATCCATGATGACATCATGATGACGTCATAAGTGAAGTCCGCTGGCGCTCATGTATTTGTTAATTACAGCGAGTGTTTGTTATGCGAGTATTCTGCAGTGTAAATGTGACCTTATAATCGCTACACAGAATAGATCCAAGATCTTGTTCTAAGCGGCCGAAATTATGCCAAAATACATCACTTAGACATGCACTCAGGTTGGTTCACTTCGGAGCTTCTGAGAACCTTGCGAATCTTGCTGGGACGATTCGGTGATGACCCTACCTGTCCCTATACCCTGCCATGCCCTGTACCCCGCCCTCAGCACGAGCACTTTGCCCAGCAACCTCCACGAGCTGCAGATAACTGTGCTTTTAAGTACCTCTTGAGGATGCCCGACGCTGAGAACGGGCGCTGAGGTGACCGCAGATTCTAGTTGGTCGCCCTCGCGCTCCCTCCACGGTCTCGGCGAGTCTCGGCTTCATCACTCACGATGTGGTCGCCACGTTTCAGGGACACGGAGAACACCTCGTCTCCCGAAAGATTAGACGCAAACCGACTTCTGAATTTCTCCTGGGCTCGCATGGACTTAAACCACTTTCCTTTTTAGGTCTTGACGGTAAGTCGGTCGCCTTTCTCAAGTCCACAATTGACGACTCACTTCGAAGGAATCCCTCAGGGATTTTCCCCATGATCACCTGCAAATTATAATTAAACACATGAGCATAATAGTTCCCACGCCAAGACTCCATTGCACTGGTTAGCAATTCCACCAATTCCTCTGCTGACACGAACCTCCATGCTCACTGTACGCAAAATCCAACCACAATGACCCGAACCTTACAGGCAGACAGCTTCCCTGCCGTGGGAGACGCAATGTGTGACCTATCTTGACTCAGTCGCTTCTTCAGTTAGGGGACCTTTTGGCATAGGAACCAACCACTGGATCAGGTTACCCGATCAAGACACCTCGCCAGCCGGCACGTCGCGGCGTCCGGCTCGGGCTTCCCCGTGTCGCCCGGGCTGGCGACCACACCGCACCGCGGCCTGTCCGGATACAGTTGATCACTATCGGGGTTAGAGCAGCTGGGTGCAGTTGAAACTCGCAGCACATATAGTCAAAGGATCGCTGATTCCATTGGAATTGGTCTCTGGTTGTGCGCTGTTGCGCGTTTTTTTAAAACCTTATTTCAACTTCGAGATACTAAAAAAATAAACTACTATTGCAATTACTGATTGTTTGATAACAAATAACATATTGTCAATAGGTCTATGCCTTTTTGAATTGCTTAACACAATGATAATGTTCTCAGCTATTATTTCATATCTCACTTGTCCAGGTTTTTGGAATGCAGCTTACCATTATCAATCGTCCAACTGCGACAACATTTGTGCACGTGTGCGTCGTTTTATTCCACACGTAATGTTGTCCATGTTCATTGGCTTATTACATCAAATCTTGTGAAAATTTTCATAAAAACTGTGACTGTCTGCTTCAATCATTTGCTGGTACAATGGCGCCAGAAATACGGCATCAAAAATAGTCGAGAAATGCATTTATGGGCAGTTTTTCCCTTGAGTTATCACACTGTGCGTCGGTATCGTGCACCAAACTGAAGGAGACCTTCCACAAGCGTGCTGCCAAATACACAAGGACCAAGGCCGTCCCGGACTTCCATGGATCTCGTCTGGTTTTGTACCGTGTGCCACCCCTGGCCGGCCCACGGCACGAACAACGACGTACGGGCGGCCACGGCCGTCACACTGCCTTTATTTCAGCAGGATACCTCACGAGTACAGCACGCTCTAACCATGCAACACTGAGCACTCAACAATACACAGCTGCCGAGAATGTGGGTCACCTTGCTCACTTTTCTGAACTCGTTCCAACAAGGGCCCCACATGTAGAGTCGATGTCAGATGTCGTGCTAATCTGCTGTCACAAACATCAGCACACATTACTGTGTTAGCTGTAATGTGTCCAATCGTCGCCCTGATCAGTGTTCTTAGTTCCTCACTCGCAAGGCCGCACTTCGATATGAATGCTAACGTGTCACACTGAATGCGTCCTCGAAGTAAACGTTCTGCTGAATGTCTCATAAATGAAGGGTAGTTCTCTTTCTCTCCCTCTCTCTCCCTGCCTCCCTCCCTGCCTCATTTGCACGATCAGTGACAGCCATGGGTTCTCATGTGAGCTACTAAATGGCCACTGGAAGTACACAGATTCCCATGGGTTTTGTTTCACAGATGCTTTTCACGAGTTCTTAAGGTGTCTTAATAGTAAACGTAATACGACAATCACACACATGTAAGTTCCCTCTCATGTGAGGGTTCTCTTGTGTCCTCCAAAACACGCCCTGGAAATGAACGGTCCGCTACAGGTCTGACACTTGTAGTCTCCCTTAGGTGTGGGTTTTCATGTGCCTAACCATGCTGTCCTTGACAGCAAACGCCCGGCCGCATGTCTCACATTCGTAAGGTTTCTCTCCAATGTGCGTTCTCATATGTCTAACCAACGACATCCTGATAGCGAACGCCCGGCCGCATGTCTCACATTCGAAAGGTTTCTCTCCAGTGTGCGTTATCATATGTCTAGACAAATTCCTCTTGGTGGCATACGTCCTGCCACATGTCTCGCATTTGTAAGGTCTCTCTACAGTGTGTGTTGTCATATGCTGGACCAAGCAATTCCTGAGAGCAAACGCCCGGCCGCATGTCTCACATTTGTAAGGTTTCTCTCCGGTGTGCGTTCTCCTATGCCTAACCAACGCCATCCTGATAGCGAACGCCCGGCCGCATGTCTCACATTTAAAAGGTTTCTCTCCAGTGTGCGTTATCAAATGTCTAGTCATATTCCTCTTGATGGCATACGTCCTGCCACATGTTCCGCATTTGTAAGGTCTCTCTTCAGTGTGTGCTCTCACATGATCAACCAAGCAATTCCTGAGAGCAAACGCCCGGCCGCATGTCTCACATTTGTAAGGTTTCTCTCCAGTATGTGTCCTCACATGCTCAACCAAGGAATTCCTGGAAGCAAACGCCCGGCCGCATGTCTCACATTTGTAAGGTTTCTCTCCAGTGTGTGTTCTCATATGCTGAACCAAGCCGTTCCTGACAGCAAACGCCCGGCCGCATGTCTCACATTTGAAAGGCTTCTCTCCAGTGTGTGTTCTCACATGCTCAACCAAGGAATTCCTGACAGCGAACGCCCGGCCGCATGTCTCACATTTGTAAGGTTTCTCTCCAGTGTGTGTTCTCATATGCTGAACCAAGCCGTTCCTGACAGCAAACGCCCGGCCGCATGTCTCACATTTGAAAGGTTTCTCTCCAGTGTGTGTTCTCCCATGTTTCGACAAATTCCCCTTGATAGCGTACGTCCTACCACAAATATCGCATTTGTAAGGTCTCTCCCCAGTGTGTGTTCTCACATGCTCAACCAATTTTCCCCTGCCAACAAAGGCCTGGCCACATGCCTCGCACTTGTGAGGTTTCTCTACGGTGTGTGTTCCTAAATGGATAGTTAAATGCAACGTGTGAGCAGACGTCCTGCCACCTGCCTCACACTTGTGTGCTCCCTCTCCGGTGTGTACTTTCATGTGTTTAACGAAATTGCGGTTGGCAGAGAACGTGCCGTAGCCTGTCTCACACATGAATGGCTTGTTTTCGGCTCTGGTCGTCACTGTTGACGCCCGGATCAATGTCTCAGCAAAGACTGTCTGGTCTGGAGATCTGCCGAGGGTACCGCCACTGCACGCCCCGACTCCCGTGTGAACGCTGCGGTGTTGAAGCTGCCATCCGCGATGTCTACACGACTTGCCACACACTTCACACTGATACGAACTCGCTGCAGGTCGATTCATAGGCTGTCGTTGCGAAGTGTGGCTGGCATCCAGGGCGCAATGGCTGTCGTTGCTGTCGTTGGCGCTGTTGATACTGCATTGCGACACAACTCCCCACGGCGTGCGATGACTTCGAGTACTCCCGATCCGTCCACAGTGAGACGGGGGCGCAGTGACGCCTGAAACCCAAGACATTTAGGTGTGCTTTGAAACATCTCATAGTTTGACAGGTCCGTGACAAGGATTTACTTTCTACGGTTAACTATAAAAACTGATGTTTTCAATATGTTGAAGAGAGAAAACAAAACGAATTCAATTACTTTCGATCCTCTCAGATGTGTTAATTAAAGGAAAGCTTCCGTGCGCTTTTATACATACCCAGACTGTTTCTGACGGCATCGCCCAAGGAGCCGACAAGGATGCTGAGTGTACCCAGCACACCGCTTATGGTCGCTTCCACTGTTGGACAACCAGTCAGGGAGCATGAAGGCTCTGAATAAAAGCTCGATTCCTTGGGTAAGCTTTTGGCATTGGAACGGGAACTTCGAGGAAAATAAAAAAAGAAGAATGGAATGCACACGATTATGCGTGATTCGCATCAAACGATATTTACGACTGGCGTATGACCGCAGCAGTATACGGAACTAGGTGTGGAATCGAAGACGAGTCCTAAACGCATGTTGCTTAATGATGTGCCCTGACTTGACTCTATCCACGCTCTCGCTGGAGGAGGTGGACAGAACCCGCCGAACCTACACGTCTTTTGTGTGATTAATAACATCCAAACTAAATGGATGCATCGGCAGCAAATTATTCCCCGATGAAAACGAATTCTGCAAGTCGGTGGGTACGCATTCTGAGGATAAGGTTCATCTCACAGCCGCTAGGAGGCGGCAGCGTTGTGGCCGATGCCAGAGGAGTCCGTCGGGACCGTGGCGGGCCACCAGTCGGTACTCCTGCGTCGGCGAACACACGGCCCCGCCCGATGAGCCTCAGTGGTGATAACACGGACGGGGCGGTAAAGCCTCCACGGAACTGAGTGTCCAACTGGTAAAGCCTCCATCGGCCGACGATGAGTGTTGACCCCATGAAGCGCCTGCCGCCCCGACGGCGCAGCAGACTGAGATACTGCTGGACCAACTGGTGTGGTTGTTATTGGCTTTACGACACGTCGACCGTGGAGCCATGTAGCGTCGCCAATCTCTCACGCCGACTGGTCGGAGGCGAGGGGCACCGGCGGGTGAGGCTCGGACCCACAGTCTTTCGATTGCGAGACGGGCTTACCTTAGCCCAACACTACCCTTCCCCACTGCTGGAGCAACAGCATCAGCATCGGCAACAGCATCAGCAGCAGAAGTGCGACCAGCGCGTCACGGCAGCGGTGGAGGGTGGCCTGCGGCGCGTCCCCACACCCGCCCCGCAGGGCGACACCTCTGCCAGCCCTCCCACCGCCGACTTCACAAGCACACATCCCCAAACACTATGCCGATGCGTCCCTGGAAGGGATGTGTGTTCAGTGTTCAGAAACGATATATGCCACCTTTTAACGAATAATTTATAAAATCCCGACCGACTGAAAATCCCTACCGACTGAGCTACCGCAGTCCCCGGAGCTGGTTTGATATACAAAGCCAACAAAGATGCTTGATCTTGGCGACACCGCAGCTACTTTTTATGGGGCAACACTATGATCTCTGTTGTGCAACCAGTCAAAATGAAATCCACAAAATCCAAGTGAAGGCGAATGGCTTCTCTGCATATAGTCTTTGGTGTGTGGAGACCAGTAGGCAAACATTCTCAGACGAGAGCGATATCGAGTGTCGAGTTCTGATCCACGGACCTCCCGTAACATTATGGGCAGACCGACAACACTATGGGGACTGTGTCAAGGACTGCTTCAATAGCAATACGGTCAAATGGCAATCGTGAACTTTTAGCCGGAACAAGTGCAGCATGAATGTGCAGAAAAGCCATTGCGTAGCTACGTTCACTGGGACTCACCCTCGTCCAGTACTGGTTTTTGCTTGCTCTTCAGAACTGCCTCGAGGTCGCCCTCGTCCAGCACTGGCTTGAGCTCGCCCTCGTCCAGTACTGGCTTGAAGTCGCCCTCGTCCAGCACTGGCTTGAGCTCGCCCTCGTCAACGAAGGACTCGTCCTGGTCGCTCGGTTCGCCCTTGACGCCATCACAGCTCGCCCAGTCCAGCACGCGGTACTCGCCGCTAGACAGCTCCAGCTCGCTCGCTCGACAGCTCGGCTCCAGTTGACCATTATCTGCAGGGGGCGTGGTGTAAGTGGTCTGCTTCGGCAGGGACGGTGCTGGTGATGTGAAGATACATCACCAAATATAGAATGGATAATATTCATTGACAGGACGGAGTTGAAGGGGAGCTCTTAGACCATGCCTCAAGTCGTCTAGCTTGAACCAGGGGCTGATACAAGAAGGGATAATTGAGGGCAAGTGCCCCAATGGAAACATGGCACCATTCTGACCGGGAAAAGGAGCCCCTCTGAGGAGACTCAAGTACATCCACCACCGCCGACCAACGGACTTTTCAGCCAAAGGCGCCCTTTTGAGAGGAAGGGATCCCTCTTACATAACTGGTAGTGCAACCCCCTTTCTCAACGAGTTTCTCAACATGAATAGGTATACACCATGGAACAGGCGGATACACTTGTGAGGCCTCACCGATCATGGTCCTCTTCTGCTGTCCCAGTGTGTCCGGCGTACCGTCCGCTCTGAAAACCGGCACATCCGTGAGTCACGGTCACAATGCACGGAGGATATTCATGGTCCAGCCCGCAGGAGGCAGCAATATGGGCGCGTCAACTGCATAAGTTATGCAGCAGCATTGGCCATGTAAATACAACGCACAACTACAGACCGTGGTTCTGAATGACGTGGGATGCACACATAAGATAAGGACAAGAAGGATATGCACATATATATAAGGAGACATCTAACTCTTGATAATGCACGAGTTGTGATCTATCGTCCGGATGCTACCACGTATAAAAACAGGCAGATCGAAGGAGAATTAATCACAGACTTTAGCGAAGAGACACGTAACTCCCGATATTGCATGGGTCGTGATGGTATCGTCCTGATATTTCCACGTTCAAAAACAAGGCAGATCATGAGGGAAATAAACAAAAGGCATTAGACAAGAGACATATAACACATAATAATGCATGAGTTGTGATGGTACAATGTTTATGATACCATGTATAAAAGCAGCAGGACCATGAGTATAAAGCACAGGCGTTAGAGACCAGACAAATAACTCCCGAGACTGCATGAGATGTGATGGTATCTTTCCCTGTTGGCAGGTGAATGTCTCGAATTGCAAGTGTCCTACCCATGTTCTTACTTGCATCACATTCACCCTTTGGGACTAGGAAAAGCTGGATAATAACATTGCTATAATACAATGGTTGTCAAAAGGTAATAGAAATTCCAGTCGCTTTACTGATAATCAAGGTAAACACCACCTTTTTAACATGCAAATCCAAATGGTTAGCTAACTTCAGCTGGGATGCCAGATGTGACCTGATTCAGGGACTGGAACACCCTCTGTCAGGACAGGCTAGGGAGTAGAACACTGGCCACCATTCTACTGAGATGGAGACATGCGCACCTGTTTGTGATACCAGCTTCAACAAAAACAAACGTGAGTGCACACCTGCAACTACACACACCTGCCTTCACGGTACAGGCCAGGTAATTTGTCAGAATTAGTTAGTTATTAGGGCTTTAGGGTGCATCAACTAAATTGGTCATGTAGCACCCACACAATTTGTTAAAACTTTGGGCATTGCATTGCATCATAATGTCACAGTTATTAGACCAAATGGACAGCATGAGCTATTCCATCACCTTCCATCATACAAAAAGTCATAGCATACAAGTGCATAATGGAATACAAAAGCATGAAGGATGTTGGAAGAATAGATACAGAATGTGGTTACAGATGGTGGTATAAAAGCTCAGACTGCATATAAGGTGACCCTAGATGAATAAAGAGATATACACCTACAAATATATCAAATATATATGTACAAGACTAGCTTAGGTTGCTTCTGACAAAGCTACTGTGGACAATGCTGTGGCTACAATAGTGGTAAGTGGGATGGAGAGGAAGCAGCATGCTTTGGGGCCCATAACATTTGGTGATCTATGGCTGATAAGATCCTCCTCCAGTCCTAGTAATTATTGTCCTGTTCAGTCACACTGGGTCCCCTACCACATAAACTTTCCGACATAATTGAGGAAAATGCACATTTGTTATTTCAAGTCATCTGCAGAAACATTCCAAGAGCAGGTAGTAGTGGAGCCAAAAATTATATGCCAGCCAGATTGGAAGAGTACCAGCTTGCTACTATGGACAAGTGCAAATGATGTCAAGCATTCCATTTGTGCGTGTGTAATTTTCTGGTGCAGTGCAGGTGAATTAATAAACAGCCACACATGCTTTCATGTGTATGCTCTTCATTTGTCAAAAAATACTCGGAGCAGAGTCCAAATGTGCCCAGAAGAATGTATGGCTGAACACTGAGAGCCAGAGTGGCATCCACACAACTGGTAAGCCACAAAGGGTAGCATTTCCCCAAAACACCAAAAATAGTGTGGATGAATAATGAATGAATGAATGAATGAATGAATTATACCTCCATGAAGCATAGAAAGGCATTAGGTCTGGCTAAGTTATGTTAGATTTAGATTGTTTTGTAAGTTGGATAAAAATTGTTCAGACTAGTACAGGTTTTGCCAGGTTAGAATAGTTTGTTTAGTTTGAATTTTCAAGGACAAAAATTGTCCAGAAATTTTCCATTAAAAATTGTTTACTTGTGTCCAGAGCTAGGCTACATCTTGTTTCCTTCATTTTGAACATTATGTGTCATGCTATATTGCCCAAACAACTCCAAGCCACTTTTTGGGTGTCATTTTGCTACCCAACAGCACTTGCCAAAAAACATGTGGTTGCATCATGTAGGTACATTATGAACATGTGCACATTCATAAGAACTACATAAAAAAGAAATTCCAAGAAAACAAATCACCATGAACTGCAAACTTATCTTTTCGGAAAGCCAGAGGGACCAGAAAATTAACAGTATAATGGTATTCAATGGAGGATGTGGACTGGATGCACCTAACAATACCATGAACATTTCATGAGTGGACAAATATTGTTTGAATGCATGCATATATTCGATATATGCAAAGTCTATGTGCACTGAAGACGCCCAGCCCTCTTTTTGAAAGAAAAACATTCACCATTCAAAACATTTTAAGTGAAAACAGGATTTCCCAGACAACAGCAAAACAATCAGCTTTGTTCATTCCTATGCTGGTCGGCAAGCATCGCAGCAATTCACAGTCTCACTTCCTGCTCCTTGCACTATCGAAATATATCCCATCACACAACATATGCTTATGGCTTTGGTACATCCAAACCAATAACGCGAATAACCGTGAGGATATTTGATATAAAGAAAGGTAGGTAAGTACCTAGTCAGGAAATACCAACTCTCGTACCTCGAGCAAAACATGCAACCAATTCCACCCCGATAGCAACCCAACCAAGAGCTTCCAAGAAAATCCTTCGTTCAGTAAACAAAAACCACTACGCTCCACTAACCAAATAAAGGAATTCACCTTTACCAGCCCGACCGCGTACGAAGGTCCGTTCTTGGATTTCATGGAATCTTTGCTCTCCAGTTCCCACTCCGGCCGGAGCTATTGAAACCATTGACCTATATAAGACTAGACACACTACTCCCATTGACCCGGTACCCGGCCGGCCGTTCCTACCTCGCGACACTAGCGCCGCCAAGCGGAGAGTGGCATGAGTTAGCGCCGTAATGTTATTCCTATGGCGGATGGCCGATGTTTGAAGGTGCATGACTAGAAAATGATACCGGCCAGTGTTTTGAAACTTTCTGAGCTATTAAAGACATAAATTTGGTGCAATCCGGACCACAAATATTTGCTCTCAGGGCACGAGCAGTGGTATAATGGACCGGTCCGGGAAACCCTACTTGTTGATTTTGCGTGGAAATCGTGGGTCTGTTCCCGTGGCTCCACCAGAATAAACTCGGTGGAGGCTAGTTGAGGGTGGCTGAGACTGGCCAACGGGAACGACCGGTGGAGCTTGGTGGATAAATCAGCTGACAGCAGTGTGAATTCCGCGACAAAAAGGAAGCATTTGGCGCATATATAATAAATTGTCCAAATTGCCTTTCAAATGTTTGTACAGATGATCGCACAATGTACATAGTATGCCTTGTTTTATAAAGTCGCAAATTTGTCTTTATTTCTCGCTATGTATGTATCCTCTGAGACTGCGGGGAGCACACGTCCTTATCGCCTATGGGATGAACCAGGCAATCTCTCTTTCCTCTCGGCTGAACATCGTCTTCTCCCGTTTTGCGGTTTGGCCTGCCTTCCTAACATACAGCATATAATATAGTGTGGACCAGTGGCGCAACCAGGATTTCAGTTCGGGGGGGGGGGCGGCAGGGTTGGAGAGCGGGCCCCCTCATGTTTTTAAAAAGTCTGCGGAAAACATGCACTTACTTTTGAGCGGGCCCCTATGTTTGTAAAAAGTGGGCCCGGTTCGAAGCGGGCCCCTGGTTCAAGACAGGGCCCCAGGTTGAAGCAGGTTCTAAGCGGGCTATTGGTTCAATGGGCCCCGGTTCGAGGCGGGCCCTGGCTAAAACTGTCCCCCAGATTTTCAGTTGGTTCAAAGGGTCCCTGATTCGAGCCACAGATCCGTTTCGCGGGCCCCTAGCCAGGGCTTTAAGTAGGGTGGGCCACTCCGAGCCAGGGGCCCGCTTCGCGGGCCCCTGGCTCGGAGCAGGCCCCAAACAAATTTCGGGGGAGGGGCCATGGCCCCTTGCCCCCCTCCCTGGTTGCGCTACTGGTCTGGACCCGCCGAGCTCCCTCGGCCACGAGCGCTTCTCTACCCGATGCTGACTTTTCCTCATCTCAACTTGTCCGACCTAGTAGACTGGGTTCGAGTAGGATTTTAGTCAGCGCCAGAACAGCGGTACTTCTGGGCACGGGAATTGCGGCGGTTCCGGCCGGTAAAGTAACATCTTCCCTTGGGCCGAATGACGTAGATTAAAGGCCTAAACAAAATGTGTTGTGGTCTGCAACTGTTACTTAGATTATTGTTCATAGTTATAGTAGTAATTTCAAATTTCACTGGGATTCAGTTGATGCATGAAGATGAGATTCATATGATGGAGGACGTTGCTTACGCGCAAATATATCGCGCAAGTGCGCCGTGATTGAGCTCAACTGAGAAATCACAATTAGACTCTGCTTCTGGGTTGGTGGAGGAAAAATCCCCACCGGATTTGCGACGGGAACAACCGGTGGAGGTTTGTGGAGGTTAGTGGAGCCACGGGAACAGTATTGCTTTGCTGACGGTAAATGGGGACAATATTCCGGGGTTATTAATGAAATACAGAGATGACTGAAGCAATTAACAATGTCTCTGAAGATTACTGGCCTAGGTAAAAACAATTGTGCTTAACATTGTGTACGTGATACACAGATGAAGGAGCAGGATAGGGTCGGATACATTTGCTCAAGGCTTCAGACTTCGAGGGCCAAACCGTCCAGACGAGGAAATTAGATGATTTCACATGTGACACTGCATTCGCTGTTTCAGTACTTCGCATGGATCTTAACACTTTTAATGTTGGCATACTGTACGTCCATCTTATATTGCCCATTGTGTCAAAGAACAATAAGGTCATGGAAAATATAACCTATTGGTGCGCAAACAGCACCTGCTTACACAAGTTGCGCCTCTTGTGGGCACTGTGCAGTCCACTCAAAGTTACATTTTTCGCATAGGCGTAGAGGCGGACACGCAAGTACCTCGCTACGATCTGTTTCACCATTACCACGGCATGGCACTGACCCACTCGTGGTGCAAACATGTGGTCCTGTACTCCAGGGAACAGGTCGTGGGTGCTCTCCGTCATTAACTTTGTCAGAACACTACACTTAATTCTCAGTGACGGATTCGATCCATCCATAGCACCACACTTCCTTAAGGCCGTCAAATGCCGCTCTGCTGACACTACGATCGCGTACGTCGACGCCGATGGGATGAGCAGCCCACCATTGTCCCGCACCTTCACAAGACCCATCACTTCATGCGACGGAGGGTCGTCCTCGTTGCACAGGAGTGCACCGATGCACTCACCGCACCCGATCGCGCCAGTTTCCAACAGCTTGCGACACACATATCCGGAAATGTACCCAACACAGTTGTCCACGAACGACGACCCGGTGTCCCCCGTCGTGAGGAGATGCTGCACTACCGCCGGCATCGGCTCATCTTCGCTGAGCGCCGGCCGTTGCGGTTTTCGACGACGGATTTGAAGCAGGCCGTCGTCGCTGTCGTCCCGTGCCGTGCAGTTCCCAGTGGCAGATGGCGATATAAAGTTGTGCAGGATGAGTCTGCGCATGGCGTGCTGCAGTTGGGCCACGTTTGGGTTGTTGTTGTAGCCACCCATGCGTCGGATTCGGCCGAACAGAAGCTCCAGGTGGTCTTGTGACATCTTGTACGGCAAGACGTAGCTCAATCCATCCTCCTCCAGCAGGGCCTCACTGACGTCCATGACGGTTTGCGCCGCGAGGCAGAGACCCAGGATCGGAGTGAAACGCCGGGTCTGCAATATCGGTTCCTTGGATGCTGTCTGCAACCGGAACAGCGTAGAACTGAAGTTGGCCAGGAACTCCTGTCGAAGCCTAACGAAGCCTGAAAAGTAAAATGTATGCTTTCAATTAACCTGCAAAAGGTAGAAAGCCTTGTTAAATTAATATTTTCAAAATCATATGTATTTATTTGCTGTATATTGTGGTGGCATCAACAATCATGTACACATGTAGAACTTTAGAATTTATATTTATTAAGTTATTGGTGCTTTACAACTCACAAACTACTAGAGCTAGAGGCAAAACCATTGGCCAACCCATGCTTCACTAATACAAACAAAATATGGTTCTTCATTGGAAATATCACTGAAAATCTTTCACATGGAAAAGACAAGTATTCAGGAATTTATAACTGTTCAGAGAGACATGGCTCCTTCCTTCCACACATTCCAAAATCAAGAATTAAATTTTATAGCTGAACCTTACAGGCAATGATAGCATAAAATGCCTAGTTCAAATTCATACCAGTGGTTGTGGATTTGTGCTTTATTGTGCATCGACTGCTTTGGTCATTTTGTGCCCATTAGTTCATACCAGTAAGATCTAATGCATATCTCGCCAATAAAATTATACACCAAATACCACCAGCTATGCACAAAACACATGCAGTGTTGTCAAACAACTCCATGTCTATCCTGAACTTAAAATGTTCTTATTAAGTCTGAATGCTTTATAACTTTACATAGGGTGTACCTAGCAGTGGATTCAGCACCTTCTTTCAGGATGTGATACTGATTAGATTGTCTATGGTAGCACAGTGGGTATGATGGGAGGAGTTTGTAATTGTTGAGTGTATTATGCAATAGCAAGTGAGTCTCTTATTAAGTCTAACACAGTATAACTTTACATAGGGTGTACATAGCAGTGGATTCAGCAACTTCCTTTGGCATGTGATACTGATGAGATTGTCTATGGTAGCACAATGGGTATGATGGGACGAGATTGTAATTGTTGAGTGTTATGCAATAGCAAGTGAATGGTGCTAGACAGGCTGGGATATATAGCTACCTAGGAACTTTAGATAAGGGATTGATTGGGGTGAAAGTATGTACATTTCTAGTATCTTTTCTAGATAGGCTTAACCCAGATGGGCCCCTGTGGCTCTTATTAAGCCTCAACACTTTATGACTTATGACTGTATGACTTTAGCGGTATGAAAGTCGCAGGTTGACAATTATGGCGCAGAAGCGTACTTCAAATTATAACGTTTAAATATAATTAAGCACACAAAAATACCAACCTGTGGAATGATAAGTGATCTCCATGTCTTGGCGGATCACCATGCCTCTTCCTGCACCCGATTGCAGAACAAGACTTCGTCATATTCGATGAATCACAAAGCAACAAACCCTAGCGTATAGGAATTTCAATGGTAAGGGTTCGCCGCGGAAATGCGCTTGCCACTCTACAGCGTTGCCGGGTGGCACGTTCTGAAAAGTCGAGTAGTGTGTCTAGTCTTGTATAGGTCAATGATTGAAACCATCGCCAAGAAAAGCCATGTATAATGAATTTATTTTTGCTTCCTTGAAGAATAATATGTTCTGTATGAAGTGAACTGGACAAAACGTTCCTATATATATTATAAAGCAGTCAGAATTATATTACTTCAGGATCTCATCAACAAGCGCAATAGTTGTGTTAATGCCACTCTGCCCGCGAGGTCTTCACACTCCGGACAAATTCAGATTTACGTGCGTTGTTCTGATACACTGACTATCCTCTAAGCTTCATTCTGATCCAATTATTAATTTCTTCCCATAATCATGCTGATGATTAATTCAGAAGAAAAAAAATCCCACGTAATTCTGTTGGCGGTTTACTGTAACATTTTTTTTCATAGCAATCATGGTGCGAAATGAGACCCTAATTTCCGCTCGTCCGTGACATGAACCTGACATGAACCAAAAAGTGCATCGAAATACATTTAATATTAATAAGAATTGGCTTCAATAAATTTTCTCAGCTTTCTCAATAAAAAATAGTTTCATGGTCGTGAGAATAAAAGATTTTAGACGGATTGCTTTAGTATAACTTTCCTTAAACCATTAGATATCTCGAAACCCATATCCCGAAGCAACATTTTAGACCCTCCATATATCAGTCGGTGCACGAACGTCCTGCTCTTGCGGTGTGTTGTGAATATATATTAGTTGTGCGGTGTAGGCATGTCAGGAGGGACAGGTATGAGTATATAAACTTGGTTAACATCGATTAAGCATACTTTTGTGATTATTTTCTCCACCATTGCTCAGGAAGTTTCCGTATAAGTCGTCCACGTAACGTGGATGACTTCAGAGGACGATTAGTGGTGGACCCCATCTGTCTCTGAGAGATTGGGTGAGATATGGGGTGAGTAGACCCCATCTGGTTGTCTGTGAGACACTAGGATAGGAACCGAGCAAATTATTTGAAGGCGTTTTTTTCTTGAAGAAGAAGAATCTAGGGTTATTTTACGATGCATTCAACCGCAAAGTTGCATAGTGTCGCCAACCAATCGCACCGATTGGTCGTGGGTGAGCTCTGCAAATGCCGCCGGCCGCGATATTCGATTCCCACGCTCCACCATCTAAGTCAACGAGGACCCCGAGTTTTCATTCTTCTTTCCAGGAAACATCACTGAATTTTATCAAAATGTATACCCTTCGTTATTAATCAAAAGTATTGGTCCATTGCTTGGTCCTTCAATATACACCCCATAATTTGGCAAACTGGAAAAGTATACACTCCGTTACATACTGCTTCTCGAGATTATACACTCCATACTTTGGCAAGCCAAACAATTATACACTCCGAATCCAAGACCGAGAAGTGAAAATCCAACACTGGTTAGGGGTCGCAAGAGGAAAAAAAGCGCCAGACCACGAAAATCGGCGCTGATGCGCTTCCCATATGTTGGCAAAAGGGAAGTGTTCTTGACATGCTTTATAGTTTCTAAGTCATGTTAGGTCACCGAGGTCAAGTCAGGCCAAGTTCAAGACATGTTAATGGAATCAAACTTGGTCAACTGGGATGTTGTTATCAATGCAAATGACTGCCATGCCATGCGATTGATGTCACCTTGCATGTTACTACCTGCACATCCTGAAAACTACTACTTGTCATTGTTGTCAGAGTAGTCGGGCGGGCGGCTCGGTTTCGGTAACTGGTGCAGGGAATGACCGGATAAAGTGCTGTTATATAGGTGACCTGAGGTCAAAAGCCGGATCTAACATCTGTATTGCATCATTAGTAATGTCCAAAACATCACTGATGTCCATTTTGGAGCATTTAAACACAATCACAGCGATCCATAACAATGAGAAGCGAAACCACGCAAAACCAGGAAGTCGACATTTCGACCTCATTTGACCTCGAAGAATTGACTTCGAGACAGCGCGTGCTAACCCGTGCTGTCTTGAGGGGGTCGTTGACGACCCCCTCCCCAAAAGGTTTTTCGCGGGTAGTGAAAGATCGGCGTGCGGCAGCGCGCCGCAATTTGGCATACCTTTTCCCACATCAATTTGGCATGGTGTATCACAATTTTGAAGTCTGTTCATGTAGGGTCAACGAGTCAGTTAAGATCAAGTGGGGTCACCTCCAAAAAAGTGAAACCTGTTCTTACCCTTTACCGGATAAAGGTATTTTAATGAAACTTTCAGCGTTTTCTGATATGTAGGAATACAATAAAACGTATGAAAGGAATGTTTCCTTTTTCCATTTTTGATCACTTAATAATTTTGCATATTTGCCTTTGGAGTTAAAAGTGAAGATTCCAGCTTTAAAAAAAATGATTAGTGCATGTTGACTTCGAACAACTTTTTTATCTGCTCTACTCATTACAAAAGTAAAATTAAAGAAAACTTAAAAACTAAAAATCTCTTCTTTATTTTTGGTTTGCCAAAATGTTGTGTTTCTGGTCGATTCCACTTTCTTTCCTTGATTCCGAATAATTTTCTTCTTCAAATCTCCCTCAAAATGACCCCCCCCCCACCCAGAGCCACAACCAGAATATAAGTTGTGAAACTCTAAGGCTCCCAGTAACATAACTTTTGGGGGATTTTGGGGGTGGTGTCTGGCTCTCCTCATCAAGCACTTTTTGATGACACCTATTTCGTTTTGTACAACGCTTAGTTCAAGATTAGAGGGGGTCTCTATCAACCCCCCTTGACAGGGTGTGGACTGACAGACCCTAGGTTAAGATTAAACTAACCTAGCCTAATCTTCCATGCAAAAAAATGACTGGATTAAAAATGGAAAATTTCAAATAACTCTTTCCATAAAAGGACGCAACTTCAAAAACTGAATCTAACCTAACCTAGCCTGACCCATTTTTGAAGGAAATATTTCTTCGAAAAACATGCCACAAAATGTGTTATTAATACTTCTTTTTATCTTAAAACAAGTCTAGCCTAACCCAGCCTAACCAAACCCAACCTAATTCTTTGCTTACTGAGGGCATATGTGCAAAATTTGTATCCTATATGCCTGCATTAAACCTGCAATAAAATATTGGTTTTTCATTCAGTGTGAGATGTTGAAAGGGGTCCACAGAGATGTCGATCTTCCCCCTGGAAGTGATGTAATTTGTAACATTGTTTAAGTCCTTCAAACTCAATGTTGAGCCAATGACCTGTATGTGTGCACGCGTTTCGATTATTTTGAGAGACACCTTTTATACGTATGGATACGTATGTTAATGACAATGCTAAGAATGGCATACTATCAGCAAATTCTCTTGAACAGTAGACCACATCATCAGTAATCCCTACTTGAAATTGCTTTTGGTAAAAGAAATATCACAATATATAACGGTAAGGAGAAGCATGATGGTTAGAAACGAGACATCAAGGCTTCACAAACACATCATAAAGACATAGAGACATAAAGACATAAAAGATTAGTGCAACTATGAGCCACAAGGGCCCTTCTTGGTTGCACTCTGTACACTGAACCAGTTGCCCACCAAATCTGTCAATCAGCCCTCACTGTAATACTGAAAAGCAAGCCCTCTATTCTTATAATGATTGTCTATGCTGTTTTTAAAGATGTTCAATGTGCTGCTACTGACAATGTTTTCTGGCGGCTGGTTCCAGTGTTCCACTACCCTGTTGGTGAAGAAAGTCTGCCTTAACCTTGTTCTGCAGTGGTTAACTTTACTTTTGAATATATGACCTCTAATTGCATCATTTCTGTTCAATTCAAACCCTTCCCCAAGATATCCCCTCTCCAGACCATGGACAAATTTAAAGACCTCGATGAGATCTCCTCTCAGACTTCTATATCTAAGTGAAAACATTTTCACTTTCTTCAATCTTTCCTCATATGCCAGGTTGCTTATGCCATTAACCATTTTTGCAGCCCTCTTTGTACCCTCTCTAAAAGCCAACAATCTTTTTCATAGTTAGGAGACCAAGCTTGGATGCAGTATTCCAAATGTGGCCTGACATATGCACAGTAAAGCTTCCTGATGACTTCCTCACTTCTGTATGATACATTCCTATTTATTGCCCCGAGCATTCTCAGTGCCTTCTTCCTGGCTTCTTTGGTCTGTTCTGATGCCCCCAATTTTGTGTTTAGAATAACACCTAAATCCTTCTCCTGTTGAGTCACTGATAGCACTTGGCCACCCATCAAGTATGGAGGCTTCATATGCTGCTTACCTACATGCATGATATTGCACTTATCAAAGTTAAATTTAATTTGCCATTCTTCGGACCACTTCACAAGTTCGTCTAAGTTGGTTAGTTATTGGGGCTTTCGGGCGCATCGACTGCGTTGGTCATACAGCGCCCATAACAATTTTAGATGGACAACTTAAGATGATTCATGCGAACAGCAGTATGCGAGACTTCAAAAGACAGACAAATCACTTCAGTGCCACGTGTCCACGAGGTGTGCAAATCGCTCCAACCATTGAATCCGAGAGAAAGCGAAACAGCTGTCCCGAAGCCACAACGCGCAATTCAGCCCGTCGTCAGCAACATCGTCAGCGAAACAGCGAAACGCAAGCAACATCAGCGAAACGGCGAAATGGAACGGTGAAACGGTGAAACAGAAAGAGCAAGCGCAAGCAGACATCAGTGGAACAGTGAAACGGGAGTAACATCAGTGTGAGCGACATGTCATGGTTCGCGTATAGTGTTCGTGTCAGCGAGGTGTATAATAAAAAAAAAGCTTTTTCTGGGGGAGAATGGAAAAAACAAAAAAACCCCCCTTTTAATAGGAGGGAGGAAGGGGAAGGGAAGTGGTGGCGGTAATAAAACAAAAAACACCCCCGCCGGGTCTGCAGTGTCTAGTGTGACCCCTCCCTCCGATCAGGTAACCCCGGCGCCGTCGACCGCCGTGACCGCCGCGGACGCCGCTGTATCTAATGTTTGACGGAAGTTAACGTGTCGGTGTCTGACGGTCGGATGTGGCCGTCATGGGTGTATGATGATGTGACAGCCTGTTCTGGGCCGGAGCGCCACGAACTCCGGTTGCCTGCGGCAGCGTGGTTTCAGTTTACGTAAACATGTTATGGGTTAAATGTGTCTGTCGCCAGTCGTAGAGTCGGCCGACCGGGGCCGAGGCTCAGAGGTGTCTGAGCTGACGGAATGTCTGTTAGACAGTCTGACACGCTGCTGTAGTGCATCGAGTCCGGGCATTGCTCTGGTTAGGCCAGAGCCGCGTGACAATGACGTGTCTCCTGGCGTGTGGCCAAGGGCGGTTGCCCTGAGAAGCTATATAGCCGCCGAGCGAGACGGATCGCGCTCTCTTCTCTTTTTGGACCTCACCTGACTCTCTCTCTGTCGCTCCTTCTGTGTGGACGCCGCAGGGCGGCTGGCTGTGGTCAGCCGCCCCGGGCTGACTACTGCAGGTATGTCTGGTACTAACTGTTTGTAAACGCTGTATAACTGTCGAGATGTAAGCTTGTGAGATGGGAGTTAGTATACTTGAAGATCGATCTGTTTAGAAGTTGGAGATTGTGTGTGAACGTTGCTTACAAGAGATTGAGATGATATCCAGACTGAGTTTATATGAAGACCTGGATGCAGATATGTGTGAGACGGCTCAGAGCTCAGAGATGTGAGATCAGAGCTATGAAATTGGAAGCTGCGAGCTGGTGAAATAATTATACCGGGGTTATCGTAACGCTGAGGTCCATAGTCTATCACGTGCCTATAGAAGTTTACGTCAGACAAAGTGGGGAAATGTCTGAGAAAGCTCTGGGGAGCAAAACTTCACTACAACTGGTGCCCGTGACCGGTACCGTGACCCGGAAAATCTCTACAACTTGGGAGATTTGAGAATTTGAGAAACATATCGTGTTGAATTTATCCCCGGAAAACCCTATATCTGATGTGTTCGTGAACTGGGATAAAACAAGTAAATGCCTGAAATTGCCAATAATTCAGGATTGAATCTAATCATGGTGCCTGAGTCAAAGCAGGTAGCCATCGTTGAGAGCAGCAACTGCTGTCACAAGCTGACTGTTGTACCAGAGGAAGCTGTAGGCTTCAATGAAAATTCGCCACTGCAGCTGTCTTCACATCTGAAGCCTGCTCAGCCAGTAAACCGTGAGTCCGGGCATTCCCGAAATCCTTCCAAAACACCTGTTTGAAATTTTGGCCACTACTAGAACAGTATTGTATAATTTTATAATATCATTTTGACGTCTGCTGATCTTCGTATGTTGTGCTTGTAACTTATTGTGTGGACTCTGATGTCAAATTGAAACATAATTAGTGAAGCTTAATATTTGTGAGAATGCTTTTGGAAAATTGTTTGCTTCATTAAATACAAATAATTTTAGAAAATTATTACTTGATTGAATAAGTTGAATCCCAGCCAACAGTATCATTTAAATATGACTTGATACGTGAGCTGATGGTTTGAGGAAAAAATAAAACAATTCTTCAGTGAGTTACAATTAATTGTTTGAGTTCTTCAATTAATTCAGATGGACAAATAGGTTAACTTAGAGTGATATAAAATTGTTCAAATGAAGTTTACATGGAACTGTGGTATTATATGGAACACCGATGCACTTTTAAAAATAGATGGCACCTACTTATAAAAATAATTTAATGATAGGAATAGATAAGAATTAAATAGACAGTTATATACAAATATTTTTGGACTTTAGAAATTCGCCTCGAAGGGAATTTAATAGTCTAGAATTGATTGTCGTTTTCAAGATTATTTAGTTGAAGAACTTTTATTTGAGGAAAATATAATTATTGCCAGTGGGAGGGCATAATTAATTTTCATTGGGTGACACATGTACCCAGATGAAAGAAAATTATTGGGACTACGATTACATCTACATGTGTGTTTGTGTGTATGTATGTTGGATACGGTGCAAGATGAGTTGATATACTTGAGCATCAAGAGGCTGCTGGACTAGTAGGTCACAGCCTGTACGGATTTCGGTGCAAGAATGGTTGATTAACCTGAGCACTAAGAAGCTACTTGGCTAGTGGGTCACTTAGCTTGGGTTAAGCCGTTGCTTGAGCTCCTGGGAGAGCTCAGACTGAAGCTTGATTAGCCTCTCGGTACTGTCGAGACCTGAGTGTCCAATGACAGAGCAATGTCGTGCTGAGCCACGTTGTTCGGTGAAACACCCGAACGAGAATGTGAGTAGAGTGTGCTCTGAGTAGATTGTGTCTGGTAATCGTTCCCATTGCTCACATTTTTGCATCTTTTTGATGAACCCTGACTGTCCAGGTTATATAATGAGCTTTTGTTTGGAGTGTACTTGTTTTGAGTTGACAGTGCGGACGGACGCAGTGACGCCACCTATACGGGAACACCGAAGCGCCGGTAGCGCCATCAAAGGTGTGAATAACGTAGCGTAAGTACAGTCACCTGACATAAAAATAAGTAGGTCTTATGTGGTGCCACCCATCGGAACTTCAGAATAACTCGACGCCAGTGGCGCCTCCTATATAGACCAGCGACGCAATGCATGTGGTGCCACCTAACATGGAAAGCTAGAATGGATTGAGAGATGTTTACATGTAAGCTGCTGTTTTAGAAGTTAATGTTGATGTGAATGTTTAGAGCTGTTGTATGATTGAAGTTGATGTCTTGTAGAATGGATGGTGATATTGATTCGGCTGACATGTGTCTACTTGGATGTATGAATGTTAGTGATTGAGTCTGTGACTGTAGTTATATCTGAGGTTCTTCTGTTCGTTGAAACTTGCAAAGGCGTTGTATTAATTTTGTTTAGTGGCTAAAATGAACACTTAATCCTGGATGTCCGCCCCTGCGAACCGAGTCTTATCCCCTACCCACAGCAAGTTACCCATTCCTGTCTTACCACCCGGTGAAGAGAGAAGCTGACTTCATCTGATGAACAAGAGATAGTGCCTGACTAACTTGAGTTGGACGCGTCAGTCCGGTTCGAATCGTCACTACTGACTAATCTGCCACAGAGAGCTGACCGCGATCGAGACGGAGCTGATTTCAGCACCGCTGGCGACTCCGACTAGTGGGACTGACCACACCACTGGTCATACGGAACTGCGCTTCAGGGCTGCGCTTGGTCACTACTGGCGCTGTCCGAGGTGCACTGCCATGGCACCCCATGGACCAGGCTGCCAGTGTCTGGCCGCATGGTGCTCTTGAGAACTGAAGCGGTAGCTACTCGAGTGATGCCCCCGAGGCATACTGAGGTGGGCAGGCAGACGCCTCGCCTTACCTGTCACATCGTGGACAGAATCTTCAGTGAACATCGAACGCTATGGTGATTCGGCACTTCTTCTTCGAATATTCGGCGGAACTTGAACTCTATTGCATTGGCTTTGAATGTGTTGGTTTCGGATGTGCATTGTTGCTTGTCCATGACATGCGTAGGATTGTAGGTGATGCTAATCGTAACCCGTATTGATTGGTTGTTTGCATTGGACTCTGAGTGATTGTGAATACTTGGGAAATGAATGTGAATGGCCGTGATTTGTCTAGTGGATCCCATAATTGGTCTGTGGACTCAATGAGAGATTGTTCGGCCTCGTGTTGTGTTGTAACAAAGCTTCCTTGGGGGACACGAACACATGTTTGTGCGGCAGGTACCGAGAAGTGTGTTGTAATGGCAATAGCGGCTGTAGCATGTTTTATTTGTGTATTGTTAGCGGAGTTTTTGTTTACGAAGTTAGTGTGTGTTGACGTCGGATGTGGCCGTCATGGGTGTATGATGATGTGACAGCCTGTTTGGGCCGGAGCGCCACGAACTCCGGTTGCCTGCGTCAGCGTGGTTTGTTAGTAAACATGTTATGGGTTAATGTGTGTGCCAGTTGTGGCCGAGGCCGAGGCTCAGAGGTGTCTGAGCTGACGGAATGTCTGTTAGACAGTCTGACAGCTGTGTAGTGCATCGAGTCCGGATTGCTCTGTTAGTTCAGAGCCGCGTGACATGACGTGTCTCCTGCGTGTGGCCAAGGGCGGTTGCCCTGGGAAGCTATATAGCCGCTGAGCGAGACGGATCGCGTCTCTTCTCTGTTTGGACCTCACCTGACCCTTCTCTGTCGCTCTTCTGTGTGACGCCGCAGCGGCTGGCTGTGGTCAGCGCCCGGGCTGACTCTGCGTATGTTGTACTAACTGTTTGTAAACGCTGTATAACTGTCGAGATGTAAGCTTGTGAGATGGGAGTAGTATATTTGAAGATCGATCTGTTAAAGTTGGGGATTGGGTGTGAAATTTTAAAAAAATATGATATCGACTGAGTTTATATGAAGACCTGATGCAATATGTGTGAGACGGCTCAGAGCTCAGAGATGTGAGATCAGAGCTATGAAATTGGAAGCTGCGAGCTGGTGAAATAATTATACCGGGGTTAGTCGTAACGCTGAGTCCATAGTCTATCACGTGCCAATGAAGTTTACGTCAGACAAAGTGGGAAATGTCTGAGAAAGCTCTGGGGAGCATAGTGCGTCCTCGACAGAATGATGCGATTAGGCGACGAGAGAAAACGTGCGAATATGTAGGATGGTCGGGAAATTGACGCAGCTTGCAAGCGTAGCGCATCCCGAGCATTTCACGTCTGAGCGAGAGTGGCGGTTCATGAACTTCAGCCAGAAGGCTTACAGAAGGCGAAGTGCGAAAAGCGCCAGTCACAATGCGGAGGGACAAGTGGTGTACAGTGTCCAGTTTGCGTTTGCTTGTTGTACACGCACTGTCATATACAAAACATGTATAGTCCAGTTTTGCTCGGATGAGGGAGCGATACAACAGCAGCATGGTTTTTCTATCTCCTCCATAGGACGTCCGTGCTACCATCTTCAGTAGGTTTACCGATGTGAAACACTTCTCCCGAAGTGCTTTGAAATGTTCCTTGTAAGTAAGACGGGTGTCAAAAATTACTCCTAAAACCGGGCAGCGCGCCGAAATGGGATGGGTTCCCCATACAGCTGGATAGATGGGTCTGGACAGCTTCGACGACGCCGACAAAAATGTATCCCAACGGTTTTTGCAACAGAGAACCGAAGCCCGTTCTCTGAGCTCCAATTTTCCAAGTGGGATACTGCTAGAGCTGCAACTGCCGGGCCCATCGATGGTGCGCTGGATGTGCAGCACCAAATTGCAACATCATCCACAAAAAGTGACCTGCCAATCTGTCGTGGAAGGGACTCGCATATATCATTAATCATGATGGCAAAGAGTGCAACGCTTAGCACACTGCCCTGAGGTACTCCTTCCGTCTGTGGATATCTCTCCGACAGGTGGTTTCCAATACGTACACGGAAAACTCGTCTCGACAAAAAGTTCTGGAGGAAAAGTCCCATGGAGCCACGGATTCCATACCTGAATGCCTTCATAAGAATGCCGCAGCGCTAAGTGGTGTCGTATGCTCCTTGGATATCAAAGAGCACTGCACCAACGTGACGATTCTGGTGGAAGGCTGCTCGTAGCACGGTGTCAAGAGTTAAAAGATGGTCGACAGTACTGCGATTTTTCCTAAAACCACACTGCGTTATTTAAAATGTCGCGTCGTTCCAGAAACCATGTCAGACGCACATTAACCATCTTCTCCATCAGTTTGCAGAGTGATGATGTTAATGATATTGGTCGGTAGCTCGTCGGGTCTAAGCTATGCTTGCCGGGCTTTAAGATTGGGATCATAGTAGCTTCATGCCATGTTGATGGAAAGTCGCCTTTGACCCAGAGGGAGTTCAGGGTCTTCAACATAGTAGTAAGTGCACGTGATGGAATGTGTTTCAGCATGTCGTTATGTATTTGGTCGGGGCCTTCAGAAACGCTTCGAAGGGTTTTAATGGCAGAAAGCAACTCATCCATGGTGAATGGTTCATTATAGCATAACCTCTCAAGGGTGGAAAAGTTCAATGGTTTTCTCTCACAGTCTGCTTTGCGGCGTGCGAATACATCATTTTCACAGTTGCACCGACATCGACAGGATATTGTGCGGGCCATCTCATTGGCCACGTCCACCGGGTGGGTGACGTCACGACCGCCGACCCGCAGCGCTAGCAGAGGGACGGAACTGAATTTGCCGGCGATTCGTTTGATCCTGGACCAGACTTGAGAGACGGGTGTGGTGCGATTCAGCGTGCTAACGTAATCCCTCCATGAGGCACGCTTTGCCTCTCGGATAGTTCGCCGCGCGAAGGCCCTAGCCTGCTGGAAGACGATGAGGTTGGCCGTGCTACACGACTTGTCAAAAGCTCTGAATGCGCGGCGTCTTGCCCTGATTGCATTACGACACTCCTTCGTCCACCACGGGACGGGGGTGCGACGATGAGTGCCAGACGTAAGAGGAATGGAGTCAGCGGCGCTCTTGACCAGGACGTTCGTAAATTCCTCCACCGACATAGGTGTATCGTCAGGTGATATTGAAAAAATCTCCTCCAGTTGTTTTTCATATTTTGACCAGTCAGCCTTCCTAAAATTCTACCGGCGTGGTCGCGTCTCAAGTACAACGCCATCTTGGTAGTTCAACCATATTTGGAAATGGTCGCTTCCGAGAGGGTCGTCGGCGACGGTCCAGTTAAAAAGTTGGGTGAGCTGTGGACTGCATAGACTCAGGTCCAACGCCGAAGTACGGCCGGAGGGCAGGGTAAAATGGGTCGGGGTTCCGGTATTTAAAATGCATGACGATTCATCATGCATGAATGATTCTAGGAGCTGACCACGTGTATTTATGTCCTCACATCCCCATGCAGTGTGGTGGGCGTTGAAATCGCCTAGTATTAAGATTGGTGGGGGAAGCTCAGACATCAGGTGTCGTAGCTCATTGGATGGGAACCTAGAACCGGGCGGCAGATAAAGCGAGCAAATAGATATAACCCGATGGCTAAAATGGACTCTTGCTGCAACGGCCTGCAATTTGGCATGCAGCACTAATCTCCGCGCTGCGACGCCGTGGTGGACGGCCAGCAGCACACCACCGTGTGCAATTGTGTCGGATCGCGTATCGTTTCGAAAAACAGAGTAGCATTTGAGGTTGAACAAGTAGTCCGGTGTCACCTTGGTTTCCTGCAGACATATGGCCGCCGGAGTATGGCGATTTAAAAGAGCCTGCAGCTCCTCGATGCTGGTCCTCAAACCCCTGCAGTTCCACTGTAAAATGGACCAAGGCTGAACCATTTAAAACGAGTTAAAGTAGGTATGTAGAAATATCACAGTTACTATCATCACTGAACAATCGCATAAACCCAAGGGTCCATTGCAAAAACAATGAGTACATGGGTTGACAGCCTGAAGAGTATGTGAAATATGTTGTGTATGTTTTAAAAAGGAGGTAAAATAGGTCATTTCACGACTAACTTTGCGGAGCCCACGAATTAGTCGGTGCATCAGAGGGCACACCGGCACTCGGTCCGCGGGACTGGGTCCTAGGGCGGGAGCTCGGCGATCCTTGGTCCGGCGGAGAGCCAGACGTCGGCAGGCCTCGCTTCTGGGCACCCAGTTGGGGTGGGGGTGGGGGTGGGGGAGGGCCCATGCTGTAGGAAGCCGGTCCCTCCACTCGCCGCCTTGCCGACGGGGTGGCCGGCCTTTGGGGTGGAGCCTTGTCAGCGCCTTGGCGGCTCCTCGCTCGGGCCTTCCCCATGTCAATGGGCCGCGCTCGCTTCGCTTCACGAGCTCGCCTTTCGGCTTCTTGATGAGTGAGCCTAGCCTCGGATATTTGAAAAGGTCGGTCTGTACTACGAGACGGCGATGGAGGTGCAGAAGTAGAGGTTGAAAGGGAGGGCGAGGTCTGACTCGGAGGAAGCGCGGAGGGTTCAGGGAGGGAGTTGGTGGAAAGGAGGGATTTGGAGGTGGTGGCAGTACATGAAGGAGGTGAAGGGGGATTGGAGGAAGGAGGAGGCGGAGGATTCATGGTGGGTGGGTAGGGGCTGGGCTTGGGTGGAGATCGAACGGGTCTCTTTGACAGGTGGACCTGTGTCCACTCCCCATCTCTAGATGTTGTTTTGGATGAGGTCTCGGACGGCTCGTTGGCGGCCCCACTGGTGGTGGGTGGGGCTATGGTTTCCTCCGCAACGATTTGGATTGGCCGCCCCTGCCTCACCGGAGACGCAAGAGGAGCGCCAAAGGCTCGAAGGAGGGCAGTCAACTGAACGATGAGATCAGAAACCTTTTCGGGCTGTATGTGTTGCGGATGTGTCAGACTATGGACTGGTGTATTTGTCAATTTCGAAGCGTAAGACGCTTTGGGATGTGATCGGTCATATAAGTCTATTGCTTCCCGAAATGTTATTTTTTGTGTGTGTTTGATCGCTATGATTTCTTTTTCCCTCAAGTAGGACGGGCAAGTTCGGTCAGAAGATGTATGGTGGCTTCGTTCTCTCTCACAGTTCACACACTGGGGGGTCGAGGAAGTGCAGTGTTCAAAAGTATGTTCATTCGAGGCACACTTACCACATGCTGGGCGATTTCTACAAATTTGAGTCGTATGCCCATATCTCTGGCACCTAAAACAGCGCACTGGGTTGGGGAGGAAGAGACGCACCTTCAGACGCACGTACCCCACACGTATTTCTGATGGTATGTCTGTTCTGTTAAAAGTCAAAATTATGTTATTTGTCGGGACTGTGTCCGCACCTCTTCTCACCATCATCCTTCTCGCTTCCGTGACTCCAAACTCGGACAATCCATCAACTATCTCGTCCTCAGGTACGCCGCTCAGGTCATAGCAGTTTATTATTCCTCGAGACGTGTTCTTTGTTCGATAGGGTTCTACTTTAATTGCAATACTCTCATCCACTCTCGTGTCACCTCTCCGCACATTGTACACGAACTCAGATATCCTCAGGGCAATCTCCGCCTCCTTGACCACCACAAACTCCACCTCCAAAGCACCATCCTTCAACCTCTCACATCTAGCAATGTTTCCAAATCTGTCGCATCCGCTTCGTCGTTGATATGGAGATAAAGATGCAAGACTCATCGTAAGTCCTCTGAAAATGAGGACCCGCGGTGTAGGGGGAACGTTAGCGCTGTCTGTGTTAGGGGAGCCCCCACCCACGACGGGTGGGGGCAGGTCTGGCCCCTACGAGAGGGACCAGGGGAGTTTTTGGTTATTCTGGTTGCCATGTAGTGTGTTTTTGTTTCTGCTCCTCGGGCGCCCCACCGCATAGGGCCCTACTGGGGGGACGCCTGGGTCCCGCGAACGGGAGGTCGCCAAGCGCCCGAGGAGCTATACGGGGCAGGCGGTGCCTTCACCCGGCCGGGAGAGAGAGACTCACCACCCCGACGAGGATCCAGCGCCGCCCACCCCTTGACCCCGGCCGGCCGGGCCGGCAGGCACTGGGAAACCCAGGACCCCAGCTCGAGGCGACCTGCCACTTGACCCGCGTGAGGCCCCACGGGCCCGCCCGCCCCTCCGGGATATTAGGACCAAAGAGGTGTGTTCGTCCCCCATCACAACTAGCACCGTGCGACGGGGGACCTCAAACTCCAGGACTCCGTCAACCCCGGGGGACGGGCCAAGGGGGCGCGGCTACCCCGATAAAACAGAGCTGGTGGGCAGAACCGGGGAAGTTGTCCTGCCTGCTCATAGTAGGGATAGTTAATGTTGTAGGGCTAGGTGAAGGACATGAAGTGGGATAAGATGGGCATTGGAATGGGGGCGAATGGATGGAAGGACGAGTGAGGCACTCCTGGTCTCACCCCTCGCCGGTATGATGGTCGCCGGGTCATTGCGGCACTCAATCCCCCCCCTACCGCGTAAAGGTGGTGCCTCATCGGGGGGGAGTTCGTCTAAGTCTTTTTGCAGTGAGATATGCTCATTTTGACCTGTTATTGCCCTAAAGACCTTCAAGTCATCCACAAATTTCAAGACTTTACTGCTTAGGCCACATTCAATGTTATTTCAAATATAATGAACAGTAGTGGCCCCAGTACTGACCCCTGGGGGACTCCACTAAGAACATTTTGCCATGATGACTTTGTACCGTTTAGCATGACTCTTTGCTGTCTATCTGAAAGCCACAACTCCATCCATTTTAAGATGCTACCTGCAATACCATGGGACTGAAGCTGTATCATTAACCGTTTATGGGGTACCTTGTCAAAGGCCTTACTAAAGTCAAGATATGCTACACCAACCTAATTTCCCTGAATTGGTACCGGTCATCGCCACTGGTAGTGGTACTGGTGACAAGGCGCCAGTGAAATTATCTGGTCACTGTGCTGCGCCAGTGTAAACCCGCACCGACTGCACAGGACTGGTCAACATGCCAGTGACGGCATAGTGCCAGTCAACATTGCAGTAACGGAGCTGTACCAGTGAATATCCCAGTGACAGCACTGCATCAGTGAACGTTGCAGTGACGGAGCTGTATCAGTGAACATTGCTGTGACGGATGAGTACCAGCGAATATCCCAGTGACAGCACACTGTATCAGTGAACATTGCAGTCACAGCACTACATCAGTGAACATCCCAGTGACGGAGCTGTATCAGTGAATATCCCATTGACGGGACACTGTATCAGTGAACATTACAGCTACGTCATTATACCAGTGAATAACCCAGTGACTGATCTATACCAGTGAATATCCCAGTGACAGTGATGAAGGAGTATCTGTGAATATCCCAGTGACAACACACTGCCAGTGAGCATCGCAGTGACCGAGCTGTACCAGTGAACATTGCAGTGACGGTGCTGTGCCAGTAAAAGCCCGGTGCCGGTATTGCACCAGTGATGTCGCGACACTCTTGAGTCGATATACCCCTGTGGTGCAACTGTCGTCCATCTGACCAGTAACGTCACCAGTCACCAGTGGTGATGAAGGGCAGACGGTGGTGTCTGTACAGACGGCGGGCGCTGCGCTACCTGGCGACTGCGCTCTGCCTGTCGGCGGTTTGGTGGTGGTACCCAGCGGCTTGTATGGCGGCCACAGGTGTCGGCAGGTGAGTGGTGGTGCCCAGCGGCTCGTATGGCGGCCACAGGTGTCGACAGGTGAGTGGTGGTGCCCAGCGGCTCGTATGGCGGCCACAGGTGTCGGCAGGTGAGTGGTGGTGCCCAGCGGCTCGTATGGCGGCCACAGGTGTCGGCAGGTGAGTGGTGGTGCCCAGCGGCTCGTATGGCGGCCACAGGTGTCAACAGGTGAGTGGTGGTGCCCAGCGACTCGTATGGCGGCCACAGGTGTCGACAGGTGAGTGGTGGTGCCCAGCGGCTCGTATGGCGGCCACAGGTGTCGACAGGTGAGTGGTGGTGCCCAGCGGCTCGTATGGCGGCCACAGGTGTCGACAGGTGAGTGGTGGTGCCCAGCGGCTCGTATGGCGGCCACAGGTGTCGGCAGGTGAGTGGTGGTGCCCAGCGGCTCGTATGGCGGCCACAGGTGTCAACAGGTGAGTGGTGGTGCCCAGCGACTCGTATGGCGGCCACAGGTGTCGGCAGGTGAGTGGTGGTGCCCAGCGGCTCGTATGGCGGCCACAGGTGTCGGCAGGTGAGTGGTGGTACCCAGCGGCTCGTATGGCGGCCACAGGTGTCGGCAGGTGAGTGGTGGTGCCCAGCGGTTCGTATGGCGGCCACAGGTGTCGGCGAACTGACTGTTAACACATCTAACACGATTAACACCGCTGTGCCCTCAGGGAAACACGGTCACCCTGTCGTCCCGACATGGAGGTTAACTGGCTATCGCCAATAGCAGATGACGACGGCAAGATGCTGGATGACTTTTTCACGTATTTTATGACGCCCAACAAAAGAGCCTGCAGAAAAGTGCTCAAATTCGGCGGAGAAAGCCCGGTGAGAACCAGCGCCGAACTGTCTCGGACGTCACGTATTCCGTGACATCATGTGTCAGTATATCGTGACATCATGTGTCAATATATCGTGACATCATGTGTCAGTATATCGTGACATCATGTGTCAGTATATCGTGACATACTATCTCAGTGTATGTCTGGCGACTGGCGTGTCAGGCGCGGCCGGTAGGTTTTGCTTTTCAACTACTGGGACAGCCTTCATACGTTTTTCTGTCGACAGTATTAAGTGTAGCCGAGCCTCTTGAGACAAACGGTCCGGAGCCAATGTTAGGTCCGCTTCCTGTGGACGTGCTACGACAGGCGACTCACGTGCCGAGAACCTTGCAAATTCCTGTGTGAAGCGTCCTTTAGGCATGCAAAACCTTAATCGAAAACTTAAGTGATCAAAACCTAAACACGCGGGTTTATTGCGTCACTGCGCAAGCGACTACACCAAGCGCACTCCGAATATCGCGCACCACTCGCGGGCCTGCGCACTGCTACGGAAGCATTCCGCACATCGTCAACGGCGATCCTCCTGGTTGAGACAAACGAGCCCTCCCTCGCCGTACACCGGCAGGTACTAGGCGTGCGGTATGCCCTAAAACCAGGTGCGACGGTCAGAGGTTACGCGATGGTCGGAGGCTCGCCGTGCTGCACGGGTCCACGCGACGCGACGCAGCAAACGCGACGCCGTCACCGCGCTCTGTCTAGCTGTCTAGGGACGTGCGCATTGTGTGCGGTGATTGTACGTTGTGGGTGTGTGTTGACTGGCGTTGGCTGGCAGAACAGAGTGTAAACGGCGTCTTCTACGTACGCCACACCCACTATGGGCGGCGGGCCTAGGCGGAGACGTCTGGCGCATGCTCGCCCCGGCCTCCGGCTGGCGCCATAGTCGTTCGCCTTACATTATGTTCTTGACTCTGGGGAGTTCATTTTGGGAATATCTGAAAAACAAAATTTATTGGGAATGAGGAAAGGACAGCGAAATCGACCAGGGCTATATTTTTTTGGTCCCCCAAAACTAAAATTTTTTTTTTTTTTTCAAAATTTTGTGTTTTCAAGTTGGCTTTAATTTTCCTTTTCCAATGGGTAAAGCGGACCGAGAAACGTTGTTGGAAGTCAATTTGCCCTAATAAAAATGCGTACTTTAGCCGGTATCATGTATTCGAACTGCAATTTGGCAAATACGCAAAATTTATATGTAGTCAAAAACGGAACAAAATGACAAATTCAATTCATAAGTTTTGTTGCATCCGTAATGATAAGCAAACGCTGAAAGCTTCATTAAAATATCTGCATCCGTTAAAGCGTGACGACTGGTTGAACCTTTCTGGAGGTGACCTCACTTGACCTTGACTAACTCCTTGACCATAGATGACCTGACCTAAAAATTTTGAATCAGCATGTCAAATTGATGTGAGAAAAGGTATGACAATTTTGGGCGCGCTATCGCGCGCCGTTCATCCCCTATCCGCGAAAAACCTGAGGGCGGTTGAAGACCCCCCTCCCCCCGAGACGGGACGGGTTAATGACCGGCGAGACCTCGTTTTGTTACAGCTCGCCAGTATGCGCTACATTTAAAGCATCGACCGAACACGCTCGATTCCACCTCGCACTCTGGTCCTGACCGAACGCTTGTCGACAGAGGGTCATACACGGAACGGAAGGAACGAAGGAGGCGGCAATGGACGGCGCCAAGTACGTCTGCATGGACCGCGAGATCAGCCTGCTCTCCGCCGACGATTGCCTCGTCCACTCGTTCGGCATCAGCAACGACTGGTCGTTCGACTGCGACATGGAGCGCTTCGGTTGCACGGTGTACGCCTTCGACCCGTCCATCAACACGACCACGGGAAGCCAGAACGGCACCATCCTCTTCCTGCAGTACGGCATCGGCGAGAAGGACCAATCGGACGACAACGGCTGGCCGCTCCGGACGTATATGCAGGCGTATCACGGACCTGCAGCATAGCCTGCGAACGAACACAACCGATTGGGGCGGGGATAGCCGACTGGTTAAGGTGATGGGCTCTGGGTACCAAAAGGTTCCGAGTTCGACACTCACACCACTCGTAACACTTCCCAATCCCGCGGCCCACCGGCGAAAGTGTGGGCGGCGCCACGAGACGTGAATGAGGAAAAAGGGCGTCGTGAACCCCCCAATAAACAAGTAAGCACACCCGACTGCGCTGCACAGTTTTGCGTGCGGTATTGGAGGCGCAGCTGGCCATCACGCTGCCCTCGGCTTGTGCCGACAAAGCCGGGCCTATCACAGCCCGACCTGCCGTGCTGCAGCGACACTGCGTTTGGGTGAGCAGCGCGACAATCGACAAAGAACGTGAGACCGATTTTCTCGCAGTATTTCCTGGAATTTGGCGCGCGCCAGCGATTGCGCCGTCCTTGAACATTCGTGTTCTGTCGCGCCACTCGCTGTCAGGTGAGTTAGGTTAGGTTAGGTTAGGTTAGGTTAGGTGTTGCCCGGCTGAGACTGCAGTATCGATAGTACTATGGGCGGAGGCAGCAATTGTAATTTAGTTGTGAATACCGCATATTGTCGTGAATTATGTGGTGTCGCCTCCGTACTTTACCAACACCGAATGAGACCATACAGCGACATGTAGTAGTGCACATAAACAAAGCATTTAATTGGATCTCTTAGGTGTTCACTTAACCATCCCGGGGCATCTTTTTACGCCACCACCACCGGACGTTTTCCGGAGATTGTGGAAAACGGCGTAAGGCAGCGCGTCGGCAGCTGTTGGCCAGACTGCATGTATTTCACCAACACACGCCACGAGTACAGCGGGCTCCAACCACTCAGCAGCACAGACTTCCCAATGCTCGGCAGGTGTCGTATGGGTTCTCTTAGGTTAAGGTTGGTTTGTAAGTTAGACAATTATTAAATGTATTTGGGCATCTTTCAGGATTTTAAAGTTCTTTAAATAAAAACATGGTCCAGGCTGGCATAGGATAATTTAGGTGTGTGTGTGTGTGTGTGATTGTGGTTTTAGGGCGCATCGACCATGGTTGGTCATTTAGCGCCCAGGATAATTTAGGTTGGAATAGGCTGTTTAGTTATAATTTTTTTTAAAGGAAAAGACTTTGGAAATGTTGCATTAAAACTTGCTTCCTTGCATCCAGAGCCAGGCTACATATTTTTCTTCATATTGAACATTACGTTTTATGCTACATTACCAAACCAACTCCAAGCTACTTTTTGGGTGTCATTTGCTAGCCAACTGCACTTGCCAAAAAAAATGTGTGGTTTCATCATGCAGGTACATTATGAACATGTGCACATTCATAAGCACTGCATTAAAAAAGAAATCCCAAGAAATCAGATCACTTTAAACTGCAAATATATCCTTTCAGAAAGCCAGAGGGACCAGAGAAGTTAAAAGTATGATAGTATTCAATGGAGGATGGGGACAGGATGCACCAAACAATTCCCTGAACATTTCATGCGTGCAGAAATAATGCTTGAGTGCCTGCATATGTATATCTGGAAAGTCTATGTGCACTGAAGACGCCGAGCCCTCTTTTCGAACGAAAAACATTCACCATTCAAAACATGGCAAGTGAAAACAGGATTTCCCACACAAAGCCAAAACCATCAGTTTTCGTCCCTCCTACGCTGGTCGGCAATACATCGCAACAATTAACCCGCGCCGTCTTTTTGGTCAAATCCTCACACCCTGTCTCCCGGGGAGTGGGGGCGGTTGATAACCCCCTCCAAAATCTAAACTATGCGTCGCACGAAAACGAAAGAGGTGTCATCGGAAAGCGCTCGACGAGTAGGGTCCGGCCCCAAAACAACTTCCCACCAAAAGTGACGTCACCAGGGGGCTAGATTTTCACAACTTTTCACGACTTACACTATGATTTGCCTCTGTTGAGTTCATTTTGGAGGATATGTGGAGAAACAAAATGTAATTGGAATGATAAAAGGACAGCGAAATCGTCCAGGGCTATAATTATCCCCCCCCACCAAAAAAATTATTCGGGGAAACTTCACACAAATTTGAGTCTTTTTCTTTCATTTTCCTCTTCCAATTGGTAGAGAAGACCGAGAAACGTTGTTGGAAGTCAACTTGCCCCAAGTAAAAATGTTTCCTTTTGCCAGAATCCTCTATTTGAACTGCAATTTGGAAAATACGCAAAATTTATATGAAGTCAAGGACGGAAAAAATGAACATATCCACTCATACGTTTCGGTGGATCCCTAAAGATAAGGAAACGCTGAACGTTTCATTAAAATAACTGTATCCGTTACAGCGTGACGACAGGTTGAACTTTTTTGGAGGTGACCTCACTTGACCTTGCCTGACTAGTTGACCCTAGATGATTTGAATTAAAAATTTGGATCAGCTTGCCAAATTGATGTAGGAAAGGGCATGACAAATTTGGGCACGCTGCCGCGCGCCCTTGTCCACTATCCGCGAAAAATCTGAGGGGGGGGGGGCGGTTGAAGACCTCCCGAGACGGGACGGGTTAATAGTCTCACTTCCTGCTCCTTGCATTATCCAAATATATCCCGTCACACAATACGCTTATGGCTTTTGATCGTCCAAATCAATAACTCGAATAGCCGTGAAGACACTTGATATAGGTAGGTAGGCACCTAGTCAGGTAATTCCAAATCCTGTACCTCCAGCCAAACATGCAACCAATTCCACCCAGATAGCAACGAAGAGCTTTCAAGAAATCCTTCGTTCAATAAACAAAAACTACTACGCTCCGATAACCAAATAAAATAATTAACCTTTACGAGCCCGACCACGTACGAAGGTCCGTTCCTGGATTCCATGGATTCACCGCTCTCCAGATCCCACGCCGGCCGGAGCTATTTAAACCATCGCCAAGAAAAACCATGGATAATGCATTTCTATTTCCTTCCTTGAAGATCTGGATCCCGGAATTGCAATCCCTAGTCCCTACCGACTTTTCAGACGCTACTACACCTATGACGTATGGTGCTATATCATGGCAACTAGGGCACACCGCAAAACCATTAGTGAGGCTGTAATAATGAGCATGCACCCCGTCCCCCACACAAACGCACGCAGCAGAAGTTGAAGAACTTTTCATTGAATAGTAGTACTAATACATTCACTAGCATTCAGGGAAATATTCCAGATAAAACATTTCTTACACACGACCTCGTGACCATGTGACCACTCGCAATCCCTGGCTAAACAGACTTCAAAACAGCGAAAATAAAAGAGAACAACATTGAGTTGCAAAAGGACAATACGTTCTAATAAACATCTGCTATCGCGGACCGTTCTTCATGACATCACATAGCTTCGCGGTTCTTTTAGGGGGAAACACATATACACTTCGTGGAAGTGTTCTGTCGTTGAAAAACTGCGGGAGATTGAACGGAATCAAATTGTAATAGGACAAGTGTTTTGCTTCTACAAACGAGTTCTCACTTTTCAATGAAAGCCAAATAGTTTCGCTTGAAAGTGTCGCAACATTCCGGATAGCCGATTATCGATACACCGTCCATAGGCTCATCTGCTGTCGAACGACGAACTGTTCCTGAGAAGGGCCCGCGTGTATTGCATGCCATCAAACATGGCAAGCATGCCACTTTGCCTTATGTAGTCAGGCGTTTACATCTGCTTATTAAGTGTGGCGCAGTAGGACGCCAACTCGAGCCGGTCAACATCTACTCGGTGTGTCTGAACGCACCACCAGAATCCCCAGCCGATCTCAACGCGGGACTAAAAAAACGTCAGCTACCGCGATCTACTAAGCCACGCAGTATGCTACGTCAATAGCGGCGACTGCATGAAGTATGTCTGCCGGCAGTGCCCGGTGACTGACGACGACGGGATCCTGTCACTCATCAAACATCTGGACAGTCAAGATCTAAACGAGTTACATGACGACGCTAAACACACACACTATGTGATCCATATAAACGCATTATATATGTGACCCGTTACTTTAAAGCCTACCTGACATCGGCACGCGTTTGCGTACATAATGCATCTCCATCGAGAGAAGAAGCCGGCAGTCTGCGATGCTCTCCGTCGGTCTGTCTGCGCCGTGGTGGCTCTGTGTGACAAAGCTGACGGTTTGACCCAGCAAGAGCCAGGTGTCATGGATAATCTGGAGGGATTCCCTCTACCCATGAATTGGTGTGTAGTTTTCCTCTAGAGCCAGCGACAGCCGTAAAGTAAACTATTTGTATTCAACATATAGATATGCATATACACATACTATATATATATATATATGCATATACTATATATATATATATATATATATATATATATATATATATATATATATATATATATATATGACGACGCTAAACACACGCACTATGTGATCCTATATATATATATATATATATATATATATATATGGGTTTCCGTCGGGTCAGGGACGAGAAGGCGAGCGAGAGACCGGGCGAGAGAAAGAGAGCGAGAGAGCGAGAGAGAGAGAGAGAGAGAGAGCGAGAGAGAGAGACAACGCGAGAGAGAACGCGAGAGAGAGACAGACAGACAGACAGACAGAGAGACAGACAGATAGACAGACAGACAGACACAGACAGATAGACAGGGAGAGAGACAAGGGGAGAGAGACAAGGGGAGAGAGAAGGAGAGAGAGGGAGGGAGGGAGAGAGATAGAAGGGTGTCGCTTGCATACAGTTGGAGTGGCAAGTATCTACCCCATGCCAATTTGCACCCTAACGATATTGAACGCCGGAAGTTCATAGTGCACGCCTAACTCACGGAACTTTTGTGATGCCGATATCTCTCAATATCGTGATATTTTATTTAACACAAAGCGTGGCTTTCTGCAATCGTGTTGGGAGCCGCGGCAGGTCAGTTGGTAGAGCGTCGGACTCTTGATTGCAATATTATCGGTTCGAATCCAACAGCCGACGGCGTTTACCGAGTCCGCCAGCGAGCATCCGGTGTGAAAGGTACGACCTAGCGGTTGCATGCGCCGTCAAAGAACACAAGGTGTTCTTAAAGGTGTTCAAGGTGTTGTTGCCGTCAAAGAACCCAAGGTTCGTCTTCTGCAATCGTGTTCGTACGTTGTCACTTCAAGTCGAAACCTTCCCAAAAGCTCATGGACATCGTCTATTTACCCTCGTGATGATGATTTTCGTCAGCACGGTTTCTCCATGATGCACGCCATACTAGGGAATGTTATGCCTAAGACGTCCATGTTTGCCATCTCTGTGTGGGCGCAGCATACCAGATGACGTCTCAGCGGCGATAGTGGCCAGACTGCCTGTATTTCACCAACACAAGCCACGAGTACAGCGGGCTCCAACCACTCAGCAGCACAGACTTCCCAATGCTATCGCCAACCACGTTGCACCCGTCTGCAACACCCTCCTGCAATGGCCACATGTGTAGAGTCGACGGCAGGTGTCGTGTGTGTTTTCCTGTCACAAACTGTGTCGCACCCTCATGTGTCCGATGTCACGTGCCTAATCCCACCCCCGCGTCAGTAAATGTTGTACGGTACGAGCCTCACTTCCGGAACCGCACTCCTGTGTCGGTTCTGATGTGTCAAACTCGTGTTCTGCCAAGCGAAAGACGTCCCGTCCCGCAGGTATCACACTTGTGGGGACGCTACCCGGCGTAATCTCGTACATTCAACCAGACTGTTCTTGGCAGCAAACGCCCTGCTGCTTGTCTCACATCGCTAAGTTCTCTCTCCCGTGTGCGCATTCATGTGTCCAGCGAATCTCTTGCTGGCGGTAGACGTCCAGACACATTCTACACGCGGTCAACACCCCCCTCTGGTGTGTGTTCTCATGTGTCGAACCCAGCTGTTCTTGGCAGCAAACGCCCTGTCGCATGTCTCGCACTTGTAAGGTCTCTCCCCGGTATGCGATCTCATATGTGCAACCAAACTCGTCTTCACAAGAAACGTCCTGCCACATGTCTCTCCCCGGTGTGTGTTCTGACATGTCTAATCAAGCTGGATCTGACAGCGAACGCCCGGCCGCATGTCTCACACTTGTAGGGTTTCTCTCCGGTGTGCGTTCTTACATGTGTAACCAAAGTCGTCTTCATAAGAAACGTTCTGCCGCATGTCTCACACTTGTGAGGTTTCTCTCCGGAGTGTGTTCTGATATGCTTAACTAAAGTGCACTTCGCAGCAAACGCCCGGCCGCATGTCTCACACATGTGAGGTTTCTCTCCGGTGTGCGTTCCTGCACGTGTAACCAAAGTCGTCTTTTTCGGGTTTTTTCCGGTGTGTGTTCCCATATGTCGCACCAAACTGCGCTTGATATGAAACGCCCGGCCACATAGCTCACAGTTAAATGGTTTTTCTCCGGTGTGTAATTTCATATGCTGGACCAAAGCATTCCTATTCATCAAAGTTCTGCCGCATGTCTCACATTTATGAGGTTTCTCTCCGGAATGTATTCTGGAATGCTTAATCAAAGTGCTCTTCGTGGAAAACGCCCGGCCGCATATCTCACAGTTGAATGGTTTTTCTCCTGTGTGTGTTCTCATATGTCCCACCAAATTGCGTTTGATAAGAAACGCCCAGCCACATACCTCACATTCATGAGGTCTCTCTCGTGTGTGGACCTTCATGTGCTCAAGCAAATTTCTCTTCTGAGCAAACGTTTTGCCGCATGTCTCGCATTTGTGAGGTTTCTCCCTGGAGTGTGTTCTGATATGCTTAACCAAACTGTACTTCGCAGCAAACGGCCGGCCGCATATTCCACAGATGAATGGCTTTTCTTCCGTGTGTGTTCTCATATGTCCCACCAAAGTGTGCTTGGCAGCAAACGCCCAGCCACATAGCTCACATTCATGAGGTCTCTCTCCTGTGTGGACCTTCATGTGTTCAACCAAAGTGCCCTTGGCGGCAAACGTTCTGCCGCACGTCTCGCATTTGTGAGGTTTTTCTCCGGAGTGTGTTCTGACATGACTAATCAAAGTGTTCTTCGCAGCAAACGCCCGGCCGCATATCTCACAGTTGAATGGTTTTTCTCCGGTGTGTGTTCTCACATGTCCCACCAAACTGCATTTGGTAGCAAACGCCCGACCACATAACTCACATTCGTGAGGTCTCCCTCCTGAGTGGTCTTCCATATGCTGAACCAAATCGCACTTGGGAGCAATAGTGACGTCACATGCCTCACAGTCAAACATGTTTTTCCCGCCTGCGGTCATGATGCACGATGTCGAGTTCAACGTCCTGGCAAAGATTGCCTGGTCTGGAGATCCGCCGCCGCCGCTACCGTCGCTGTACACCGTCGTGCCAGTGTGGACCTTGTGGTGCTGAAGCAGCCATTTACGATACTCGAACGACTTACCACACACGTCACAGCGATACGAACTCGCTGCGGGTCGATTCATCGGTTGTGGTTGTGAAGTGTCGCTGGCGCCCAGGCAGCACTGGCTGTTGTTGCTGTAGTTGACCCTGTTGATCCTGCATTGCGGTGTAATTCTCGACGTCGTTTGTGCACCTCGACAACTCCGGATCTTCCCATAGTTAGACGTTGGTGCAGTGCCTCCTGAAACCAAACAATTTGAAGTGTACTTTAGAATATTGCATCCCTTGAGAAGGCAATCAGATACACACGGCTGATTCATTAATTGACTACTTGGGCTTAGGGCGTATAAACTGTTATTGGTCATGTAGCGCCTATAACTCGCTTTTTTCTCACCTTACCGTAGGTGGGATGATCACTTTTGGAAGGGATAGATTAGGACGGACTGTGCAGTCGATATATGTATATTTCGATACATTTACCCTGCTGAATGATCTTCGAATTGTCACTTAAAACATTACAGTTAGAAAATTCGTGGGCAATTGGAAACGAGGAAAGTCGCGTGGCCCTTCAGTATCAGGGGTCAGACCTCGTGCCGGTAAGGTGCAGACGAGTCAAAATCATCGCCATAAGTCACTAAGTTGAGGTAAAAACTGGGAAGCACTTTGAGGCACCCGGTAAGAGGTGGCAGGTCGGTACATTTTACTTTACTTGCATGGTGCACTGTGGGATGATTATCTCACTTGCCTGTCGATACGATACATCCTTAGTGCGTTTTAGTGCGATAATTTCTGTGTCCTTAACATGAACTGGGAAGATTCTGTCGAAGACAGTGTGGGGGCTGTCCCTGCGCGCATTTTAAACGTCACAGTTCTTCCGAGTCGCACTCTTGGCCGGTGTGTTCTGATGCGCCACATCCACCACAAGTCCGGTGACCACGCCAACACCCGGTGGTGAGCCCGCATCCATGGCATCGAAAGCACCGCATAGGGTCTGGCACGAAAACGCGAGCCTTCACCTTCACGTAGCCAACGTACATGGCAACGGGGAGCAAGTCTGGGGAGTTAAAAGTCAACACAATATAGTTGGTAACCTGGAGCATTATTCCGCGCCTCACCATGATCGTTCGATATTCCCCGACACAGTACTTCACTAAGCCATCGACAATTAACGCATCGGAAACGTGCCTCAGATTAAAACAGTTTATAACAAACTTTGACAACTTTTGTTTTCTTCGTGAGTGGCTCAACTAAAATAAGTATTGTGACATCACATCTCCCGCCATGCTTTCGTACGCTGTGCATACATTTAGTTAAGATAAAATATTTCCTCGCATCCTCAGTACTCTGAAATTCTGCTTGATCTGCTTCATCCCCCAGATTCTCGTATCGAAGTACGTCACCAAGCAGGTCGCATCTACCATTCCTTCCACATGGTGAGTGCAAGGGACGAGTAGTCTAGCGGCAAGTTGCCCGCCCACAATCGAAATGTTGTGGGTTCGAGTCTCACCTGTCGCTACCCTTCCTCCGCGACCAATCAGCGTGAGAGATTGACGACACTGCATGACTCAACGGTCGATGTGTCGTAAAATCAACCAACCAACATGGTGAGTGCACATAGTTTTGTCCAGGTTCGGCTGACCTAAGGATCACCACACGTGGCGACGACAGCCTATACTCTGAACTAGCGGTGGTAGAGATCACGGTACGGGACGGGCCGTGCTGAGGGCGGTGGACCTCTGCAGGTGCTTGGTAGGTGCTACAGCTTACGGTAGGCAAGCAGACGAGCTGGTGCTTTGTGAGAAGTCCACAGAACGCCAAAGAAGGTCCAGAAAACGAGAGGTCCACAGAAGCACGTTTTTTCCTTTATAGCGCCCCACCACTCAGGGGCCCTATAAGGGGGGGGGGACGCCACCCGCACACACCCGATACCAACCCAACCGCACTTACAGCGCCCCCCCCCCCCACCCCACCCTTTGACGTCGGCCGGCCGGGACGGGAAGCACCAGGCGAGAGCCTAGGTCACCAGCCGGAGGCGACCTGTCGCTTGGCTGGTTACTCCTCAGCATCATAACACTTGAACTCATCAAATTGGGATGGGATACTCTGAGCATTAAACATCATACACTTAACAAATGCTCCATAACCACCTTTGGCTTTTTCATTCTGAGGAGTTCTTTTATCACTAGATGAACTATCACTCTGCGTCCTTGAACTACTGCTGTCCCTATTTGCTGACTTTGAGGTTTTATTGCCTTGGCTGACACTTTTGGAATATTCCTGAGTTGGCAATGCAATTTCATCCCTCCCCACCCCATTTCCTAGGTCCACTGAAGAACATGCTCATACACTTTGCCTAACACATGGACCCCCTTCTCAGATAAGTGCAGGCCATCCATCTGATAGAGGTCCCACGATGCATAAAACCTGCTCCACTCGTCTACAAATGTAAAACCTAGCTCATGGCAGAGCTTTCCTACCCTGGCGTTAGCTGCCAGTGCCCTAGAGCTCCACTCAGGTGAGGCTCTAGCCCTAGGCAAAATTGCTGTTACAATGACTCTATTGGTACCCTTCAGGGTGGCCAGAAGGGCCCTGTACTCCCGCAGAAGCTCCTCACTCCTAGCAGGACCTATGTTATTTACCCCTACATGCACTATGACTGTGCTAAACTGGTGATCACTGGTGACCTGTGCCACCACAGGTACCAGGTCCTTCACCTAAACACCAGGCCTGGTGATGCACCTCCTGTCCCTCCTACCTTTACAAAATACCCGCTCTAAATGTCGCACACGAGTCTCCTAGGACCAGCACTGACGCCTTACTACTACTATCCTGGGGGCAGTCATCCAATGCCTGGAACATATTTGATGTTAATATGCCTGCCCGCTGGGCCGTTCGGCTAGACTTCCTCCCGCTCCTACCACCTGCCAACTGCCACTCACTGACCCTTTCCTTAGGTTCGCGTCTCCAAATCCTCCACCCCGTGACCTCATGCCACTTCCCCTCCTGTGACCTACCAGAAATACCCCTCCTCTGTTCACTATTAAAACTCCCCTCCTGAGAGATCCCAGCCACCTCCACAGTAGGGGAAGCCTCAGCTACCTGGTGGCCTGCGACCACCTGGGCATATGATGTCCCTGCTACGGAGTGACCCCTTGTTGCTTTATCTTGCCTACCCTGTGCAACAAGGGCAGCCTTGAGCTTGGAAAGCTCTGCCTTAAGGGTCCTAATCTCTTCCTCTAGTGCCTGCATCCTGGTCGAAACCATCCTAAACGCTGCAGCTTATGCCTATATTTAGATTCAAATTAACTCGCAAAACAACCGACAAAAAAGCCAACTATCATTCACTATAAATCGCTACCACCAATACTGTCAGTTAATTATCTGAGTACCTCAAGAAAAGCAACACGCTAAGTAGAAACTATTAAACAATTGTTTTTTTTTTTTTTTTTTTTAAATAAATAAACAAAATGTATAATCTAATTGTCTTCCACACAAGTAGACAACTGTATGAATATCCCTTTTCATATCACTTATGGCTAGACAGAAAAATGAACAGTCACACAGCACTTATGAATACCCCCAACTTACTACCAAGTAAACTCTATCTTAAACTTCAACACCAAACACACTATGCACAAAAAAGTATGTTAGGATAGTATGAATGTTGTCTAATGTACTTATGAAATCTACAGGGACGAGAACACGCCTAAAGCTACGGGGCCTCGCCTCACAAGAAGATGGCGCACGGCAGCGTCGCTTGGTTAATGCAGTATAGTTTGCGTGCTACGAAAATGCTTATCAGATAAAAACTAATAAAATATAATCACAGAAGTAATTGCTAAACACCTATCCACAGTTTAGACTAGAGTACTGCCCTGTTCTGCAACGACTTATCCGGAAACCTGGAGCTCCAACGGGCCTCGCCTAACAAGAAGATGGCGCACGGCAGTGTCGCTAGGTTAATATAGTATAGATTGCGTGCTACGAAAATTCTTATGAGATAAAATCAACTGAAATATAATCACAGAAGTAATTGCTAAAGACCTATCCACAGCTTAGACTAGAGTACTGCCCTATTCTGCAAAGACTTATCCGGAAACCTGGAGCTCCAACAGACATCCTCCCATCGTGACACCTGGCGGCATGGCTGAACACTGAGAGCCAGGGTGGCATTCACACAACTGGTAAGTCCCAAAGGGTAGCATTTCCCCAGAATACCAAAAATATTGTGGATGAGCCAAGTTTTACCATGGCATAGGAATTTCCATGGGCATTGTTACTTGTCCACAAGACAAGCTTTACACACATCTTACCTCCATGAAGCATACAAAGGTATTGGGTTTGGCTAAGTTATGTTAGGTTAAGGTTGGTTTGTAATTTAGACAATTATTAAATGTCTTTTGGCATCTTTCAGGATTTTAAAGTTCTTTAAATAAAAACATGGTCCAGGCTGGCATTGAATAATTTAGGTTGGGATAGGCTGTTTAGTTATAATTTTTAAAGGAAAAAACTCTTTAGAAATGTTGCATTAAAAATTGCTTGCTTGCATCCAGAGCTAGGCTACATATTTTTCTTCATTTTGAACATTACGTTTTATGCTACATTACCCAACCAACTCCAAGGCACTTTTTGGGTGTCATTTGCTACCCAACTGCACTTGTCAAAAAAATGTGTGGTTTCATCATGTAGGTACATTATGAACATCTGAACATTCATAACTACAGCATTAAAAAAGAAATCCCAAGAAATCAGATCACTTTAAACTACAAATATATCTTTCCAGAAAACCAGAGGGACCAGAAAAGTTAAAAGTATAATGGTATTCAATGGAGGACGGGGACAGTGTCCACCTAACAATTCCCTGAACATTTCATGCGTGCAGAAAAAAATTATTGAGTGCATGCAGATATATGCTATCTGGAAAATCTACGTGCACTGAAGACGCCGAGCCCTCTTTTCGAACGAAAAACATTCACCATTCAAAACATGGCAAGTGAAAACAGGATTTCCCAGACAAAGTCAAAACCATCAGTTTTGTTCATTCCTACGCTGGTCGGCAATACATCGTAACAATTAACCCGCGCCGTCTTTTTGGTCAGATCCTCACCTTGGGGGTGGGGTCAATCTTGGGGGGGTCAGTCTTGGGGGGTGTGGGGAGTGGGGGCGGTTGATAAACCGTCCAAAATCCAAACTAGGCGTCGTACGAAAACGAAAGAGGTGTCATCGGAAAGCGCTCGACGAGTAGGGTCCGGCCCCAAAACAACTTCCCACCAAAAGTGATGTCACCAGGGGGATAGATTTTCACAACTTTTCACGACTTACACTATGATTTGGCTCTGGGGAGTTCATTTTGGAGGATATATGGAAAAACGAAATATATTTGTAATGAGAAAAGGACAGCGAAATCGTCCAGAGCAATAATTATCCGCCCCCCCCCACCAAGAAAATTAGTTGGGGGAAACTTCAAAAAAATTTGAGTCTTAGTTTTCTTTCATTTTCCTCTTCCAATTGGTAGAGAAGACCGAGAAACGTTGTTGGAAGTCAACTTGCCCCAAGTAAAAATGTTTCCTTTTGCCAGAATCCGCTATTTGAACTGCAATTCGGGAAATACGCAAAATTTATATGAAGTCAAGGACGGAAAAAATGAACATTTCCACTCATACGTTTCGGTGGATCCCAAAAGATAAGGAAACGCTGAACGTTTCATTAAAATAACTATCCGTTACAGCGTGACGACAGGTTGAACTTTTTTGGAGGTGGCCTCACTTGACCTTGCCTGACTCGTTGACCCTAGATGATTTGAATTCAAAATTGTGAATCAGCTTGCCAAATTGATGTAGGAAAAGGCATGACAAATTTGGGCACGCTGCCGCGCGCCGTTCTTCCACTATCCGCGAAAAATATGAGGATGGGGGGGGGGGCGGTTGAAGACCTCCCGAGACGGGACGGGTTAATAGTCTCACTTCCTGCTCCTTGCATTATCCAAATATATCCCGTCACACAATATGCTTATGGCTTTTGATCGTCCAAATCAATAACTCGAATACCCGTGAAGACACTTGATATAGTCAGGTAACTCCAAATCCTGTACCTCCAGCCAAACATGCAACGAATTCCACCCGGATAGCAACGAAGAGCTTCCAAGAAATTCCTTCGTTCAATGAACAAAAACCACTACGCTCCGCTAACCAAATAAAGTTCACCTTTACCAGCCCGAAAGCGTACGAAGGTCCGCTCTTAGATTCGATGGATTCGCCGCTCTCCAGATCCCACGCCGGCCGAAGCTATTTAAACCATCGCCAAGAAAAACCATGGATAATGCATTTCTATTTGCTTCCTTGAAGATCATAGGAACCGAGCAAATTATTTGAAGGCGTTTTTTTCTTGAAGAAGAAGAATCTAGGTTATTTTACGATGCATTCAACCGCAAAGTTGCATAGTGTCGCCAACCAATCGCACCGATTGGTCGTGGGTGAGCTCTGCAAATGCCGCCGGCCGCGATATTCGATTCCCACGCTCCACCATCTAAGTTAACGAGGCCCTGAGTTTTCATTCTTCTTTCCAGGAAACATCACTGAATTTTATCAAAATGTATACCCTTCGTTATTAATCAAATGTATATACACCATTGCTTGGTGCTTCAATATACACCCCATAATTTGGCAAACTGGAAAAGTATACACTCCGTTACATACTGCTTCTCGAGATTATACACTCCATACTTTGGCAAGCCAAACAATTATACATTCCAAATCCAAGACCGAGAAGTGAAAATCCAACACTGGTTAGAGGTCGCAAGAGGGAAAAAAGCGCCAGACCACGAAAATCGGCGCTGATGCGCTTCCCATAGGTTGCCAAATTGAGTGTTTTTTTTTTTAGGAAGTCAAGGCATGTTAATGGAATCAAATTTGGCTGTTATCAATGCAAATGACTGCCGCGCGCCGTTCTTCCACTATCCGCGTCGGTAAAAATATGAGGATAGGGGACCTGAGGTCAAAAGCCTGATCAACATTGTTGCATCATAGTAATGTCCAAACATTACTGATGTCACGGGACGGGTTAATAGTCTCACTTCCTGCTCCTTGCATTATCCAAATATATCCCGTCACACAATATGCTTATGGCTTTTGATCGTCCAAATCAATAACTCGAATACCCGTGAAGACACTTGATATAGTCAGGTAACTCCAAATCCTGTACCTCCAGCCAAACATGCAACGAATTCCACCCGGATAGCAACGAAGAGCTTCCAAGAAATTCCTTCGTTCAATGAACAAAAACCACTACGCTCCGCTAACCAAATAAAGTTCACCTTTACCAGCCCGAAAGCGTACGAAGGTCCGCTCTTAGATTCGATGGATTCGCCGCTCTCCAGATGCCACGCCGGCCGAAGCTATTTAAACCATCGCCAAGAAAAACCATGGATAATGCATTTCTATTTGCTTCCTTGAAGATCGGGAACCCGGGATTGCAATCCCTAGTCACTACCCACTTTTCAGACGCTACTACACCTATGACGTATGGTGCTATATCATGGCAACTAGGGCACACCGCAAAACCATTAGCGACGCTGTAATAATGAGCTTGCACACCGTCCCCCACACAAACGCACGCAGCAGAAGTTGAAGAACTTTTGATTGAATAGTACTACTAATACATTCACTAGCATTCAGGGAAATATTCCAGATAAAACATTTCTTGCACACGACCTCGTGACCATGTGACCACTCGCAATCCCTAGCGGAACATACTTCAAAACAGCGAATAATAAAAGAAAACAACATTGAGTTGCAAAAGGACAATACGTTCTAATAAACATCTGCTATCGCGGACCGTTCTTCATAACATCACATAGCTTCGCGGGTCTTTTAGGGGGAAAGACATATACACTTCGCGGGAGTGTTCTGCCGTTGAAAAACTGCGGGAGGTTGAACGGAATCAACTTGTAATATGACAAGTTTTTTGCTTCTACAAAACAGTTCTCACTTTCAATGAAAGCCAAATAGTTTCGCTTGGAAGTGTCACATTCCGGATAGCCGATTATCGATACACCGTCCATAGGCTCATCTGCTGTCGAACGACGAATTGTTCCTGAGAAGGGCCCGCGTGTATTGCATGCCATCAAACATGGCAAGCATGCCACTTTGCCTTATGTAATCAGGCATTTACATCTGCATATTAAGTGTGGCGCAGTAGGACACCAACTCGAGCCGGTCAACATCTACTCGGTGTGTCTGAACGCACCACTAGAATCCCCAGCCGATCTCAACGCGGGTCTTAAAAAACGTCAGCTACCGCGATATACAAAGCCACGCAGTATGCTACGTCAATAGCCGCGACTGCATGAAGTATGTCTGCCGGCAGGGCCCGGCGACTGGCGAAGACGAGATCCCGTCACTCATCAAACATCTGGACAGTCATGATCTAAACGAGTCAGATGACGACGTTAAACACACGCTCTATGTGATCCATATAAACGCAGTATCTATGTGACCCGTTACCTTAAAGCCTACATGACATCGGCACGCGTTTGCGTACTTAATGCAGCTCCATCGAGAGAAGAAGCCAGCAGTCTGCGATGCTCTCCGTCGGTCTGTCTGCGCCGTGGTGGCTCTGTGTGACAAAGCTGACTGTTTGACCCAGCAGGAGCCAGGTGTCATGGATAATCTGGAGGGATTCCCTCTACCCATGAATTGGTGTGTAGTTTTCCTCTAGAGCTAGCGACAGCCGTAAAGTAAACTGTTTGTATTCATTAATATATACATAGAGCAGTTATATATATTATAATAAAAAGAGAAAATAATTATATATATATATATATATATATATATATATATATATATATATATATATATATATATATATATATATATATATATATATATATATATATATATATATATATAGGTTTTCGTCGGGTCAGGGACAGAAAGACGAGAGAGAGAGAGAGAGAGCGAGAGAGCGAGAGCGAGAGCGAGAGAGAGAGAGAGAGAGAGAGAGAGAGAGAGTGGTGTGTGACGGGTGTCGCTTACATACAGTTGGAGTGGCAAGTATCTATCCCATGCCAATTTCCACCCCATCGATATTGAACGCTTGAAGTTCATAGTGCACGCCTAACTCACGGAACTTTTGTGATGCCGATATCTCGCAATATCGTCATATTATATTTAATATTACAATATTATCGGTTCGAATCCAACAGCCGACGGCGTTTACCGAGTCCGCCCGCGAGCATCCGGTTTCAAAGGTCGGCGACGCTATATGACCTAGCGGTTGCATGCGCCGTCAAAGAACACAAGGTGTTCTTAAAGGTGTTCAAGGTGTTGTTGCAGTCAAAGAACCCAAGGTTCGTCTTCTGCTATCGTGTTCGTACGTTGTCACTTCTAGTCGAAGCCTTCCCGAAAGTTCATGGACATCGTCTATTTACCCTCGTGATGATGATTTTCGGCAACACGGTTTCTCCATAATGCACGCCATACTAGGGAATGTTATGCCTAGCGCGTCCATGTTTGCCATCTCTGTGTGGGCGCAGCATACCAGATGACGTCTCAGCGGCGATAGTGGCCAGACTGTCTGTATTTCACCAACACAAACCACGAGTACAGCGGGCTCCAACCACTCAGCAGGACAGACTTCCCAATGCTATCGCTAACCACGCTACACCCGTCTGCAACACCCTCCTGCAATGTCCACATGTGTGGAGTCGACGGCAGGTGTCGTGTGGGTTCTATCACACACTGTTTCGCACCCTCATGTGTCAGATGTCACGTGCCTAATCCCACCCCTCGTCAGTAAATGTACGGTACGCGCCTCACTTCCGGAAGCGCACTGACAGACAGACAGACAGACATGTATTAAGGCCATCCACAATTAGCTCGTGGCTATTATAGCCTCACGTCATGCAAATAAAAAAAGAGGTCGGCAAAGGTATCATACATTCAGTTAACGTCTACAAACAGTCATAAAAGCAGACACATAAATAAGGCGCTAAGTGCCTCCACAATCCGGGTTCCTACACAAGTGACGTTTTAGGTGCGGCCCAAACAAGGGGACGGGTAGCCGAGTCAGATCGGGCAGCAAGGCATTATACAGTCTAGCCGCACGACTACAAAAACGTCGCTTGCCCATGTTCGTTCGCGATCTGGGCACATGCAGATTGCTGTCTTGCCTGGTGGTCCTGTCGCGCGTCTGTGATACCAGAGCAAATTCGCAGGCTAGTGAGTCTGGCTCTCCCAGGCGGCGCACCTTGTGCAGCAAGGTCAGCGTGTGGTACTCAGCGAGGTCCCGCGCGTTCAGCCAGCCCAATTTCTCCAGCAGGTCCGATACATGATCGAATTTTTTGCGGCCGAAAATTACTTTTGCTGCATAGTTAATAATGTTTTGGATGCGAGACAGATTCTTTTCCGTTCCATTGCCGTACACCGAAATACAATACCGGATCTGTGATAGTACCAAGGCATTGACTAAAGCGGAAATGACAGCGGGCGGCAGGTAGCTACTCAGATGCGATAGACCACTCAAAGTACCGAAGCAGCGCCTAGTGATAGTGGAGACATGAGAGTCCCAGCTGAGAGAGCGGTCAAAGATTAACCCGATATTTTTTGCTTCCGAGATGGGAATTAGATTGTGATCGCGAAATTTTACGGTAAATTGGGGGGTGTGGCGCAAATTTTGCTGACTCCCCAGCAGCACTAGTTGCGTCTTTCCGGCATTCACTTTGAGGCCGTTTGCACGAAACCAAGAGTCAAGAGAGGCCAAAACATATTCCATCCTCGTGACGATATTTCCAAATTCCGATTGTTTACCACTAACCAAAATTTGGGTGTCGTCCGCATATTGGACTACCACTGCAACTTCAACGAACAGACTGAGGTCGTTGGCGAAGATGCAGTAGGGGAGCGGGCCGAGAGCAGATCCCTGAAAGACACCAATGCCGTTGGGAAGCGGAGTAGACTTTTTGAGATTGCTCAGATTGTCAGTGAGGCTGACACTCTGGGTATGATCGCAAAGGTATGCAGAAAACCAAGAAGTGTCGATACCGTGGATGCTTAATTTAGTCAAGAGCCTTGAGTGATCAATCACATCAAAGCATTTGCTCAAGTCCAGCAGGCAAAGAAGGGATAACTCTCCTCGATCATTGGCGGATAGGATATGATCGGACATGGAAGTCAGCGCAGTTTCTGTCGAGTGACGTGGACGGAAACCGTGCTGGGTTGAGGACAGGATGTGGTTTTTGGACATGAAGTTGTAGAGCTATTGGTGAATGGCACGCTCAACAATTTTGGCAATGACAGGAACTATGGAAATAGGACGGTAATTAGAAGGGCTGGTAGGATCGCCAGACTTAAAAAATAGGATGAACGAGGGAGTGCTTCCAGGATCGAGGAATATCAGAGAGGGAAATGCTGGAGTTGACCAAATGCAGGAGCACCATGCCGATCGAGTAAAAAGACAGGCGCACCATGTGTGACCATGCATGACCACGTCCTCGCCGCAAGCCGACGAGCCATTCATCCCAAGGATGACGGTCCTTAGCTCTGACAGCGTCAGAGGCGCCACCGAAAACGCACAGGCGCCAACACGTGGTAGACGGCATGCTTGGTCTGGCATCTCTCCCATCTCTCTCACCTCACTCGCAACACGCGGACCAATGCCAACGAAATAGTTGTTGAGTTCGTCATGCGTGGTGTCGGGTACCTTACGGACAGGCTTCCCACCACTGACGGTGGATCTGATGTGCTGCCACATCGATCGACGTCCGTCCTCCTGGATGCGCCGCTGAATGTCATTGCGGGTGTCACGGCGTATGGCGGACCGTACCGCTCTGTTTAGGACGACATATTCTGGTGACCTGTGACCGTATTCAGTCAACGCCACGCGACGGCGAGACATTATATTTTTGGTTGGCTCGGTGACATAAGGGGCGCTGGGATTACGAATGGACACGGCTCTGACCGGAGCATGAGCGTCGAAAATCGGTACAAACACATTGAGAAAACAGTCCCACTTTTGAGTAACAGTCGGCAATGGAAACACACCATGCCAGTCAGCATTAATAAGGTGAGCATGAAGCGCAGCTTGGTCGACCCGGTGGAGACAGCGAGACCGAACAGCTAATCGGCGCGGGCGAGAGCGAGGTACATTGATCAAAGCTCGGATAAAATAATGTGGACTAAAATGACAGAATTGGGTTACGCAACGTTTCACAAAATCGGGGCAGTTGGTAATTAATACATCAAGTAGGGATCCTGTTGAGTAAGTAGGAGATGAAACACACTGAGTCAAGGAGTGGTCAGATATAAAATCACAAAGCATCTTTTTGGCGGAGTCGTGATCCGATTTTAAAAGGCTGCAATTAAGATCACCGTAGATCAACACCTTTGTCTGAGGATAATACACCATGATACGCTGAAATTGATTAGTCAAGTCACCAAAGTCAGCCCTCAGGTCCCCTATAATACGCCTAGGAGGCCGATAGGCGATACACATAATAAATTTCCGCTTACTGTCTGGCCTCACCAGTGTCCATAGCGTCTCAAGTCGGCTGTTTGGAACCGCGACGGTGGCGAGCATGATAGGGGTCACACTGATACCGTCCCTGGCGGCCAGTCCCACACCACCAAAGCCCCGACCGTCCGGACGATCGGCTCGGAACAGTTGGTATCCAGGCAGCACGAGTAGGCGACTCGGAGTCGCTGGGCGGAGCCAGGTCTCACAGAGGCCCATGAGGTAATACTTGTGATGGAGTAAGTGGTCGGAAAGTTCTAGTAGCTTCGGCTTCAATGATTGACAGTTGATTGCCCCGATGAGAAGAGAAGATCCGGATGCGGCTTGATTGGTGGCACATCGCCGGGCGCCGCCCCGACACCCTCGGCGCCTCGCCCCAGGTGCACGCCTGCCACGTCTCGTCCGGCGTACACGGCCGCCAGAGCTCCCTGATTGGCTGCCGCTCTGGATGGCCGACCAAGAGCCCACGGGCACGTGATCAGCGGGCGACTGGCGTTGACCAGGTCCAAGGTCACCCATGGCTTCGGGGGACGAGCGAGGCGAGCGGGCCGATGATGGGCGACCAGAGGGAGTGGCAACGAGCACCAGGGCGTTCACGACGACAAGCAGAACGATGTATCTCAGGAGATCACAATATCCCGGGATGCGCCACAGACGACACATGATGATGTCCAGAGATGATTATTTGGTCCACTCGTGGGGTCCAGGGGCGGCAGAGGGACTCTGCTCGTTGCATCCGTACCCCTGAACCGTAGAATGTCGAATCTGTGATGTAGTTGAATGTAGAATCCGTGATGGTCGTTGATCAACGACGGCGGGGGTCGTTGATCACCCAAGCGGACGTAGGGCACTTCGCTCTTCGCATGCACACAGGGTACTCAAGGAGAGGCACGGGCGGCAGGCTGGGCTGGGTTGCGGAGCGCCGGCGTGCGACCCTCACTTGGGCGCGGCGCGCAGGCGACAACCGACACTCCTGTGTCGGTTCTGATGCGTCACACCCAACGTGTTCTGGCAAGCGAAAGACGTTTCGTCCCGCAGGTATCACACTTGTGGGGACGCTACCCGGCGTAATCTCGTACGTTTAACCAGACTGTTCTTGGCAGCGAACGCATTGCTGCTTGTTTTACATCGCTAAGTTCTCTCTCCCGTGTGCGCTTTCATGTGTCCAGCCAAACTCTTACTGGCGGTAGACGTCCAGACACCTTCTCCACGCGGTTAACGCCCACTCTGGTGTGTGTTCCCATATGTCGAACCCAGCTGTTGTTGGCAGCAAACGCCCTGTCGCATGTCTCACACTTGTTAGGTCTCTCCCCGGTATGAGATCTCATATGTGCAACCAAACTCGTCTTCACAAGAAACGTCCTGCCACAGGTCTCTCCCCGGTGTGTGTTCTGACATGCTTAATCAAACTGTATCTGACAGCGAACGCCCGGCCGCATGTCTCACACTTGTAGGGTTTTTCTCCGGTGTGCGTTCTTACATGTGTAACTAAATTCGTCTTCATAAGAAACGTTCTGCCGCATGTCTCACACTTGTGAGGTTTCTCTCCGGAGTGTGTTCTGATATGCTGAACCAAACCATTCCTATTCATCAACGTTCTGCCGCATGTGTCGCATTTGTGAGGTTTCTCTCCGGAATGTTTTCTGGAATGTGTAATCAAAGTGCTCTTCGTTGCAAACGTGAGGCCGCATATCTCACAGTTGAATGGTTTTTCTCCTGTGTGTGTTCTCATATGTCCCACCAAATTGCGTTTGATAAGAAACGCCCAGCCACATACCTCACATTCATGAGGTCTCTCTCGTGTGTGGACCTTCATGTGCGCAAGCAAATGTCTCTTCTGAGCAAACGTTTTGCCGCATGTCTCGCATTTGTGAGGTTTCTCCCTGGAGTGTGTTCTGATATGCTTAACCAAACTGTACTTCGCAGCAAACGGCCGGCCGCATATTCCACAGTTGAATGGTTTTTCTCCAATGTGTGTTCTCATGTGTTCCACCAAAGTGTGCTTGGCAGCAAACGCCCAGCCACATAGCTCACATCCATGAGGTCTCTCTCCTGTGTGGACCTTCATGTGCCCAACCAAAGTGCCCTTGGCAGCAAACGCTCTGCCGCACGTATCGCATTTGTGAGGTTTCTCTCCGGAGTGTGTTCTGACATGACTAATCAAAGCGCTCTTCGCAGCAAACGACCGGCCGCATATGTCGCAGTTGAATGGTTTTTCTCCGGTGTGTGTTCTCACATGTCCAACCAAACTGCACTTGGTAGCAAATGCCCGTCCACATAAAGCACATTCGTGAGGTCTCTCTCCGGAGTGGTCTTCTCGTTCGGACACATTCTCCACGCGGTCAACGCCCCCTCTGGTGTGTGTTCTCATGTGTCGAACCCAGCTGCACTTGGTAGCGAACACCCGGCCGCATGCCTCACACCTGTAAGGTCTCTCCCCGGTGTGTGTTCTGATATGCTTAATCAAGCTGCATTTGACAGTGAACGCCCGGCCGCATGTCTCACACTTGTAAGGTTTCTCTCCGGTGTGCGTTCTTACATGTATAACCAAACTCGTCTTCATAGAAAAAGCTTTGCCGCATGTCTCGCACTTGTAAGGTCTCTCTCCGGTATGAGATTTCATATGTGCAACCAAACCCGCATTCGCAAGAAACGTCTTGCCACATGTCTTACACATGTAAGGTCTCTCCCCGGTGTGTGTTCTGATATGATTAATCAAACTGAATCTGACAGTGAACGCCCGGCCGCATGTCTCACACTTGTAGGGTTTCTCTCCGGTGTGCGTTCTTACATGTGTAACCAAACTCCTCCTCATATGAAATGTTTTGCCGCATGTTTCGCACTTGTAAGGTTTCTCCCCGGAGTGTGTTCTGATATGCCTAAACAAAGCTTGCTTCGCGGCAAACGCCCGGCCACATAGCTCACAGCTGAATGGTTTTTCTCCGGTGTGTGTTGTCATATGCTGAACCAAACCCATCCTATTCATAAACGTTTTGCCGCATATCTCACACCTGTGAGGTTTCTCTCCGGAGTGTGTTCTGAAATGCCTAACCAAGGTTTGCTTCCGAGCAAACGCTCGGCCGCATGTCTCACAGCTGAATGGGTTTTCTCCGGTGTGTCTTCTCACATGTCCCACCAAACTATACTTGGTAGCAAACGCCCGGCCACATAACTCACGTTCATGAGGTCTCCCTCCGGCGTGGACTTCCATATGCTGAACCAAATCGCACTCGGCAGCAAAAGTGACGTCACATGTCGCACACTTGAACATTTTTCCCCCGCTTTCGGTCATCATGGAACATGTCGTGTTCAACGTCCTGGCAAAGATTGCCTGGTCTGGAGATCCGCCGCCGCCGCTACCGTCGCTGGACACCGTCGTACCTGTGTGGACCTTGTGGTGCTGAAGCAGCCACTTGTGATACTCGAACGACTTGCCACACACGTCACAGCGATACGAATTCGCTGCGGGTCGATTCATCGGTTGTCGTTGTAAAGTGTCGCTGGCGCCCAGGAAGCACTGGCTGTTGTTGCTGCAGTTGACCCTGTTGATGTTGCACTGCGATGTAATTATCGACGTCGTTCGTGCACCTCGACGACTCCAGATCTTCCCAGATTTAGACGCTGGTGCAGTGCCTCCTGAAACCAAAAGCATTGAATTGTACTTTAGCAGATTGTATCCCTTGAGAAGACACACTGCTGATTCATTCAATGATGACTTTGGCTTAGGACGCATAAACTGCTAGTGCTCATGTAGCGCACAGTGCTGGGTTTTTTGCTATCGTACCGTAGGCGGCATGAGGATTTTGAGAAGGCATAGACTAGGACGAACTGTACAGTCGATATATATATATATATATATATATATATATGTGTGTGTGTACACTTCGATACATTTAACCTGGTGAATTATCTCCGAATTGTCACCTAAAACATCACATTTGGACAATTCGTGGAAAATTGGAAAAGAGGAAAGTGACGTGGCGCTTCAGTATCAGGGGCCAGACCTCGTTCCGGCAAGGAGGTGCAGACGAGTCAAAATCATCGCAAGAAGTTGAGCTGAAAACTGGGAAGCACTGGGAGGCTTCCGGTGAGGGGCCGCAGGTTGGGTACATTTTACTTTACCTGCATAGTACACTGTGGGATTAGTATCGATATAGATCTTCCTTCCCTATTGATACGATACCTGATTAATGCGTTTTATTGCAATCATTTATCTCTCCTTAACATGAGGTGAATAGATTCTGTCAAAAACTGTGTGTGTCTGTGCGTGTGTGAGGAGCGGGCTGTTCTTGGGCGCAATTTAAACGCCACAGTTCTTCCGAATCGCACTTTTGGCCGTTGTGTTCTGATGCGCCACATCTACCACAAGTACGGTGACCACGGTAACACCCGGTGGTGTGACCGCGTCTCTGGCATCGAAAGCACCGCATAGGCTCTGGCACGAAAACGCGGACCTTCACCTTCACGTAGCCAACGTGCATCGCAACAGGGAGCAAGTCTGGGGAGTTAAAAGTCAACACAATATAGTTGGTAACTTGGAGCATTTTTCCGCGCATCACCATGATCGTTCGATATTCCCCGACACAGTACTTCGCTAAGCCATCGACAATTAACGCATCGGAAACGTCCCTCAGATTAAAACAGTTGATAACAACCTTTGACAATTTTTGTTTTCTTCGTGAGTGGCTCAACTAAAATAAGTATTGTGACATCACATCTCCTGGCCTGCTTTCGTACGCTGTGCATACATTCAGTTGAGATAAAATATTTCATCGCATCCTCAGTACTCTGAAATTCTGCGTGATCTTTTTCCTCACTCAGCTTCTCGTATCGAAGTACGCCGCCAAGCAGGTCGCATCCACCCTTCTTTCCACATGGTGAGTGTAAGGGACGAGTAGTCTAGCGGCAAGTTGCCCGCCCACAATCGAAATGTTGTGGGTTCGAGTCTCACCTGTCGCTACTCTTCCCCACGACCAATCAGCGTGAGAGATTGACGACACTAGATGACTCAACGGTCGATATGTCGTTAAATCAATAATCAACCAACCAACATGTTGAGTGCATATAGTTTTGTCCAGGTTCGGCTGACCTAAGGATCACCACACGTGGCGACGACAGCCTATACTCTGAACTAGCGGTGGTAGAGATCACGGTACGGGACGGGCCGTGCTGAGGGCGGTGGACCTCTGCAGGTGCTTGGTAGGTGCTACAGCTTACGGTAGGCAAGCAGACGAGCTGGTACTTTGTGAGAAGTCCACAGAACGCCAAAGAAGGTCCAGAAAACGAGAGGTCCACAGAAGCACGTTTTTCGGAAGTTGCCATAAAGCGTATTTGTTCTCGGCTCCTCGTGGCGCCCCACTACTCAGGGGCTCTATAAGGGGGGACGCCACCGACACACGGCGATACCACCCCAGCCGCACTTACAGCACCGCCCACCCCTTGACCTCAGCCGACCGGTCCGGCGGGCACCAGGCGAGAGCCTAGGTCACCAGCCCGAGGTGATCTGTCGCGTGACCCGTATGGGGCCCTACTGGCCCGCCCGCCTGTCCGGGATATCGAGACCAAGGAGGCGCGTTGCTCCCCCGTCACAAGGCATGCATTCAAGGTGCCGAAGCGAGAACAAAAATGGAACATACCGACTTCCCATCGTCCGATGTTGCTGAAAAAAAGAAATGCTGAACTATACCCGAACAACACCAACCAGGAGTGTGGCAAGGGGTGGAAGAAATAGGGTGCGGGGATCAATTGCAAAGAAGTAAATGGAGAGGGTAGCATATGCCTACCACAATGCAGATCCATTGTTGTCTGGACCACCAAAAACTTATTTTATTTCTTTTATGTATATCTACATGGGGATGATTTACAGGGGTTCATGTTGTGGGACTAAACATATGTAGATGATGTGAGACATGGCAGCTTTTTTGGATGACAGTTTAGACTCACATGCATTTAAAACTATTAAGACACCCCTGGCTATGCTCCCGCTCATACTGCCAAGGTGCTATTGGTATGATGTGGGACCATGGAGAGTGAATGTGAGTGTGAATGAAAGGTGAAGTCTAAGATGAAAAGCTGACTTGCTTCAAAGAAGCACTTTTAATCTGAGACCTCAGGGGTGCCATGTGCAAAACTCCAGCATACTTGTGAAATTATGGAGTAACTTACAAGAGTGAGCTGTAAGTAATTACAAGCTCATACACATAGTGGCATATAATACACAATATGTCCACAGAGGGTACACAATGGTACCAACCCACCAAAGCTGACCATTAACATTATATTCGTGTGCTGTGCTGAGCTCCTTCATATGTATCCTCATTGTATTTCCATGTTAGTCTCCTTTGGATATTGCACTGAGTGGTCCACACAGCAGCATTTACATCATTTAAAAAATAAACCTAGCATATGCACCTTTATACCTTTATGAGCTGGGATTGATTCCCTGTGCCCATGGGTGATGATATGTAAGTATATGTAATTGTATATGTGGGTATGTGCATGTATGTGCAACTGTGCATGTGCCTATTTACATCCGTGAATGCCATGGCATCCTTTCTCACCTGGATGCAGATCCACCACCTGGCTGTTGTTCTGTTGACTGTAGGCTGGATCTCCAAATCAACCAACTACCTAGATGGGTGGCTACCTACCTACCTACCTACCTACCAATTTATCCTCTTTCAGCATCTGTTCTGTCATCTCATTACAATCTTATTACATACATCCTACCATGCTGTTATGATAGAGTTGCACTAGTACGCAATTACCTCCTACCTACCCAGGTGCCTGGGTGACCATAAATATTATTACAAATCAAGTCATCATCATTAGCAAGTTCACTTCAGCATGTTAGCCTGAACAGGTGACCACTTGCCCATTTACCTGAGTGGGATACCATTCATTAAATCAATTCTACATACCACACAATAAAACAGAGCACTTCATGGCAATACCTAGCAACTGCTTAATTTACTATCAAGCCAACCTATTACGACTATGAATGGGTATAAACAGCGCTCCTGCATACGACCTTGGAACACCCCTTCAATGAAACTCCTGGCTTACAAACATCGCGCACGCGTAATGATAATATGAAAAACTGCAAGGTATATTATATTATTCAGCTTCGCAATCAGATATTCCAAAAGCTATTATTCAGCTTTGCAATCAGAGAACTGCAAAACAACTTTTTGAATAGCACTTCACTTTGTTTGTCAAATCACATCCTAAAAACTATATTCTAAGGCATATCCATTACCCATTTTATTTAGATGCAATTTATTTACCAGCCACCCTCTGTGGTCAACCAGACGGCGACAAAAATGAACAAGAAATGTTTATTGAATGTTTGAATACTTAAGAAACACGAAACGCGTGTGACTCGGTTTCTAACTAGAATGAAATGAAAACCGAAATTAAATTTTAAAAATAAATGGGCCTTACAAACATATTGATTTGTATACATGTTTCTTTCTTTCTTTTCTTCTTTTCTTGTGACACCTCAGTCTGAGTCCAGATGAGAAAAGCTGAAAAATATACTGGTATCGGAATCAGGTTAATTAGGTGAAGCAGAAGACTGAGACAAGGTAAGGTGGGAATCTAAGGAGTATTACGGTGAATGGAGATATATATCAAGGGCAGGGCAGTTTTCTCAACTACTTAAAACAGGGACTGGGAGATGAATTTTCTGCATGTGAACACACCCTAAGACAATGTGATTATATACTTCCAAGCAAACTGAGAGCAGACGTGCAGGGGGGGGGTTCCATAATACACTTAAATATTAGGTCTGTCAAGAATAAATTTCATGACTTAGAAAACTTTTTAGCTACAACAGGAATGAACTGGTCAGCTATATGTTTATCTGAAACATGGCTTACAGCAAAGTTCTTCAAAATGAGAAATTATCATATGTATGCAGCAAGTCGAAGGCAAGGAGATGGAGGAGGGTCTGCAATTTACATTCATAATAGTTTAGAATCAAGTGAAAGAAAAGATATTGTAGATCAACTTGATGAAGCTGCTGCTGTTGAAATCAAACTGGAGTCTCGAAATAGTACTAGATCATTAATAATTTGCCAGATTTATCGTCCACCAAGTTTCTGCCATGATAATTTTCTTGAGGGCACTGAAAAAATGCTGCAAATAATTGAGAATGAGAGAAAGCTTACAATTTTTCCAAGAGATTTCAACTACAATCTATTAAATATTAAAAATGATAGAAATGTGGAGAGATTCTCAAACCAATTATTGTCATATAGTTTTCTACCAACAATCACAAATGCTACTCGGGTGCAAAATACTACAAGCTCCCTATTGGACAATATCTTCATAAATGATGTTTCATGCATTTCCTCATCAGGTAGAAGACCTTTCAGATCATTTTCCAGTGTTTGTAACATTAACTGCCCAGACAATAAATATGGAGTCAAATTATCCCAAAGAAATACTTGATTACAATCGAATCCATCTCTTAAATGACTATTTATTATCAAGACTGAATAATAGGGTCTGTCACGAAGGACCTTTTTTTGGAAATTGCACTTTGCTTAGTGAAATTATCGTGCAGATCACCTAAAAAAACCTGTGGTCGAAACCAAATCGAAATCAAACAATAAACAAAATATGCGACAGGCCGATAAAGAAACAAATTTGCCGGGCGCCCGGCGTTGAAGTCTCCAGTGATGGCGCTCCGTTGCGATTGGCATCTAACACCACGCGTCCGGCCACCGTCGGAGCGCCGCCGCGGTGCTGTGACGAAAAAGGCGGCAGTCGGTTGTGTGGATGTCTGATGAATGGATTCTGGTGATGAAGCTCATTAATAAAACTCAATGAAAGTGTTTAGTGGGGCAAAAGGCTTTTGATACGCACCAGTCGCTTAATAAGTTGCCTGGATATCTGACGCATGAAAGAAAGGTTCACTTGACGTTGCTTGTTCGTTCCATTTTCAATCAGTAGATCTATCGGCGTATAATGCTAATATTTTCACTTTTGAAAGATTGAACATCTTCAAAATTCCTCGTCTGTTTACATCGAAGACCAATTAAATCATTCTGAGACGCTTGCTATCTTATTGTTATGACAAATAGACCAGGCGAAATCAGCATAATGCTCCGTTCCACTACAACCGAAGGAGACGGGCATACAGCGACGTCACCTTTTATACGAGCGGCCACATTTTTGGTACGAACTATCATTTTATAACTGTTGGTTGGTTATTTGGGCTTTCGGGCGCATCGACTGCGTTGGTCATACAGCGCCCATCATTTTATAACTGTACTACTTGTCTACATGCTCGACAGAAAACCCGACATGAAATCCTTTTTGCTGCTGAGCACTGGCATTGCCGACCTGTGTTTCAACTTCGCCACAATGTAACCGTGGCGGGCCTCTTCACCAATCACCTTCAAAGACGCCTCGATCACCACTTTCACCATCCGTTCCACCGTCTGACTGTGCACGGGGTATGGCGGTACTTCGAGAGGACTCGCGATGATGTCTAGTAAGTCATCATCGGACAGTTGTTGCGTCAAGGGCGGCTCGGTTATCGCCTCATTACACCAATCAATCAGCTCCATGATGCTGTTTGCCCCCATATTCACTTTTGGAAGCTTGAACTTCCGCACTTCGTCAGTATCACTATCGACTTGAGTTCTGCGACACTGCTGGATTTGAGTGACCGCCCTTTCCCGTGTGGCTTGATCTTGGCCTGCTGCCATTGCTAGCAGTACTGCCTCAGGGTGACACCAGTAGCTGTTGCGCTGTATTACCGGCTGCACCATGGCCGCTATCTCAGGTCGCAAACTTTTGAGAAGTTGCACGCTGTGCAGCGCATTACCAGGACCGTCAGAACATTTCCAGTTCTTCTTGATGCAGAACCACATGGGAGTATAGTGGCACACGATGAACTCCGCTAGCATTCTCAGACTGTCTGATGGCTGTTTGGTTGATATGTAGAGCCGGAGAATTCGCGCCGCCAGAGTCAGCCACCTGGAGTGGTTTAGTGGACCGATCTTCATTTTCGCAGTTCTATCTGAGATACAGCCAGTCTGGACACTACGCGCCAGACTGTACAGAATAGCATGGTCTGAACGTAGGTCACTGAGAATCTCCTGCGTCATTTCTGAAACATTTCCGCCATCGATTGGCTCAAAATCGACTACTGGCAAGGTTTCTACTGCGCCTGCAGCAGCCCGGCCCATAAGCCCACTAAACGACTTAGGTCCTGTTGTGACTCCATCTAACTGGCTAAATACTGCACGAAGATTAAGTTCATTTGCATGAAGTTGGTACACAAACCAGTGGACGGGGCGTTTTTGTCCGAGCTCAAACAAACGGATAACACTACCTTTTTGGCCAGTATTAACTCTCGTGCTGTCACAGCCAAGCACATAAACATCCGCACCAAACTCATATGCCACGGCGTTCAGGTCCTGAAAAATGTCCTCCGCTTTCCCAGTCTGTGGGGTAAAATATCCTAAATATGCACTGTCTGGCTCGGATACAACCACAATGTGCTCTTCCGTCTTCTTTGAACTGGCTGTCATAAGCGTGTCGTCTTTTCTACCGTCGAAGTAGAGACCAGATACACGACCTGCATGATCCTCATGGCTCTGGGCTACTACCTCTCTTCTAGTCCGATCCCTTGCTCGCCATACTTTTTTGCTATCCACTATGCAGTCCATATCGTCAGAAGTGATCCGACCAATGTCCACTTGGAAACCGTTTATGATCGCAGCACACGCACGATTAGACACTCCGTACCGACCTGCTGCTAGAGCCGTATTTAGCAGTTCGTCTGTGTTACTGTTCACCATATATTCTGACTCATTGACTACAGATGTGAGCGATGATGAATCTGTGGCGGAATCTTGGTCTGAATATAATCTAGCTGGGCCATTCCAGAAGGTCTAGGTTGTGGTGATGTGACTCTCTCGGCGGTCAGACGCCTCCTTTCGTCCATGGCGCGTCGACGAGTGGTTTCACGGATATCTGCGGTGCCAATTTGCATTTGGCGAGGTCCTCTCTGGTCTTGGATAAAGGGAAACTCCATTCGTGGCACTTTGTCGGCCATCGCACATTTGCAGCTATCGATATCAGCACATTTTCGCGATATCGCGATATCACATTTCAGCACATCGATATCAGATATCAGCACGGCTCGTGTCGCCGTCGTTAATAGGTTGTCCCTACTGCTGATAATCCCAGTTTCCCTTGAAACTTGAGTAACGAAAAGGAACAGGAGACTTGGATTGACTAATAAAACAGGGATGTATGGCATGCGAAGCTATTTTGTGTCGTTAGTGCGTACGCAATTTATTCGAATGATTCATAGCACTGTGAAAGGTGGAGCACAGACAAAGGAAAGTGGAGCGATAAGTCCTTCGGTGAAGTTTAATCTTTACAATCAGATATATCCCGGCTCCCCTGATCTGTTTTTGAATTACCAGAATACATTCATAAGTCATCCACAGCCCGACTGCCGCCTTTTTCGTCACAGCGCCGCGGCGGCGCTCCGACGGCGGCCGACGCGTGGTGTTAGATGCCAATCGCAACGGAGCGCCATCACTGGAGACTTCAATGCCGGGCGCCCGGCAAATTTGTTTCTTTATCGGCCTGTCGCATATTTTGTTTATTGTTTGATTTAGATTTGGTTTCGCCCACAGGGATTTTTTAGGTGATCTGCACGATAATTTCACTAAGCATAAGAAAAACCGTTCAGGCGACACACCCTACTGAATAATTTGAATCAGCACAATGACCCAAATATAGCATGTAGTGATTTGCTTCAGCATATAAAGATGGCATGCATCTTATTACAAAAAAGATTTGCGCAAGTAGGAGGAAAACCCCAATGAAAGCCTGGATTAGCTCTGGCATATTATGTTCTATAAATCTAAAAAAACAAACTATATCAGAAGTTTATTAAAAATATAAATCCACACAACAAGGTCCAATATAAACAATTCCGAAACATACTTATCAAAATACTCAGAGAAGCAAAGAAGCTATACTATTCAAATGCCTTTCACTGCAACAAATCAAATGGAAAGAAAACTAGGAAACTAATGCATGAGCTGATAAATAAACATAGTAGAAAGCAAAAAATCCCAGAAACCATGTTAGATGAAGAAGACAATGAATATAAAACAGGACAAATTTCTAATGCTTTCAACAATCTCTTTTCAACCATTGGCTACAAGTTAGAAAGGAATATCACTATTTCTAACAAAGACCCAATATAATACATTGCAGGGCATGACTATGCTAATTGGGATGAAGAAATGTATACTAATGAAATCCAAGTCGAAACAATTATAAAGTCACTGAACACTGTTGGGGGAGGGGCTGATGGCATCAGCACAAAAACTCTCTTACTGACATATAAAAATATCCTGACACAAATCACCCACTTCTGTAACCTCTGTCTCAGAAGTGGAGATTTTCCTAAGCAACTAAAGCAAGCCATAGTTATCCCCGTATTTAAATCAGGAGAATTGAACAAATTTACAAATTATAGGCCAATTTCTATGCTATCGGTATTTTCAAAAATTCTTGAAAAAATGGTATATTCTAACCTCTTATCTTATCTAGAGCTGAATAATATAATCAGCACTCTCCAATTTGGATTTAGAAAAAAAAACAGCACATACATGCCGATTGCTCACATGTATGACCAAATTACAACATGTTTGGAAAAGAAAGAACTTACATGTGGTCTATATATTGACTTGTAAAAAGCCTTTGATCAGGAACTCTGCTCATGATATTGCATTCTTATTTAAAACATCGATATCAGCAAACTAAAATTAATGATATAGTCTCAGATGCAGAGTGCATTATTATGGGAGTTCCACAAGGCTCCATACTCCGTCCACTACTCTTCCTACTACTTCACAGATTTCTTAATCAACCATTACCAGTCACTGTGATGAATATGTTCAAATACTCATCACCAAGTAACACCAAGTAACACCAAGAGGCATGCTGAACATTTCCATGTACCTTTTTCATCAAAAACCTATAGACTTCATTCCATATTATTTATAGCACCAAGAACTTGGAATACTATCATTGGTACAAAATTTCCCTCCTGTAATCATGTACCTATTAAGAAAGAAGTTAGACAAATAGTTATCAGAACATATTTTATTGACATTATTGACATCTCAAGCTAAATGGTTAGTAAAATTAACAATTTCGCATTACAAAGAGGAGAAGATATATGTAGGTTGATATGTATGATACGTATGTATGAGTAAAGCTGGACAAACAAGTAAATGCATATGCGATGATGCATTTGTACCTATTTGATTAATTGCATGTGATTTCAGCTGTGTGCTACTGTGTGCATGTTTGTGAATGGATGTGCATGGATGCATATCAGTGTATACTTATGTATGTACATGCTAGTATATGTGTATGTATATATATTTGTATGTATGTGTGAGTGCGTGTATTTATGTATGTGAAGTAAGTTTAGGTATACATGTTTCATGTGTGTGGATATCCTGAGACACTGTCACACATATTTGTGTGATAGTGCACATGTATGTACACTTTTCCCCTCATAACACTTTTCACTTTGTGGCCCCAGGAGTCCCCTGGCGTTACTAGCTTGCTACCTAGCTGAGGTGCTCCTGGGGCTACTTCTACTAATAACTGGTGGTGGCCTATCTGCAAAAAAAGAGAAAAAAAAGATGCAAATAGTTATATTAAAAAAAAGTTTTAAAAAACCACTGCCACGCCGTCTACTGTTGTACACGGACCACAGGCGGCTGCACCGTTTGCCAACTCGGCCACTCACGGCTCTACTCCTGCTGCAGACGGACGTGTTGGTTGGGTGGTTGTTTGATTTTTGGGGCGCATCGACCAGGTTTGGTCATTTGGCGCCCATGACTAACAGTTTGCTACGTGCTAAAAATAATCGGGCCTTCTTCCGAAGGATACATGTACACAGTTTCACACACCTAGGTCACATCTTTAAGTATACATAAACGGCAAGAGCACATTACCGTGATGAACAAACGACATGGAGCTTAACACTCGCACGTCTGGATGTCCGCGCAAACTTAAGTGTTTTGGTCATTTTTCGTTCAGGTCATCAGTCAGGTCACTGGGTCATCATAGGTCAAATTCGACCAGATCAGGTGGGACTCAGATATTGACACATATATCAGGAGCTGAAAAAATATAAACAAACGGCAACACTATTCGACAGTCCTTGAAATGCGCTACCGACAATAGGCGGAGCAATTTAAGGTCAGGTCAACCGAAACTCAGGTCAAGGTCATGAAGTCATGACCTCAGGTCAAGGGCTAGGGAGGTCATATAAGGTATCAATCGACACGTCGTGACGATACAAGCGCAATGACGGTAATTTCAGCCTTCTAGCTCAATGCAGTGCGATATAATGCGCAGAAATATGTAGTGGTCTCAGGTGACCTCAGAGACCTTGGTGAGGTCACTGAGCAAAAATGTCAGCGGTAACATTGAGCATAGCTTCTATCTACATGCCACAACCGCTGTGAGATCATTCCGAGCGCAAATATGTAACCAGGAAACATTTGTATATTTCACCATAGCCCTATAATGGGGAAGCCATGGCAGCGACCTGACCTAAGGTCAATGCTACGAGAAAAAAAACTATATACATATCATGGTCCCTGATGAGATCATGATATGCCATACGTTTAAAATCAATCGCCCAATTATTGTGGAAGTTATGCCACCTAGAACTCCGAATGTAGTTGGGTCACTTCGCCTAACCTGGTGACCTGACCTAAGATTACCCAGGATTAAAAAGTATGAGGATATGGGGAAAAGTCCAATGAACAGCTATGCGAGGTTTGGCCTTGCTAACGCGATTAGTTTGGCGGCAAATTAGGAAAAACCGGAAGGGGGGGGGGGGGGCAGGTATCTGGCTCCCGGACGTGCGAGGGTTAATGTCAGAGATATATTAAAATAATTTGTCGTTGGGGATAAAACACGAATCGACTCCTAAAATATCAGTAACAGTAAGCGAATCTACTCGTCGTCCAAAATGGCATCTTCGCTGCATTCCAAAGCGGGGACATGACAACAGGACATGACGCACTGTGAAGTCTACATCACAATGGTCGCGGATAGGCCTGGGCTCATTCATCAGCAAATGAATATGGGTGACGGACGTGTTGACGCGGCTCTGGACCAGTAGGCTTTCCCATACTGAGGCTAACGGTAACCCAACCCTCCGGTGGCTAGAGCCATCACGTCCAGACGAAGCCGGTGGCGGACGGGTCAAATGGTGCGGACAATGATTGGTGTTGATTTATATCCTTGTAGGGCGGTAAGTTTTTATCAGTGTTGGCTTTGCTCGCCCACCCGAAATAATCTCAACGTTCACATGGGATGACATGGAGTATGCCCCACCCAATTCGGCCAGGACGGGCCATTGCCTTCATGTATTCCCCACGTCCGAAATAATTTTGAAAAATCAGCGCCCGTAGGTACAGGTGACCGGTGCATTGTCCGAAGTTCCAGACTCGGAAACACGTGTTAATTTGTACCGAATCGAAGTTAAACATTTGAAGTTCACAGTGCGCAAATAAAAAGCATCGCAGAATTTAGACGCCGGTATCGTGCACCAAACTGAAGGCGACCTTTCACGCGCGTGTTGGGAAATCGACACAAGGGACGAGGTCGTCCCGGGCTGCCGTGGATCTCGTCTGGTTCTGTACCGTGTGCCACCCCTGACCGGCCCATGGCACGAACAACGACGTACGGGCGGCCACGGCCGTCACACTGCCTTTATTTCAGCAGGATACATCACGATTACAGCACGCTCTAACCATACAACACTAAGCACACAACCATACACAGTTGCCGATACTTTGGTTCACCTTGCTCACTTTTCTGAACGCGTTCCAACAAGGGCCCCACATGTAGAGTCGAAGTCACATGTGTGGATCTGCTGTCACAAACATCAGCACACATTACTGTGTTAGCTATAATGTGTCCAATCGTCGCCCTGATCAGTGCTCTTAGTTCCTCACTCGCAAGGCCGCACTTCGATATGGATTCCCACGTGTCACACTAAATGCGTCCTAGAAGTAAACATTCTGCTGCATGTCTCAAATGTAGGGTAGTTGTAATGTAATGTAATGTAAATGTAACATTCTCTCTCTCTGTCTGTCTGTCTGTCTGTCTGTCTGTCTGTCTGTCTGTCTGTCTGTCTGTCTGTCTGTCTGTCTGTCTGTCTGTCTGTCTGTCTGTCTGTCTGTCTGTCTGTCTGTCTGTCTGTCTGTCTGTCTGTCTGTCTGTCTGTCTGTCTGTCTGTCTGTCTGTCTGTCTGTCTGTCTGTCTGTCTGTCTGTCTGTCTGTCTGTCTGTCTGTCTGTCTGTCTGTCTGTCTGTCTGTCTGTCTGTCTGTCTGTCTGTCTGTCTGTCTGTCTGTCTGTCTGTCTGTCTGTCTGTCTGTCTGTCTGTCTGTCTGTCTGTCTGTCTCTCTCTCTCTCTCTCTCTCTCTCTCTCTCTCTCTCTCTCTCTCTCTCTCTCTTTCTCTGTCCTAGGTATGTACTGATTTGGAGGATCAGTGACAGCCGTTGGTTATCATGTGAGCAACTAAATGGCCACTGGAAGTGCACGGGTTCCCACGTGTTTTGTTTCACAGAGTCGCTCCGCCAGAGTTTCACGAATGCTAACGGAATACCACATGTCTGATGTAAAGTCTCCCTCAGGTGTGCGTTTTCATGTGCCTAACCATGTTATCCTTGACAGCAAACGCCCGGCCGCATGTCTCACATTTGTAAGGTTTCTCTCCAGTGTGCGTTCTCATATGCCTAACCAACGCCATACTGACAGCGAAAGCCCGGCCACATGTCTCGCATTTGTAAGGTCTCTCTCCAGTGTGTGTCCTCACATGCTCAACCAATTTTCCCCTCACAGCAAACGCAAGGCCACATGTCTCACATTTGTAAGGCTTCTCTCCAGCGTGTGTTCTCACATGATCAACCAATTTTCCCCTGACAGCAAACGCCCTGCCACATGTCTCGCACTTGTAGGGTTTCTCTCCGGTGTGTGTTCTCATATGCGTAACCAATCCCACCCTGAAAGCAAATGCCCGGCCACATGTCCCACATTTGTAAGGTTTCTCTCCGGTGTGAGTTCTCATATGGTCAACCAAGCAATTCCTGGCAGCAAACGCCCTGCCACATGTCTCACAATTGTAAGGTTTCTCTCCAGTGTGTGTTCTTACATGCTGAAACAAGCCGTTCCTGAGAGCAAACGCCCGGCCGCATGTCTCACATTTGTAAGGTTTCTCTCCGGTGTGCGTATTCATATGCCTAACCAACGCCATCCTGATAGCGAACGCCCGGCCGCATGTCTCACATTTGTAAGGTTTCTCTCCAGTGTGCGTTTTCATGTGGTCAACTAAGCAATTCCTGGCAGCAAACGCCCGTCCGCATGTCTCACATTTGTAAGGTTTCTCTCCAGTGTGTGTTTTCACATGCTGAACGAAGCCGTTCCTGAAAGCAAACGCCCGGCCGCATGTCTCACATTTGTAAGGTTTTTCTCCAGTGTGTGTTCTCACATGCTCAACCAATTTTTCCCTGACAGCAAACGCCCGGCCACATGTCTCACATGTGTAAGGCTTCTCTCCGGTGTGTGTTCTCATATGTTTCACCAACACCGCCCTGACAGCAAACGCTCGGCCGCATGTCTCACATTTGTAAGGCTTCTCTCCGGTATGCGTTCTCATATGTTTCACCAACACCACCTTGACAGCAAACGCCCGACCGCATGTCTCACATTTGTAAGGTTTCTCTCCGGTGTGCGTTCTCGCATGTCTAGACAAACTCGTCTTGATAGCATACGTCTTACCACAAATGTCGCATTCGTAAGGTCTCTCTCCAGTGTGAGAACTCACATGCTCAACTAATATTCCACTGGCAGCAAACGCCCGGCCACATGCCTCGCACTTGTAAGGCTTCTCTACGGTGTGTGTTCTCATATGTCTTGTCAAACGTATCCTCTCAGCAAACGTCTTGCCGCATTCCTCGCACTTGTAACATTTCTCCCCGGCGTGTGTTTTCAAATGGATAGTCAAAGTCAACCTGTGAGCAAACGTCCTGCCACATGTCTCACATTTGTGAGGTTTTTCTCCGGTGTGTGTTCTGACATGATTAAGCAGATTGTACTTCGCAGCAAGCGCCTGACCACATGTCAAACATTTGTGGGGCCTCTCTCCGGTGTGTACTTTCATGTGTTTAACGAAATTGCGGCTGGCAGCAAACTTCCCGTCACATGTCCCACACATGAACGGCTTGTTTCCGGTTCCGGTCGTCACGGTTGACGCCCGGTTTAATGTCTCAGCAAAGACTGTCTGGTCTGGAGATCTGCCGAGGGTACCGCCACTGCACGCCCCGACTCCCGTGCGAACTCTGCGGTGTTGAAGCTGCCATCCGCGACGTCTACACGACTTGCCACACACTTCACACTGATACGAGCTCGCTGCAGGTCGATTCATAGCCTGTCGTTGCGAAGTGTGGTTGTTATCCAGGGCGCAATGGCTGTCGTTGCTGTCGTTGGCGCTGTTGATACTGCATTGCGACACAACTCCCCACGGCGTGCGATGACTTCGAGTACTCCTGATCCGCCCACAGTGAGACGGGGGCTCAGTGACGCCTGAAACCCAAGACATTTAGGTGTGCTTTGGAATATCTCGCAGCTTGACAGGTCCGTGACTAGGACTTACTTTCTACTGTTAATTATAAAAATATATGTTTTTAATATGTTGAAGAGAAGAAAATGAATTCAATTGCTTTCGATCCTCTCAAATGTGTTAATTAACCAAGGAAGTGCCTTGACGACTATCCATCACCAATGGCTTACCAGACTAAAGCCAGGTCCGAAATGCCAGTACCGTTTGCGGGGTCAAGAAAAGTTCCCGTTTCCCCCGAGGAAACGACACTCGAACACAGCATAATCAAGCCGTATTTCCACCGTTCGGGTGCACTTCTGAGGACGACTCAGTATTAATAATGTGCACCTGAACAAGATTATGGACGGACCTCTAGTCGGCTAATTACCGCACGTCCTGTTTGTTCTGCACAGCTTCCGTGCGATTTTGTGGATACCCAAACCGCTTCTGCCGGTATAGCCCAGGGAGCCGACAAGGGTACTGAGTGTAACCAGCACAACGCCTATGGGCGCTGCCACTGTTGGAGCATGAAGTCTGACTAAAAGCTCGATTCACTGGGTATGCTTCTAACATTGGAATGTAAACTTCTAGGAAAATAAAAGAAGAAGAATGGAATGCACACAACTATGCGTGATTCGCATCAAGCGATATTTACGCCTGGCGTGTGACCGCAACAGCATACGAAGCTAGGTGTGAAATCGAAGACGAGTTCTAAACGCGTACATGGCTTAGTGATGCACCCTGGCTTGACTTTATCCACTCTCCCGCTGGAAGAGGTGGACAGAACCTGCCGAACCAAAGGGATGTTTGTTCAGTGCTCGGGAAACGGTATATCCTACCCTGTTTTACGAATGGTTTATCACTGCTGCCAGCCGTGCTCCGCCTCGATCCAGCAAGAAGCAGCTGGATCGAGGTCTCCTCCAACTGCATAACACGCCCCGTGGGGACGGCCGACCCCGCGGACGCTGCTTGGTCATGGCTTGCGGTCAGGGGCATCAGAGCACTACCGGGCGTTCGCGGCTCAATGGCAGCGCACCGCTGTCCACAGTCGTGATCGCGCCGCCGCCTCCCTCCGCTCCAGGGCCAAAGCCCACCACGACCGCACCGCACGGCCTCTGTCGCACCTGGCCATTGCTGTCATGTTAATGTGCAGAACACCATCACTCGCTGGGACCGGGTGAGGGTGGTGATTGGCATCGGGGCCACCGGTGGTGCCTGGTGAGGCTGCCGAGCTGGCGGATCTGCTGGCACAACCGCAGATGTATGCACCGTCACCGGCCATCTCCCGGTGCGGCAGGGTTGCCCCCGGCTGAACGGCGAGGCGGCGCCACAGCGACGGGACGCCAGTGCGCCCTTCAGCAGGGTGAGCGAGCCCTGGTGCCACGTGAGGCCGCCCCTCAGCAGCGTGAGCCAGCCCTGGTGCCACGTGAGGCCGCCCCTTGGCAAGGTAAGCGAGCCCTGGTGCCACGTGAGGCCGCCCTTCAGCAGGGTGAGCGAGCCCTGGTGCCACGTGAGGCCGCCCCTCGGCAAGGTAAGCGAGCCCTGGTGCCACGTAAGGCCGCCCTTCAGCAGGGTGAGCGAGCCCTGGTGCCACGTGAGGCCGCCCCTCAGCAGGGTGAGCGAGCCCTGGTGCCACGTGAGGCCGCCCCGGCGCCGGCCAACCCCGACCCTGACGACACGCCAGCCACTGTTGTGCCGCGCAGTGGACGTCAGCGAACTCGGCCGGAACGGCTCGGTGTGCAACGGCTCCAGCGACGTACGACTGACTATGTTGTGTTGAGTCTATGCGCTCGACTCGGGTGGCGGTGTGAGGATCAGTTCCTCTCACAGTCGCCAGGTGACCGCTCGGTTGTGACTTGTGACCGGCGCCCGAGGCGGCCGGGTCACGCGTCGGCGAAAACACGAAAACAAAAAATCCACTCGCTGCGAGTTAGTGAACATAACCCACATGGTCATAATTTCCTCCCTAAAGCCAGGCGGTCGCTCCATTCGCCATATGCGCGTCGGTACATGTGGTTACCATTTCCTACTGTAGCCAAACGACCGCTCTCCGAGTAGTATGCCGACATTCACAGATAAGCGGCGCAAGGGACTTCAGTGATAAGTCCTGGCAAAGTCTCAGTGTCCTCAATCTTACCATGGTGTTCGTTTATCCACAAGTCAACATTAATGCAGCCATTAGCAATAGATTGTTGCTGTTTCGAAGTACGCCGTAATATTCGGTGGTATTCGGAGGTAATTCTCAGGAGTTACATAGTAAACTGAAGCAACTTGGAACAGGGAGAACAGGTGACCAAGTTTGGTCCTAATTTGAATACACCCCGATAAACCGCCACAACGTACACAATGCCACAACGTACAATCCCATGGCAAGTCGTGTTGACGTCATCGTGCCCGCTCGCGCCGGTCAGGCTCACCGTCCGCCGCCACCGAACGTGTCGGGGAGCAGCACAACCACGCGTCAACAGCTACCGGGTACGGCAGCTGCGTACACACGGCTGGTAGGTTCAAGGTACTTCGGCCCTTTTACGACGCACTGAGCTGCTGGGTCATATAGCGTCGCCAACCTCTCACGCCGGTCGGTCGCGGGTGGACTCGGTTATACCGGTGGTTATGGGATTCGAAGCCACGATCTTACGATCAACGGCTCAAATCCCTACCGACTGAGCTACCGCAGCCCTCAGAGCTGGTTTGATATACAAAGCCAACAAAGATGCTTGGTCTTGGCGATACTGCAGCAACGTTTTATGGGACACTGCTGTGATCTCTGTCGTATAACCACAGTCAAAATGTAATCCACAAAATCCAAGTCAAGGCCAAAGGCTTCAGCACCATGGATTATCTGCATACAGACTTTGGTGTATGGAACCCAGTAGGCAAATATTCTCAGACGAGAGCGATATCGAGTGTCGCGTTCTGATCCACGGACCTCCCGTAGCATTATGGGCAGACCGACAACAATATGAGGATTGTGACAAGGACTGCTTAAGTGGCAATATGGTCAAATGGCAATCGTGAACATTTAGTCGGAGCAAGTGCAGCATGTATGTGTAGAAGTTATTTCGTCGCTACATTCACTCGGACTCACCCTCGTCCAGCACTGGCTTGTACTTGCTCTTCAGACCTGCCTTCAGGTCGCCCTCGTCCAGCTCTGGCTTGAACTCGCCGTCGTCCAGTACTGGCTTGAGCTCGCCGTCGTCCAGCACTGGCTTCAGGTCGCCCTCGTCCAGCACTGGCTTGAGCTCACCCTCGTCAGTGAAGGACTCGTCCTGGTCGTTCAGTTCGCTCTTGATGCCATCACAGCTCGCCCCGTCCAGCACGCGGTACTCGCCGCTCGACAGCTCCAGCTCGCTCGCTGGACATCTCGGCTCCAGTTGACCATCACCTGCAGGCGGCGTGGTGTAAGTGGTCTGCTGCAGCAGGGGCGGTGCTGGTGATGTGAAGATACATCACCAAACATAGAATGGATAGCATTCCTTGACAAGGCGGAGTTGAAGGGGGCTCTCAGACCATGCCTCAAGTCGTGTAGCTTGAGCTAGGGGCTGATACAAGAGGAGGGAGTTGAGGGCACGTACCCCAACAAAAATATGGTACCACTCTTACCGAAAAAGGCGCCCCTCCGAGGAGGCTTGAGTATACCCAACAACGCCGACCAACGGACTTTTCAGCCAAACGTGCCATTTTGAGAGGAAGGGGTGCCCCTTAAATACGTGCTAGTGCAACCCCTTTTCTCAAAGAGTTTCCAGCTGTAGACGACCCCCCAGGGACCTTCCCCGTGGCGCCTACCCTGCTCGCGAATCTCGGAACGGGCGCCGGCTTGAAGGAAAGACAGGCGATTATTTCGAAAGCCAGCAACAATGTATGCAAACGAGTTTGTCATACCAAATTTCTGACACAAAACGCTGACTTGGAGGAAAGATGGGCGATTATTTCGAAAACGAGCAACGATGTATGCAAACATGTTCGTCCCACCAAGCTTTGCATGGGAAAAAAATATTCAAATCCGTTCAGTGTTTGCACATCAGAATGCAAGATTGGTTTGCTTTTTGGTCGCGAGGGCGATAACTGGTCCCTTCCCCTATACATGGATAGGTATCCACCATGGAACAGGCAGATACACTTGTCAGGCCTCACCAGTTACGGTCCTCGGCTGCTGTCCCAGTGTGTCCGCCGTACCGTCCGCTCTGAAAACCGGCACATCCGTGAGTCACGGCCACAATGCACGGAGGATATCCATGGTCCAACCCGCAGGAGGTAGCCATAGGGTCGCATCAACTGCATATGCTATGCAGCGGTTATGACCTTGTCAATACAACACAGAACTACAGACCGTGGCTCTGAATGACGTGGGATGCGTCGAGGCATATAACTTCTGATAATGCATGAGTTCTGATCGTACCGTCCTGATGCTGCCACGTATCAAAACAGCCGGGCCGTACGGAGAATGAGTCACACACGTCAGCGAAGAGACACGTAACTCCTGATATTGCCGGGGTCGTGATGGTATCGTCCTGATATTTTCACGTATAAAAAAAAAGGCCAGACCATGGGGAAATAAATGAAATGCATTAGACAAGAGACATACAACATGTGATGTTGCAGGATTTATGACGGTACCATGTTCATGCTCCCATGCATAACAACAGCCAGACGGTGAGGATAAATCACAGGCGTTAGAGAACACACAAATAACTCCCGAGACTGCATGAGTTTGACGGTATTGACGCCCTGTTAGCAGATCAATGTCTCGAATTGCAGGTATCCTACACATGCTCTTAATTACATCGCGTTCATACTTTTGGACTAAGCAGAGCTGGATCACAAAATTGCTATAATACGACGGTTGTCAAAAGGTAATAAGAAATCAAGTTTCGTTACCGACTATCAGGGCAAAAAACCGTCTTGTTGATAAGCGCATCCAAATCGTTAGCTAACTTCAGCTGGGAGGATGGATGTGACCTGATGTAGGGACTCGAACACCCTCTGTCAGGACAGGCCAGGAAGTGGAATGCTGGCCACCGCTCGACCGAGAGGGAGGCATGGGCACCTGCTTGTGATACCGGCTCCAGTAAAGACAAACGGGAGTGCACACCTGCAACTACACACCCCTGCCATCAGGCACAGGCCAATGTAATTTGTCGGAACTTTTGGCATTGCAACACATCGTAATGTCACCATCATTAGACCAAATCCACAACATGTGGTATTCTATCGCCTTCCGTCGTACAGTCATAACATACAAGTTCATAATGGAATACAAAAACATGAAGTATGTATCAAGAATAGGTAGACATCGTGGTTACAGACGATAACCAACAGCTCAGACTGCATAAAAGATGATACTAGATGAAGAAAGATAAATGCATCTTCAAATATATAAAAAATATACATAACTAGAGAACTAGATCAGGTTGCCCGTGACAAAGCTACTGTGGATAATGCTGCGGTTTAGCTATAAGAGAAATTGCTTGCAGAATCGTTCACTGTCATCTCCATTCCTGCAACCACATAGATTATACGCATGATGCACACTAATGTAATCGAATTGAAGAAAGCTGGATCTAAAAACCGTACAGAAGACCACGGCGCAGGTCTTTGGTGTCTAGCCGGCACGGCACAGTAAAACGAGCCCCAGACTGACAATATTGCTTACTTGAGTTCCTGTTTAGGTGGGATGCAAGAGAAGTCGTCCGACGGAGAATGCGGACCAATGAAGACCCGCTCTTCCTTCACCCTGCCAGCCGGCGTCAACTGATTGGAAGCCAGTGCAGCGGAGGCCGGCCCAACCTGCGTTTGGAGAAGAGTTGCCGGCGTCAAGAATGGTGTGTACAGTCATCAGGGTTCTGTTGAAACCTCCATTTACAAACGGCATTGCAGTCCAGCCGGGAATGCGAATATGCTAGGGTGAGAACGTCTTGTGTATGCGAGAATTGCGATGTGGTTCGCTGTTCTGACTTCGACAGAACTTCATGAATTAAAAAGCACATTTAAAGTGATACTTATGCCCGGAACACAGAGACAACCAAATCTCATGCATAGAACAGTAATATTTGCCTAAATATCAGTGCATCTTGTTTGAAGAATATACATGGTTGGTTGGTTGGTAACTGGTGGTGGACTGGGGCTTAGGGGCGCGTCGACATCCAGGGTCATTTTGCTTGGTTGGTTATTGGTTTTACGACACATCGACCGTTGAGCCACGTAGCGTCGCCAATCTCTTAGGCCGATTGCTAGCGGGCGAAGAGTAGCGACAGGTGAGACTCGAACCCACCGAACCCTTTCGGTTGTGAGACGAGCAACTTACCTCTAGGCTACTCGTGCCCAGATAATACATGGGTGGGGGTGGACATAAACAGCACACGTATGTTCTGATGCAGACAAGATGCATATACACATGATGACCAAGCTCCATAAACTCACAAACAATGCACATTGGTGACTTGTAAATTAATATTTTGTGCACCACCAGTATTGGAGAGGTGTGAAAACAGGGTGGACATCAACTACCGACATATGCTACGATATTCCAATATGCTCAGCCAATACGCCCAGCTGAGAATGTCTTGAACCACATTGAACTTTGTTGGTCAGTTATTGTAGCTTAATGGTGCATGGACTGTGTCAGAACATCGAACTTCATGCTGTTGGACAGTAGCTCCATGATACTGAGATTGCTCTAGGTGGTGGTGATTATTCGCCCCACCAGACTGTTATTATATGAGGTGATGGTACTATTTGCTCCAGGTATTGACTGGCCACGTGGCGTGTCGAATCTCCCGCGCCAATTGGTCACGGGCGAGGAGTGGCGACAGGTGGGATACGAGCCCACAACCCTTCGGTGGGACACGGTTACCTTAACCCTAGATAATGTATGTCATTAGCTGCTCCGATGATTTTTCCAATGCTGCCTTGGTAGCTTAGTTGGTTAGAGCGCTGGCCTGCACTGGTCTCCCCTGTCCTGGCAACATAGGGTTCGAGTCGCTTCATGCGCTCCTATTTACCTCCCTCCCCATGCGCTCGTATTTACCTCCCTCCCCGCACTGTGAGGCTCAGTTAGCAGCTGGCCTGATAAGGCCGGGGACGAGACACCGGGGCGGCCTTGTCGGTGCGTTGACGGCACGCTAGACCCTCGGTTCAACATACAGTCATTGAACTGGGATTCACAGATCGGGTGGTGGGGCCAGTATCCACGCAACAACCTCTGCATAGCAATAGGTTTGTTGGTTATTGTTTTTTACGACGCATCGACCGTTACGTCATGCAGCGTCCTCAATCTCACACCCTGATTGGTCCCGGGCGAAGAGTGGTGACAGAAGAGACTCAAACCCACAGCCTTTCGATTGTGAGAAGAGTAACTTACCTGTATAATACTCGTCCCCTTTGGCCCATCAATCCACCCAAGGAAGAATTTGGACAGCATAATTTGCTGTAAAACTACATCCTCGCCCCTAGATTACTTCAGGATAAATATTGTGATGCAAGCTGGTACATGTCAAAATAAAAAGGAGAGCTAATCCCTCAAGGAGAAAATTATAACACCAAATGCTGCATTGCACAGTGAGTCAATGTTGAAAATCTCTATGAAGCAGAAATTCCATCGCATAAGTCATTCTTTTAAGAAATATTTTGACCATTTGAGATTAAATATTATGGTGCAAAGGGATAAAAAGTCAAAATTACGTACCATATTTGGTTCTCGGTGGAGTTCTGCGAAATCAAAGGATGTAACAGACACTTTATTACTGTGTCAAAGGCATGCAGTTCTTCTCAAACTGGACAGGGCCGCTCAGGTCAACTCTTGTACCAGACACGCGGCAGCGGAGCAGTTAGCTGGGGTCGCGGTAGCTCAGTCGCTATTAGTGTCAGACTCCTGACACACTCTCAAGGTTGTGGGTTCGAATCTCGCAACCAGCGGCATTTCCGAGTCTACTCGCGACCAATCGGCGTGAGACGTTGGCGGTGCTATATAGCCTAACGGGTGACTTCTGCGGGAGCAGCCTAACCACACATGGACTTCATGCGATCAGCTCACCATTTCATCGTCACAGCGTCTGATCTTCAGACGAAGTCGCTGATAGGTGGTCCACGGTGCTGGCTGGGCCGCTGCGTCACCACTGCCATCTGGCGTAGCATCATGGAACTTAAAGTTGACAGTAGGCTGGACAGATGGCAGGAATGATGGGTCCATGTTCAGGGTGGTCTTGCAGGACATGCTGGAAAATTGTAAGTTATTTGCACACTTCTGGGCAAATCAGCTCACGCGAACTGATGCATTCAGGTTTGTGTTTGGCAGAGTGAGTATGCCATTGGTTCAAATTTGAGTCTGAGAGACATTGAAAGCATTTGCAATGCCACTAATTCTATGGCAAATTTCAACATCCTACTGTGCTAATTTTGACATATCACACCTAAGGAAAACCCCTTATTTTAATGCTGTGTATTTTACTATTGCCTACAGACTATGCCCTACAGACACTGGGAACCTACAAAATGCTGACACAAATCTGGAGCCAAATTTCTTCACGTTGGTAGCAACGCAGCATTAGGTTGCTACCATTTGTTCAGTGATCCTTATGGTGGCAATGATTGGTGATGGCCAGTTAGTGGCAGACTTGCAACAGGTCACACCAACTAACATTGTTATGCTGCAACTCTTATTCATGCTCCAACTTTAGCCCTCTGAATCTAGGTGCTTTTGGACTGGTTTCCTTTTCAATTTGAGGATTTTCAGAAAATAAATTGCTTGAGATTTTTCTCATTTCATTTTTGGGTTTTTCCAAAAAGATATATTAGGCTAGTAGATCTGACACCTTACATTTTTTTTGTATGCTGTGCAAACACTCTTAGCGTTAGCATAGCATAAATCTACAAGAGGATAGCATCTCCACAAGAGCTCTTGTTAGGTAGCTCAAGGGCAAAAGCTAGCTCCTGAATGAGCACCACATAGGCCCCATAGACATATTCCTGGTGATGCCCCTGGGTTCATTCAGTGCACTCAGGTCATGCTTATGACATATGCTTCTCTGCAAAAACTGGTGTAGGCAGATCTTTTTGTAGCTTTCTTTGGTTATCAATTTCTTGAAAATGCTGGGATCATACTCTTGTTTACCCAACATCCAGCAATTCAGAAACATGCTTCATTGTGTGCTAACACATTTTGCTTAGGCAGTATCCTGATCAAAATGGTGTAATAAGATTTCTTCTTCATTCAATTTGCTTGCCCTAGTTCCGCTTCTATGCTGAGGTTCTGCACAGTAAGGTATGACAGCTGAAACAGAGATGTATACCTCCCACCATTATATCTAGATGCTGAATTCATACTCTTGGTAATCAGACTGCAACTTATGAAATGTTTCATGAAGGTACATCTGGAATACCAGTGCTATTGTACATCAATGTTCAGGCATGCATGGATCATTAATAATCCATCTTCAAATTATTAAGCAAGAATTCAGTGCATGCATGGCTCTGGGTCTAACTTGCCTAGACAAAGTATGTTTTACAAAACTACCATATGTCAATGTAGGTAGGCACACATTTGGAAAAATATGGTGCTCCCAGATTTTTGGAATACACAACATCATCCTCTTGAGAAAATGACCTTTTTCCTCATTTGAGGTGTGATTTCTTAGGTTGGCAACTATTTGACGATGAACTGCTGTGATCAAGTAAATATACTCAAAATTCACAGGCAGGGCCGAGAACCGAGGTACGATGCATATTTAAAAAAGAGACCCTCCATACTAGATGACCACAAAATACTCCTCTCCATATCCAGGATTACAATGAATAAGTCCACCATAGCACATGCATGACAACAGAAGGGACAAACCGAATTCTCGCTGGAGACAGAACAAGATAATAACTCACCTGATTAGCGGAGGACAATTACTTGCTGAAAATAAAAGTAACCATTGCGCACGATTTGCCGAAAATCTTCCGCAGCCAGATTCCTACCATATGAACCTTCGGATGACGTTATGCGAGGTTCAAGGAAAAGTTCGATCTACTTTCTGGTAAAGGTATCAGCCCTCCCTGGAATACTGAAAAGCAAGCCTTCTATTCCTATAATGCTTGTCTATGCTGTTTTTATAATGTTCAATGTGCTGCTACTGACAATGGTTTCTGGAAGCTGGTTCCAGTGTTCTACTACTCTGTTGGTGAAGAAAGGTCGTCTTAACCTTGTCCTGCTGTGGTTAACTTTAATTTTGAATTGATGACTTCTAATGGGGTCCGCTACACAAATTTGGTCAGCGTTGGTTTCCGATGTATAAAATCACGCTGAGTTGAAAAATGCTCATATTGAATGTTGAAAATGCCGAAATCATGGAGAAAATCCACTTTCTTTAAATGCCCTCGGGGCAGTATTCACGCGTGACGTCACTCGATAGTAAGCCAAATGGCGCATACGAGACAAACAATATAAACGCGTATACAAGGTGGGAAGTTCATACGGCCTTGGGAAGTTCGTTCGTTGTGGAGGGTATCTATTAGTGTTTTGAGACATATTTTTCGCATTAGACAGTCAGATTGTACTATTAACTGGAAGGATGGAGCCTGGGTATGTAAAAGCGGATTCTAGAAACCTCCCTGACATAAATCACATCATGGTAGCTGAGTTTTTCTCCAAGTCCGACCTCCACGTGTCTGCTGAGATCCGGGCGGTGAAGAATCAGAGGTGAGACATGATGGTTACAGGGGGGTTTGAGATTGTGGTACAGGAGGGCGGGGGAGCAGCAGCTGGCATAATTTATTTATGCTACTGGTTTTACCAATTAAAACTGGCTGGCAGAAAATGCTGGTGGCAAAAAGGATTTTAGTAGGAATGATAACATCAGTTGGCTGCCTATGGCGGATGGATATGGCTACATCCATAGCAATCTACAATTTCATAGACTTTTCCCCATGTTTGTACAAGGGGGGGGAATATATAACATGCATCAAAGGTGGTAAATGCAATGAATAGGTTAGGGCACCATTACTCCATATCATGCACATAGTGTCCCCTAAGACAAGTATGATGGTCATAATTTGGCCTTGTTACTTGTAAGTTGGAATTTACCCCTATTCTTTAACATGCCCATCAGCTGATATTCTAAATTTTTGTAGATACAGAAAATAATAGTTAGCAACCATAGATCACTGACTGACATGGGGCCTAGTGATCATTTGGCAATTTCAAACAGGTCAAATAATTGTATTGTTCACAGAAATGCTTAAAGCTGTGTCAGCAGGCCTCGCATGCATGCCATGGCATATGATTTATGTGCATGTTAAGTTTGCAGGTACAAATGTGCTTACCTAGGTACCTATACCCACCATTTAGATGTGGTCAGTCGACAAAAGGTAAATTATTTTGCAGCAAGTTATTTTTCAATCGCAATCTAAGAATAAGCTGCAGCCTTTAGGATGGTTACTACCAGGATGCAGGCACTAGAAGATGAGGTCAGGGCCCTTAAGGCAGAGCTTTCCAAGCTCAAAGCTTCCCTTGCTTCACAGGGATGGCCAGAAGGGGTAAAATGTAAAGGGCAGTCTGTAGCAGGGGCATCATATGCCCAGGTGGTCACAGTGGGTATGATGGGAGGAGTTTGAAATTGTTGAGTGTATTATGCAATAGCAAGAGAGTCTCTTATTAAGTCTGAACGCTTTATGAATTTGTGTGGGGTGTGCCTAGCAGTGGATTCAGCACCTTCCTTTGGGATGTGATGCTGATGAGATTGTCTATGGTGGCACGATGGGTGTGATGGGAAGAGCTTGTGATTGTTGAGGGTGTTATGCGGGAGCAAGTGAGTGGTGCTAGACAGGCTGGGATACATAGCTTCCTAGGAACTTGGGATAAGGATTGATTGGGGTGGGAGTATGTACATTTCTAGTACCTTTTCTAGATAGGCTTAACCCAGATGGGCCCCTGTGGCTCTTATTAAGCCTTAATACTTTATGACTTTATGACTTTTATAAAAACAAAGGCAGGAAAACAATCTTTTGGTTACAAAAACCAAATAAGGCAGCTGATCTGGATGATCGATTGTCACATGAGCTGGATGATGGCCAAATATTTTTCGTAATCAGCATCAGCTAATCAGCGGTGGTCATAGTTTTCTCTACAGGATGGTGTCTGGCATTACCCACTGTCTGGGATTGCCCTGCCTTCCCCTACTGTACAAATGAGCATTGACAGCATTGACTAGGGGCAAAGGTGGATCCAAGGGGTAGTGAAATGAATCCATTGACAGTTATTGCATACACACACATTACAAGAAACGAAAAGTGGTCTCGCTGAGACCCAGCACCCAAAATAGGAGTTTTAGTCCCCTCACAGTCTGAGCAGTGGGCAAAAATTGTACAAATTGAATTTCTCCAGTTTTTCCATTTTCAGGCAGAGGTTGAACTTACCTCAAAATGATCTTCACAGCAGAACCAGGGAGCAGAAGACACCAAACTGTCCTTATCGTCACGCCTCGCCATTTGGGCCCATTTACGTCGGGGTTCAACAGCACGGGGTACTGGTAGGAATATTTTGTTAGGCGTGAGAGAGGTAGAATTAGTGCACTGAGGCACAAAACACCACTTATAAGTCACAGTTGAGCTCATTTTCATGGACTTTTACGCACAAATTCGAAACTCTTGCCAGCACGCTATTTCCCCACCCTCGTCAGGCGCAAATAACCTTGTAAATAATACCCTTGGCAGTCGTACTATCGAGTGACGTCAGTGCTTTGTCAGCCAATCAGATTATGGGAATTAAATGACGTAATTAATAGGTTTTTAACTATTTTTGTACTTTTTAGCTTATATAAATCACAAATAACAAGCACATACTGACTTATAATTTAAAGCACATATACCCAACATAATCTTTACCCGGCTCAAAAAAGTGTAGCAGACCCCATTGCATCATTTCTGTTAAATTCAAACATTTCCACAAGATATCCCATCTCCTGACCATGGAAAAACTTAAAGAACTCCATGAGATCTTTCTTCTTCCGCAGTGCAGGCAACATAGAAATAACGGTAATAAAAGCATATTGACCAATACTCCAGCCCTGAACATATCTCTGTATGTCTGAGCACGGGTCGGGCGCTGCCGGCAGTTCTTGCTTTTCAACTGCTGAGACAGCTGTCATCCATTTTTGTCGACAGCATGAAGTGTAGCCCAGCCTCTTGAGACAAACGGTCCGGAGTCAATGTGAGGTCCGCTTCCTGTGGACGTGCTTCGACAGCCGTCTCACGTGCCGAGAACGTTGCAAATTCCTGTGTGAAGCGTCCTTTAGGCATACAAAACCTGAATTGAAAACTGAAGTGATCAAAACCTAAACACGCTGGGATTCTGCGTCACTGCGCAAGCGACTACACCAAGCGCGCTCTGAATACCACGCATCACTCGCGGCCCTAAGCATTGCTACGGAAGCATACCGCACATCTGGTTGAGACAAATGAGCCCTCTCTCGCCGTACACCGTCAGATGCTAGGCGTGCGGTATGCCCTGAAACCAGCACATTTTCCCAATAGTCTCCCACATCAGCACATTGCATCTTTTTCACCACAGACAGTGGCCACACCTGATTTGGTATGTGTGCCCCACACATTGAAGGATCGACACGGCGGTGAACAACGCACGCACATGGTGCAGATGAGAAGGTGCAGGTGCACGTCGACGTGCCTGAAGTCGGCGTCCCAACGTCTGCACGACCCGCTTAGCCGCACCAGCGACGAGACAGAGACACGCGACAACAGCCGGCTTCTGCAGGACGGCGCGTGCCGCAGGCGGCTCGGCGGAGTCACGCTGCGTCCGGCAGCGTCAGGCAGCGTCCGGCAGCGTCAGGCTGCGTCAGGCAGCGTCAGGCAGCGTCAGGCTGCGTCAGGCAGCGTCAGGCTGCGTCAGGCTGCGTCAGGCTGCGTCAGGCTGCGTCAGGCTGCGTCAGGCAGCGTCAGGCAGCGTCAGGCTGCGTCAGGCAGCGTCAGGCTGCGTCAGGCAGCGTCAGGCTGCGTCAGGCAGCGTGGCAGGGCGTCAGGCTGCGTCAGGCTGCGTCAGGCAGCGTCAGGCTGCGTCAGGCTGTGTCAGGCTGCGTCAGGCTGCGTCAGGCTGCGTCAGGCTGCGTCAGGCTGCGTCAGGCAGCGTCAGGCTGCGTCAGGCAGCGTCAGGCTGCGTCAGGCAGCGTCAGGCTGCGTCAGGCAGCGTCAGGCTGCGTCAGGCAGCGTCAGGCAGCGTCAGGCAGCGTCAGGCTGCGTCAGGCTGCGTCAGGCTGCGTCAGGCAGCGTCAGGCTGCGCCAGGCAGCGTCAGGCTGCGTCCGGCAGCGTCAGGCAGCGTCAGGCAGCGTCAGGCAGCGTCAGGCAGCGTCAGGCAGCGTCAGGCTGCGTCAGGCTGCGTCAGGCAGCGTCAGGCTGCGTCAGGCTGCGTCAGGCAGCGTCAGGCTGCGTCAGGCAGCGTCAGGCAGCGTCAGGCTGCGTCAGGCTGCGTCAGGCAGCGTCAGGCTGCGTCAGGCAGCGTCAGGCTGCGTCAGGCTGCGTCAGGCAGCGTCAGGCTGCGTCAGGCAGCGTCAGGCAGCGTCAGGCTGCGCCAGGCAGCGCCACAGCTGACGGTGTGAGAGGTGGAGCGGCGGTCGGAAGTTGCTCGGCCGTCGGAGGTTGCTCGGCGGTCGGAGGTTGCTCGGCGGTCGGAGGTTACGCGGCGGTCGGAGGAAACGCGGCGGTCGGAGGTTGTGTGGCGGTCGGAGGTTGTGCGGCGGTCGGAGGTTACGCGGCGGTCGGAGGCTCGCCGTGCTGCACGGGTCCACGCGACGCAACGCAGCAAACGCGACGCCGTCACCGCGCTCTGTCTAGCTGTCTAGCGACGTGCGCATTGTGTGCGGTGACTCTGTACGTTGTGGGTGTGTGTTGACTGGCGTTGGCTGGCAGTACAGAGTGTAAACGGCGTCTTCTCCGTACGCCACACCCACTCTGGGCGGCGGGCTGAGGCGGAGACGTCTGGCACATGCTCGCCCCGGCCGCCGGCTGGCGCCATAGTCGTTCGCGGGGCATCGGCAGCGAAGGCTGTTCTTGCAAATAGGCGTGGGAAACATTGATGGCCGTGAACAGCACAGGGACATGAGTACGATCCCCGCGCTTCGTGCGAGTAAGGGTGACATTAACGACCGACGAGACCTCGTCTTGGTACAGCTGCACCAGCATGCGCTACATTAATATAATCGGCCCAGCACGCTCGAACGCTTGTCGACAGGTCATACTCGGAACGGAAGGAACGAATGAGGCGGGAATGGACGGCGCCACGTACGTCTGCATGGACCCCGAGTTCAGCCTGCTCTCCGCCGACCATTGCCTCGTCTACTCGTTCGGCATCAGCAACGACTGGTCGTTCGACTGGGACATGGAGCGCTTCGGCTGCACGGTGTACGCCTTCGACCCGTCCATCAACACGACCACGGGAAGCCAGAACGGCACCATCCTCTTCCTGCAGTACGGCATCGGCGAGGACCACGCGGACGACAACGGCTGGCCGCTCCGGACGCTCGACTTCTACGTGAAGAAGCTGAATCATTCGCACCGCACCATTCACTGCCTGAAACTAGACGTCGAGGGAATGGAGTGGTACGCCCTTCGCCAGCAGATGGCTCGCCTGCGCGAATCGACGCTGTTCAAAAATGTGGCGCAGCTTGGACTGGGGCTGCACTTTCTGCAGGTCCCCGTGGTGGAGCACTTGGACTGGTTCAGAGAGATGTACCGCATTATGCTGCAGATGCAGCAGTTGGGCTTCTTCCTGTTCTCGCACGAGCGTACTCCTGTGTCCAATAAATCGCTGACCCTCTCCGGCCGCACTCATGTGCCGAAGGACATAGACGTGGTCTGGCTGAAGAGCAAGTGTGTTGGCGACTGGAACACACTCAGCACCAGCGAAGTCGCATGACGTCCACGCAGGCGTTGGTCGTCCAAGGTGGAGGGCAATGCAAAATGCCATGAATTGAAGTTGCTTGCCTCTCGGTTGTTGTTTCCTGCCCTCTCGTTCCTCACCACTCCCTCCCTTACCTGTCCTCCTCAGAACTTCCTTGCAGGATCCCCATAACTTCCATAACTTCAATGCAGTGGTGTCCTTCCAACCACTACCGCATTGCATCGCCTATCCACTGTCGGTTGGTTATTGGTTTTACGAAACAGCGACCGTTAAGTCATGTAGCATCGCCAATCTCTCACGCCGATTGGTCGCGGGCGAAGAGTAGCGACAGGTGAGACTCGAACCCACAACCTTTCGACTGTGAGAAAAGGAACTTCCCCTAGACTACTCGTCCCCTATCCACTGTCGGAAAACAACTGCTTCATCCGCACCTTTCCTTGCTCTTTTCGCTATCTAATACTAGCCAAGCCCTTGTGCCATTTGGATAACCCTCTACCCTTCCAGGTAGAGGACACTTCCAAAACAGGTTCAACCAATCGTTACGCTTTCACAAATACAGATATTTTAATGAAACCTCCGGCGTTTGCTTATCTTGAAGGATGCAACGAAGGGTGCGAGGGGAATTTTTTATTTTCATTTTTGAAGTGATTGATTTCGACTTCTTCATGACTGATGATTAGTTTTCCATATGTAACCATTATATTAGGTTTTACATTTGTAGACGAGTGGAACAGGTTTTATGCATCGTGAGACCTCTATCAGAGGGATGGCCTGCACTTCTCTGAAAAGTGGGTCCATGTGTTACGCAAAGTGTACGAGCATGTCCTTCAGGGAAACTAGGAAATGGGGTGGGGAGGGATGAATTTGCATTGCCAACTCAGGAATATTCCAATGGTGTCAGCCAAGGCAATTCAATCTCAAAGTCTGCAAATAGGGACAGCAGCAGTTCAAGGGGACAGAGTGATAGTTCATCTAGTGATAAAAGAACTCCTCAGTATGAAAAAGCAAAAGGTGGTTATGGAGCATTTGTTAAGTGTATGATGTTTAATGCTCTGAGTATCCGTTCCAAATTTGATGAGTTCAAGTGTTATGTTGCACAGGAGGAACCAGATTTTGTTTGCATTACGGAGGCATGCGTCAGTGAAGGGTATTTTGGAGATAACTTGCAGGACTATGAGATCCAGGGATACAATGTGCTTTCGTGCAATAGGGGTCCAGCAACGAAAGGGGGTGGTGTAATGCTCTATATGAATAGCTTATTCAGTTCTCAAAAAGTAGCAGGTGAGGATAAAAATGTGTCTGTGGAGCCCATTTGGCTTGATGTCACTGTGGGAAAAGACAACAGCAATACTCTTAGGATAGGAGCTTTCTACCGATCAGGAACCCTGCCATATTCTCAGCAACTTGAGCTTGACAAGGTGATTTGTGAAGGAATCAGTAGAAACTTTAAGAGGTCGAACCAAACATGGTCAATGTTGAACTGGAATGTTGTCATAAATGGAAATGACTGTCATGCGACAGGGTATGAGGATCTGACTGGAAAGACGGGGAGGCCTAAGCTCGGGGAGCCTGCTGTGGAGACCAGTGATCACCACGCGTGTGTCAGCATAACGCGCTATGGTGACGCGCAAGCCATCAATGGTTGGTAGGATGACGCAGATGTCTTCAGAGAGCGCGGGCACTCGTATCTTGAAAACATTCCGGGTCACGATATACCAAAGCAATGCGCGAAGAAACAAAACACAACACAAAACACTCCTGAGAGAGTGCAACATATGTATATATGTTTCCATCGGGTCGGAGACGGAAAGGAAGGAGAGAGAGAGAGAGAGAGAGAGAGAGAGAGAGAGAGAGAGAGAGAGAGAGAGAGAGAGAGAGAGAGAGAGACGGGTGTCGCTTCCATACAGTTGGAATGGCAAGCATCTATCCCATGCCAATTTGCACCCTATCGATATTGAACGCTTGAAGTTCATAGTGGACACCTAACTCACAAAAAGTTTGTCGCAGTTGGTGATGCTGATATCTCACAATATCGTAATATTTTATTTAACACAAAGCGTGGCTTTTTGCAATCGTGTTGGGGGCGGCGGCAGTTCAGTTGGTAGAGCGTCTGACTCTTAATCACAATATTATCGGTTCGAATCCCACAGCTGACGGCGTTTCCCGAGTTATTCCGCGACCAACGGGTGTGAAAGGTCGGCGACGCTACATGACCTAGCGGTTGAATGCGCCGTGAAAGAACCCAAAGTCTTCTTGAAGGTGTTCAAGGTGTTGTTGCCGTCAAAGAACCAGAGGTTCTTCTTCTGCAATCGTGTTCGTACGTTGTCACTTCTAGTCGAAACCGTCTCGATAACTCGTGGATGTCTATTTACCCTCGTGATGATGATTTTCGTCAGCACGGTTTGTCGTTGATGCATGTCATAATAGAGAATGTTATGCCTAGCGCGTCCATGTTTGCCATCTCTGTGTGGGCGCACCATACCAGATGACGTCTCAACGGCGATAGTGGCCAGACTGTCTGTATTTCACCAACACAAACCACGAGTACGGCGGGCTCCAACCACTCAGCAGGACAGACTTCCCAATGCCCTCGCTAACCACGCTACACCCGTCTGCAATGTCCACATGTGTAGAGTCGACGGCAGGTGTCGTGTGGGTTCTCCTATCACACACTGTGTCGCACCCTCATGTGTCAGATGTCACGTGCCTAATCCCACCCCCGCGTCAGTAAATGTTGTACGGTACGCACCTCACTTCCGGAACCGCACTCCCGTGTCGGCTCTGATGCGTCAAACCCAACATGTTCTGCCAAGCGAAAGACGTCCCGTCCCGCATGTATCACACTTGTGGGGACGCTTCCCGGCGTGTTCTCATACGTTCGGCCAAGCTGTTCTTGGCAGCGGATGTCCTGCTGCATGTCTCACATCTCTAAGTTCTCTCTCCCGTGTGCGCTTTCATGTGTCCAGCCAAACTCTTGCTGGCGGTAGACGTCCGGACACATTCTCCACGCGGTCAACGCCCCTTCTGGTGTGTGTTCTCATGTGTCGAACCCAGCTGTTCTTCGCAGCAAACGCCCGGCCGCATGTCTCACACCTGTAAGGTCTCTCCCCGGTGTGTGTTCTCATGTGCGTAATCAAGCTGCGTCTGACAGTGAACGCCCGGCCGCATGTCTCACACTTGTAAGGTTTCTCTCCGGTGTGCGTTCTTACATGTGTAACCAAAGTCGTCTTCATAGGAAACGTTCTGCCGCACGTCTCGCACTTGTGAGGTTTCTCTCCGGTGTGTGTTCTGGTATGCTGAACCAAAGAGCTCTTCGCAGTAAACGCCCGGCCGCATATCTCACAGCTGAATGGTTTTTCTCCGGTGTGTGTTGTCATATGTCTCACCAATCTGCGATTCGTAGCAAACGCTCGGCCACATAGCTCACAGCTGAATGGTTTTTCTCCGTTGTGTGTTGTTATATGTCCCACCAAACTGCCCTTGACAGCAAACGCTCGGCCACATAGCTCACAGCTGAATGGTTTTTCTCCGGTGTGTGTTCTCATATGTCCCACCAAATTGCGCTTGACAGCAAACGCCCGGCCACATAGCTCACAGCTGAATGGTTTTTCTCCGGTGTGTAATCTCAGATGCTGAACCAAACCCATCCTATTCATAAACGTTCTGCCGCATGTCTCACACTTGTGAGGTTTCTCTCCGGAGTGTGTTCTGGAATGATTAATCAAAGTCCTCTTCGCTGTAAACGCCCGGCCGCATATCTCACAGTTGAATGGTTTTTCTCCTGTGTGTGTTCTCATATGTCTCACCAAATTGAGTTTGACCACAAACGCCCAGCCACATAGCTCGCATTCATGAGGTCTCTCTCCTGTGTGAGCCTTCATGTGCTCAACCAAATTGCTCTTCTTAGCAAACGTTTTGCCGCATGTCTCGCATTTGTGAGGTTTCTCTCCGGAGTGTGTTCTGAAATGGTTAACCAGAGTTTGCTTCGCAGAAAACGACCGGCCGCATATCTCACAGCTGAATGGTCTTTCTCCGGTGTGTAATCTAATATGGTTAACCAAACCCATCCTTTTTATAAACGTACTGCCGCATATCTCACACTTGTGAGCTCTTTTTCCGGAGTGTGTTCTGACATGCGCAGCCAAACTTGGCTTCACAGCAAACGACCGGCCGCATATCTCACAGCTGAACGATTTTTCTTCGGTGTGTGTTCTCACATGTCTCACCAAATTGCGTTTGGCAACAAACGCCCAGCCACATAACTCACATTCATGAAGTCTCTCTCCTGTGTGGCTCTTCACGTGCTCAACCAAAGTGCCCTTTTCAGCAAACGTTTTGCCGCATGTCCCACACTTGTAAGGTTTCTCTCCGGAGTGTGTTCTGATATGCTTAACCAAATTGCACTTCTCAGCAAACGCCCGGCCGCATATCTCACAGCTGAATGGTTTTTCTCCGGTGTGTGTTCTCACATGTCCCACCAAACTGAGCTTGACAGCAAACGCCCGGCCACATATATCACAGCTGAATGGTTTTTCTCCGGTGTGTGTTCTCATATGTCCCACCAAATTGCACTTGTCAGCAAACGCGCGCCCACATAGCTCACAGCTGAATGGTTTTTCTCCGGTGTGTGTTCTCATATGCCTCACCAAATTGCGCTTGACGGCAAACACCCGGACACATAGCTCACAGCTGAATAGTTTTTCTCCGGTGTGTAATCTCATATGGTGAACCAAACCTACCCTATTCATAAACGTTCTGCCGCATGTCTCACACTTGTGAGGTTTCTCTCCGGGGTGTGTTCTGACATGACTAATCAAAGTTTGCTTCGCAACAAACGACCGGCCGCATATCTCACAGTTGAATGGTTTTTCTCCGGTGTGTGTTCTCACATGTCTCACGAAACTGCGCTTGGTAGTAAACGCCATGGGACATAACTCACATTCATGAGGTTTCTCTCTGGCGTGGACTTCCATATGCTGAACCAAATCGCACTCGGCAGCGAAAGTGACGTCACATGTCGCACACTTGAACATTTTCCCCCCGCTTTCGGTCATCATGCACCATGTCGCGTTCAACGTCCTGGCAAAGATTGCCTGGTCTGGAGATCCGCCGCCGTCGCTACCGTCGCTGTACACCGTCGTGCCAGTGTGGACCTTGTGGTGCTGAAGCAGCCATTTGTGATACTCGAACGACTTGCCACACACGTCACAGCGATACGAACTCGCTGCGGGTCGATGCATCGGTTGTCGTTGTGAAGTGTCGTTGGCGCCCAGGAAGCACTGGCTGTTGTTGCTGTAGTTGACCCTGTTGATGCTGCATTGCGATGTAATTCTAGACGTCGTTCGTGGACTTCGACGACTCCAGATCTTCCCAGAGTTAGACGTAGGCGCAGTGCCTTCTGAAACCAAACAATTTGAAGTGTACTTTAGAATATTGTATCCCTTGAGAAGGCATCAGATACACACGGCTGATTCATTGATTATTTTGGCTCCGGGCGGATAAACTGCTGCTGGTCATGTGGCGCCTATAGCTCGCTTGTCTATCGCTTTAACGTAGGCGTCATGAGTATTTTTGGAAGGGATTGATCACGACGGACTGTGCAGTCGATATAGATGTATATTTTGATATATTGAACGTGCTGAATGATCTCTGAATTGTCACCTAAAACATCAGTTTGTCGAACTGTGGGATGATTTGTGGACAATCGGAAACGAGGAAAGTTGCGTGGCGCTTCAGTATCAGCGGCCAGACCTTAATCCGGCAAGGAGGTGCAGACGAGTCAAAAGCATCGCAATAAGTCACTAAGCTGAGCTAAAACCTGGGAAGCACTGGGAGGCTCCCGGTGAGTGGTGGCAGGTTGGGTACCTTTTACTTTACCTGCATAGTACACTGTGGGATGAGTATCCATGCAGGTCCTCATTGCTTGTCGATACGATATCTGCTTAGTGCGTTGTAGTGTTGGTTGGGTGGTTTGTTGAGTTTTGGGGCGCATCGACCAGGTTTGGTCATTTAGCGCCCATAATGAATAGTTTCCTATGTGATAAAAAATATTCGTGTCTTCTTCCAAAGTATGCATGTACACATTTTCAAACACATAGGTCACATCCTTAAGTATACATCAACGACAAAAGCAAATTACCGTGATGGGCAGACGACATAGAGCGTAATGCCGGATGCATATTCACATAATTCGTCCGTGTGGATGAAACGCGAATCGTCTCCTAAACTATCAGTAACAGTAAGCGAATCTACTCGTTGTCCAAAATGACAACACGGGGACATGACAACAGGACATGACACACTGTGAAGGGTACATCACAATGGTCGTAGATCGGCCTGGGCTCATTCATCAGCAAATGACCATGGGTATGGGAACAAATATGGGTGAGGGACGTGCTGACCCGGCTCCGGACCTGTAGGCTTTCCCATACTGGGGCTAACGGTAACCAAACATCCGCTGTCTAGAGCCATCACGTGCAGACGAGGCCGGTGGCGGACGGGTCAAATGGTGCGGACAATGATTGGTGTTGATTTATATCCTGTTGGCGTGGTAAGTGCTTCTCAATGTTGGCTTTGCTCGCCCATCCGAAATAATCTCAACCTTTCCCACTGGATGATATGGAGTATGCCTCACCAAATTCGGCTGGGACGGGCCATTGCCTTCATGTATTCCCGACGTCCTAAATATTTTAAAAGAAATCAGCGCCCGCAGGTACAGGTGACGGATGCATTGCTCAAAGTGCAAGAGTCGGAAACATATTAATTTGTTCCGAATCGAAGTTAAACATTTCAAGTGCACAGTGCAAGAGATTGGAACTCAAAGGCATCACAGCATTTAGACGCCGGTATCGTGCACCAAACTGAAGGCGACCTTCCACAAGCATGTTGGCAAATCGACACAATGGCCGAGGCCGTCCTGGGCTGCCGTGGATCTCGTCTCGTTTTGTACCGTGTGCCACCCCTGGCCGGCCCATGGCACGAACAACGACGTACGGGCGACCACGGCCGTCACACTACTTTCATTTCAGCAGGATACCTCACGAGTACCGCACGTTTTAACCATGCAACATTGAGCACTCAACAATACACAGTTGCCGAGACTATGGTTCACCATGCTCACTTTTCTGAACGCGTTCCAGCAAGGGCCCCACATGTAGAGTCGATGTCAGATGGCGTGCGGTTCTGCTGTCACAAACATCAGCACACATTACTGTGTTAGCTGTAATGTGTCCAATCGTCACCCTGATCAGTGCTCTTAGTTCCTCACTCGCAAGGCCGCACTTCGATATGGATTCTAACGTGTCACACTAAATGCGTCCCGCAAGTAAACGTTCTGCTGCATGTCTCATAAATGAAGGGTAGTTCGCTGTCGCTCTCGCCCTATCTCTATCTCTGCCTGTGCCTGTGCCTGTGCCTGTGCCTGTGCCTGTGCCTCTACCTCTCTCTCTATCTACCTCTACCTCTACCTCTACCTCTACCTCTACCTCTACCTCTACCTCTACCTCTACCTCTACCTCTACCTCTACCTCTACCTCTACCTCTACCTCTACCTCTACCTCTACCTCTACCTCTACCTCTACCTCTACCTCTACCTCTACCTCTACCTCTACCTCTACCTCTACCTCTACCTCTACCTCTACCTCTACCTCTACCTCTACCTCTACCTCTACCTCTACCTCTACCTCTACCCTCTACCTCTACCTCTACCTCTACCTCTACCTCTACCTCTACCTCTACCCTACCTCTACCTCTACCTCTACCTCTACCTCTACCTCTACCTCTACCTCTCCCTCTCTCTCTCTCTCTCTCTCTCTCTCTCTCTCTCTCTCTCTCTCTCTCTCTCTCTCTCTCTCTCTCTCTATGTACTAATTTGTATGATCAGTGACAGCTGTTAGTTCTCATGTGCACAACTAAATAGCCATTGGAAGTGCACAACTAAATAGCCATCCCATGTGTTTTCTCTCACAGAGGCGTTTCATCGGCGTTTCCCCAGTTCTTAAGGTGTCTTGATAGTAAACGTAATACAACGTAATACAAACGAAATACAACAATCACACACATGCAAGTTCCCTCTCAGGTGAGAGTTCTCATGCGTCCTGCCAAACACCTCAGAATGGAAAGGCCCACCACAGGTCTGAAACTTGTAAAGTCTCCCTTAGGTGTGCGTTTTCATGTGCTTAACCATGCTGTCCTTGACAGCAAACGCACGGTCGCATGTCTCACATTTGTAAGGTTTCTATCCAGTGTGCGTTCTCACATGATCAACTAATTTTCCACTGGCAGCAAACGCCCGGCCACGTGCCTCGCACTTGTAAGGCTTCTCTACGGTGTGTGTTCTCATATGTCTTGTCAAACGTATCCTCTCAGCAAACGTCTTGCCGCATTCCTCGCACTTGTAACGTTTCTCCCCGGTGTGTATTCTCAAATGGATTGTCAAAATCAACCTGAGAGCAAACGTCCTGCGACATGCCTCACATTTGTAAGGGTTTTCTTCGGTGTGTGTTCTGACATGATTAAGCAGATTGTACTTGGCAGTAAACACCTGAACGTGTCCAACATTTGTGTGGCCTCTCTCCGGTGTGTACTTTCATGTGCTGAACGAAATTGCGGCTGCGGGACAAGGTGGTGATCTCTGCTACATAACCAGTCAAAATGTAGTCCACAAAGTCCACAAAAGCCAACGGCCTCAGCACCGTTGATTCTCTGCATACAGTCTTTGGTGTGTGGGGCCCAGTAGGCAAAGACTCTCAGACGAGGGCGATATCGAGTGTCGAGTTCTGATCCACGGACCTCCCATAATATTGTGGGCAGACCGACAACACTATGGAGATTGTGTCAAGGACTGCTTCAGTTGCAATACGGTCAAATGGCAATCGTGAACTTTAAGCTGGAGCAAGTCCAGCATGAATGTGTAGAAAAGCCATTGCGTAGCTACGTTCACTGGGACTCACCCTCGTCCAGTACTGGCTTTTGCTTGCTCTTCAGAACTGCCTTCACGTCGCCCTCGTCCAGCACTGGCTTGAGCTCGCCCTCGTCAGTGAAGGACTCGTCCTGGTCGCTCAGTTCGCCCTTGACGCCATCACAGCTCGCCCCGTCCAGCACGCGGTACTCGCCGCTCGACAGCTCCAGCTCGCTCGCTCGACAGCTCGGCTCCAGTTGACCATCACCTGCAGGCGGCGTGGTGTAAGTGGTCTGCTGCAGCAGGGGCGGTGTCGGTGATGTGAAGATGCATCACGAAACATAGAATAGATAACATTCATTGACAGGATGGAGTTGAAGGGGAGCTCTCAGACCATGCCTCAAGTCGTCTAGCTTGAACCAGGGGCTGATACAAGAAGACAAGAAGGGTGAATTGAGGGCAATTGCCCCAATGGAAACATGGCATCATTCTGACCGGGAAAAGGAGGCCCTCTGAGGAGACTCAAGTACATCCACCACCGCCGACCAACGGACTTTTCAGCCAAAGCCGCCCCTTTGATAGGAAGGGATGCCTCTTAGGTACCTGGTAGTGCAACCTAGTTTCTTCCACTACCAGGAGTTGCACTACCCCCTGGTAGTGCAACCCCTGGTAGTGCAACCCCTGGTAGTGCAACGAGTTTCTCAACATGAATAGGTGTACACCATGGAACAGGCAGATACACTTGTCAGGCCTCACCGGTTACGGTCCTCGGCTGCTGTCCCAGTGTGTCCGGCGTACCGTCCGCTCTGAAAACCGGCACGTCCGTGAGTCACGGCCACAATGCACAGAAGAAATTCATGGTCCAGCCCGCAGGAGGTAGCCATAGGGACGCATCAACTGCATACGCTACACAGAGGTCATGACCTTGTCAATACAACACAGAACTACAGACCGTGGTTCTGAATGACGTGAGATGCACACATAAGATAAGGACAAGAAGGATATGCACATATATACATAAGGAGACACATAACTCCTGATAATGCACGAGTTGTGATCGTATCGTCCTGATGCTACAACGTATAAAAACAGGCAGACCGTAAGGATAATTAATCACAAAGGTCAGTGAATAGACACGTAACTCCTGATATTACAAGGGTCGTGATGGTATCGTCCTGATATTTCCACATTCAAAAACAAGGGAGATCATGAGGGAAATAAACGAAAGGCATTAGACAAGAGACATATAACACATAATATTCCACGAGTTGTGAGGATACCATGTTTATGCTACCATGTATAAAAGCAGCAGGACCATGAGCATAAAGCACAGGCGTTAGAGACCAGGCAAATCACTCCCGAGACTGCATGAGATGTGATGGTATCTTCGCCATGTTAGCAGGTGAATGTCTTGAATTGCAAGTGTCCTATCCATGGTCTTACTTGCATCGCGTTCACCCTTTGGGCCTAGGAAAAGCTGGATAATAACATTGCTATAATACGACGGTTGCCAAAAGGTAATAGAAATTCAAGCCGCCTTACTGATAATCAGGGTAAACACTGCCTTTTTAACACGCGAATCCAAGTGGTTAGCTAACCTTTTTTAAACATTTTTTAAAAAATAAATTTAATTCGAATTGTTGTTGGGGTGGCTTGAGGAACCAGGGTTCTATTGCTAAGCAAAGCTTGTTGTGTGAACCCTGGCCCCACCACCCGATCCATGAACTCCAGTTCAATGACAGAATTTAGACCGAAAGTTTAACGTGCCGCCAATGCACCGACACGGCCGCCCGGTAGCTGGTCCCCGGCCTTATCGGGTCAGCTGCCAACTGACACTCCCGGCCGGGGGCTAAATGCGAGCGCGCGAAGTGACTCGAACCTTGTGTTGCCAGTACAGGGGAGACCAGTGCAGACCAGCGCTCTAACCAACTGAGCTACCGGGCCGGCAATGTAAGCTGGGATGCTAGATATGACCTGATGTAGGGACTCGAACACCCTATGTCATGACAGGCCAGGAGTGGAACGCTGGCCACCGCTCTACCGAGAGGAAGACATGGGCACCTGTTTGCGATGCCGGCTCCAACAAAAACAAACGTGAGTGCACACCTGCAACTACACACACCTGCCATCACGGCACAGGCCAGGTAATTTGTCAGAATTAATTAGTTATTACGGCTTATAGGTGCATCGACTAAATTGGTCATGTAGCACCCATATCATTTGCTAGAACTTTGGGCATTGCATTGCATCGTAATGTCACGGCCATTAGACCAAATGCACAACATGAGCTATTCCATCGCCTTCCGTCGTACAAAAAGTCATAACATACAAGTGCACAATGGAATACAAAAGCATGAAGTATGTATGAAGAATAGATAGACAGTGTGGTTACAGATGATACCCAAGAGCTCAGACTGCATATAAGGTGACCGTAGATGAATAAGGAGATATACATCTACAAATATATCAAATATATACATATGTACAAGACTAGTACAAGACTAGTAGTACAAGACTAGAATCAGGAAGCTTTACTGTGCATACATCAGGCCACATTTGGAATACTGCATCCAAGCTTGGTCTCCTAGCTATGAAAAAGATTGTTGGCTTTTGGAGAGAGTACAAAAGAGGGCTACAAAAATGGTTAATGGCATAAGCAACCTGGCATATGAGGAAAGATTGAAGAAATTGAATATGTTTTCACTTAGATATAGAAGGCTGAGAGGAGATCTCATCGAGGTCTTTAAATTTGTCAATAGTCTGGAGAGGGGATACCTTGGGGAAATGTTTGAATTTAACAGAAATGATGCAATTGGAGGTCATAAATTCAAAATTAAAGTTAACCACAGCAGAACAAGGTTAAGGCAAACTTTCTTCACCAACAGGGTAGTGGAACACTGGAACCAGCTGTCAGAAAACATCGTCAGTAGCAGCACATTGAACATCTTTAAAAACAGCATAGACAATCATTATAAGAATAGAGGGCTTGCTTTTCAGTATTACAGGGAGGGCTGATTGACAGATTTGGTGGGCAACTGGTTCAGTGTACAGAGTGCAACCAAGAAGGGCCCTTGTGGCTCATAGTTGCACGAATCTTTTATGTCTTTATGTCTAGTTGAGGCTGCTTCTGACAAAGCTACTGCGGACAATGCCGTGGTTCAGCTTTAGCAGAAATTGCTTGCAAAATCGTTATCTGTGATCTCCATTCCTGCAACTACATGGCTTCTATGCATGATGCACACTAATGTAATCGAATTGAAGAAAGCTAGATAAAAAACCGTACACAAGACCACAGCGCAGACGTTTTGTGTCTAGTCGGCATGGAACAGTAAAACGAGCCCCAGACTGACAATGTTGCTCACTTGAGTTCCTGATTGGTTGGGACGCGAGAGAAGTCGTCCGACGGAGAATGCTGACCAATGAAGACCCGCTCCTCCTTCACCCTGCCAGCCGGCTTCAGCTGATTGGATGCCAGTGCAGCGGAGGCCGGCCCAACCTGCGTTTGGAGAAGGGTTGCCGGCGTCAAGAATGGTGTGCAGTCATCAGGGTTCTGTTCAAGCCTCCATTTACAAACGGCATTCCAGTCCAGCGGGTAATGCGATTATGCTCGGCTGAGAACGTCTTGTGTGTGCCGGGATTGCGGAGTGGTTCGATGTCCTGACTTTGACAGAAATTCCGCAATAAAACACACATTTCGAGTGATGCTTACGCCCGGAACCCAATGACAACCTAATCTCATGCATACAACATAAATCTTTGACTGAATATCAGAGTACCATGTTTGCACATTATACAGGGGTAGGGGTAGACATAAACTGCAGACACATGCTGTGATGCAGGTAATATGTACATGCACATGATGACCAAGCTTCATAAACACACAAACAATTCACATTGGTGTCTTGTAAATATTTTGTGCAACACCAGTACTATAGAGGTGTGACAATGGGGTGGACATAAACTGCAGACATGTGCTCTGATTCAGACAATGTGCATCACACACACAAGGGCCAATGTTCATAACACACAGCTTGAACACATACAGCTATGATTTGGCTCCCCAATTTCATAATAAGGCTACAGCCAAAAGCTAACTCTGTTACCATATAAGATGCCTACACAAGTGCTGGATGAGCCATGCCTAGCTCAAAGGACGTGGAAAGTCGAATCTCAGTGTGCCAGTCATACTCAAAAACACATTGTCCTCCACCAAGTTCCATTACTGGTTATTGACTCCACCAGACCGAGATTATGTTAGGTGGTGGTGGTTATTGGATCCATGAGACCCATGCTGCTTTATGTGTTGGTCGTTACTAGCTCCATAAGACAGAGATTATGCTAGGTGATGGTGATTATTGGATCGACAAGACTTGTGCTGCATTATGTGTTGGTCGCTACTAGCTCCATAAGACCGAGATTATGTTAGGTGGTGGTGGTTACTGACTCCACGAGACTGATATTATCTTAGATTGAGATTACATATTATGACGCAAGGGGATAAAGATAAAAAATGAAAGGGACATATCTGATTCTCGGTGAAGCTCCGGGAAAGCAAAAGATGTAACAAACACTTTATTAGGGTGTCAAAGGTGTGCTGTTCATGTTAAGCCGAGCCTGCTTGCTCAGGTCCACTCTTGTACCAGACACACTGCAGCAGAGCAGGTAGCTCTGGCTTTGCCATCACTCGCCCACACTTATCTGGAGGCAGCATAACCACATTTGGACTTCATGTGATGAGCTCACCATTTCATCGTCACAGCGTCTGATCTTCAGACGAAGTCGCTGAAAGGCGGTCCACGGGACTGGCTGGGCCGCCGCGTCCCCACTGCCATCTGATGTAGCTTCATGGAACTCCAAGTTGACAGTAGACCAGACAGATGACAGCAATAATGGGTCCATGCTCAGGGTGATCCTGCAGGATATGCTAGAAAATTGAAAGTTATTTGCTCACTTGATGGGTATACAGCTAAGGAAAACTGTTGCATTGAGGTTTGTGCTTGGCTGAGTGAGTATGCCATGATCTCATGGTCTCTTTCCTGAAAGACAAGGAAGGCATTTTAATGACACTAATTCCATGACAAATTTCAACATCCTACTCTGCACATTTTGACCTCTCACACCTACAAAAAAAACATTATTGCATCGCTATGTATCCTACTATTACCTAAAGATTATGCCCTACAGACACTGAACCTACAGAGCACTGACAAAAAATTTGAGACGATTTTCTTCACTGGACACAGCATTAGGTTGCTACCGATTGCTCAGTCATCCTTATGGTGGCAATTATTGGTGATGGCCAGTTAGTGGCAGACTTGCAACAGTTCACAGGAAGTAACATTGTTATGCTGCAAGTCTTATTCCTGTTCCAACCTTGGCCCTCTGACTCTTGTGAATCTAGTTCCTGGTGGACCATTATTTTAACCATTATTTTCACACTCTGAATCCTACTATTACTTACAGATTACACCCTACAGTCACTAGGAACCTACACAACACTGACAAAACTTTGTGGCCAAATTTCATCAGAGGCCACAGCATCAGGGTAGTACAGATTGTTGAATGATACTTATGGTGCCAATGATTGGTCATGGTCAATAAGTGACAGACTCTTGTTGTGAAACTAGTTAGCTATGGACAGCTACTGTGTTATTACACTTCACTGGATGCCAGTATCATAGCTATGATCCAGATGATTCCTGCAAACCCCACCTGGAAGTTAAGTGTTTTCAAGCTCAAATGTAAAATGTAACCCCTGAGATTCCAGGTGCACCCTGAAAGAACTAGCCAACACATAACATGTATGTGAATGAAGGAAGCATAAGTGGCAGAGGCAGTTAAAGGCAGTTAAAAAAAAAACCATAAGTGGCAGTTAACCTACATGGATGGCACTGATCAGGGATAAAGACCAGTGGGGATGCAGAGCCATCACCAATCCCAAAACTGAAGCACACTGAATTGAAACCTCATGATATGAATTCCTAGTGTACTGAAATAGGTAAATTTGCCTTCAGAGGTTTTTAAGTGAACATATTTTTTATATATTTATTTGGAATACAATGTTGATGATGGTGACTAAGATAGTGGGACCACTTATCTTTTGTTCAAATGTTTCTTCCAAAAAATGTAGGTAATTTTCATTAAATTATCCAAAGGAAAAAACTCAAACTAATCTAACCTAACCTAACCCAACACATTTGTTTGCTTTATGGAGGAAATTGCATGTAAAAACTTTTCTTGTTACCACCTTAAATCACATTAATATGAGTTTTCACTTTTCACATTTCCAATGTCAGTTGTTCTCTTCAAAAGCAGCTTAGGTTCAGTAAGGTGATGTTAGGCTGGGTTAGGTAACCTAACCCAGCTAGGTAACCTAACGCAGTGGGTTAGGTAACCTAACCCACCTAACTTAGGTTTCTTCTTTAATTTGAGGATTTTCAGAAAATAAATTGCATAAGATTCTTCTGGTTACATTTTTGGATTTTTCCCAAAAGGTATGTTAGGATAGTTCATGCTGCACCTGACATTTTGTTGTATGCTATGCAAACACTCTAGGGGTTCTCATAGCATGAGTCCACAAGAAAATAGCATCTCCACAAGAACTCCTGTTAGCTAGCTCATGAGCATGAGCTAGATCCTGAATGAGCACCACATAGGCCCCATATAAATATTCCTGGTGATGTTCCTGGGTTCATTCAGTGCCTGACTCATATTCATCCAGGAATTTTCATGGGGGACACATGTCTAGTCCTGAGAGGCACCACCTTAAAATTATCTCAGGGAGTGTCTTTGCTTAGGGAGATGCCTAGTTCCCTCACTGTATCTGGCTATACATTACATCTCTATACGGAGATACATCTCTATCTATACATTGTTTACCATTTCATAATTTCATCCATTCTGTCATATGCTCCATTGACAGAACATGGAGGTACACAAGCATACCCTATATTGTTTGTCTATTTATTGGGTGGTTCACGACACACTTTATGCACATTCACAGCTAATGGCGCCGCCCACACTGTTTCGCAGGTGAGCTGCGAGATTGGGAAATGTACTGAGGCATACCCTTTATGAAACAAAAAATGAGCATTTCCGATAGCCTCAAGCTCAGTAATAATGGACATTAGAGTGAATGAATGTTGAAGAAGTAACCACGAATATTTGTTTATCGTGACATTACAGACAACAAATGACCAAGTCACATTTACCGGGTTTTGACAGAGTGTCAAAAGATAACCGAATGGTACCTATTTCAGTGTAGGATTTCCTTTCTTTTTTTCTGGATAGTGGAGTACAAAATGTTTTAGCTGAAGTATAAAACTTTGAGCTGGAGTACAATAAAAGTCAAAAAATGGAATCAGAAACGGACAGAGAAATCAACCAGGGCCATACAATTCCCCCTACCAAAAAAAGGAAGATGTTTGTAGAAATTTCACAATTGCGTTTTCAAGTTTTCTTCACTTTCCTTTTCTAATGGGTAGAGCAGACCAAGAAACATTGTTGCAAGGCAACTTGCTCTCATAAAATGCTTACTTTAGACATAATCTTCAATTTCAACTCTAATAAGCAAATATTCAAAATTAATACGTAGATAAAAATGGAAGAAAAACATTCCTCTGGTAAGTTTTGTTGCATCCCCAAAGATAAGCATACGCTGGAAGTTTGCTTGTGACAGGAAGTTGCTTGCAGCATAAGTGACCTCACTTGACCCTGACTAACTCGTTGACCCTAGATGGCCTTACTTCAAATTTTTGGAACAGCATGCCAAATTGATGGGTATTCTTTTACTTTCTGCCGTAGTGCTGTTTACACTAGATATGTAACCGAATGTGTCGCATATAGGCCGGAGATGCCGCACTGATGAAACATGCAGCTGGATATGGATGCAACGTTTCGATGACGTCACGAGCCGTCGTAATAATACGACTTATTCGCCCATCGGGAAACCGCGCGGTTTTGCAGCATAACGTTTGACTCAGGGCAGCGTGAAACCGCCAATAAATCATCGCAGTACCTCCAGATCATTAGCACCTCTTCCCATAGATCCAGGGATCATATCCTGGTGGTATTTCCACATGGTGATGCAACAAGCTGCATGCGAGCAGCAAGTAAAGGAGACTGTTGTACCACAATATGCATACGTTATGGCAGCGAGAAACCATCATGAAATCATCGCAGCGGCCCCAGATCATCAGTATCTCTTGAAATAAATGCACAGATCATATTCTGAAGGCATTTCCACATGGGGATACCAATAACTGCATGAGGGCAGCAAGTAAAAGAAACTGTTTTATCATACTATGCATAAGTTACGGCAGCGGGAAACCATCATGAAACCATCGCAGTGGCTCCAGATCATCAGGAATTCTTTCGATGGATCCAGGGATCATATTTTAAAGGTATTTCCACATGGGAATACTAAAAGCTGCCCCACGGAAGAAGGTAAAATAGGAGGTTATGCCGGGGCGGGGATGACCGAGTGGTTAAGGTGTCGGGCTATGGGTACCACAGGTCCCGGGTTCGACTCTAGCGCCACTCAGGACGTTTCCCAATCCCGCGGCCCACCGGCGAAACAGTGTGGGCGGCGCCATTAGCCGTGAATGTGCATAAAGTGTTTCGTAAACCAACCAATAAAGAAAACAAAACAGAAGGTAGTGCCACACTATGCATACGTTGCGGCAGCGAGAAACCACTATAAAGCCATAGCAATGGCTTCAGATCATCAGTACCTCTTCAAATAGGTACCTCTGAACAGTACCTCAAATCAGTACCTCTGAACCTATTTGAAGAGGCAGGCATAGTAACAACAAATATGTTCCAGGCATTGGATGACTGCCCCCAGGATAGCAGTAGTAAGGAGTCAGTGCTAGTCATAGGAGACTCTCGTGTGCGATATTTAGAGCGGGTATTTTGTAAAGGTAGGAGGGACAGGAGGTGCATCACCAGGCCTGGTGCCAGCTGAAGGACCTGGTACCTGCGGTGGCACAGGTCACCAGTGATCACCAGTTGAACACAGTCATAGTGCATGTAGGGGTAAATAACATAGGTCAGACTAGGAGTGAGGAGCTTCTGCGGGAGTACAGGGCCCTTCTGGCCACCCTGAAGGGTACCAATAGAGTCATTGTAACAGCAATTTTGCCTAGGGCTAGGGCCTCCCCTGAGTGGAGCTCTAGGGCACTGGCAGCTAACGCCAGGGTAGGAACGCTCTGCCATGAGCTAGGTTTTACATTTGTAGACGAGTGGAGCAGGTTTTATGCATCGTGGGACCTCTATCAGAGGGATGGCCTGCACTTTTCTGAGAAGGGGGCCCATGTGTTAGGCAAAGTATACGAGCATGTCCTTCAGGGAAACTAGGAAATGGGGTGGGGTGGGATGAAATTGCATTGCCAACTATGGAATATTCCAATAGTGTCAGCCAAGGCAATAGAACGTCAAAGTCTGCAAATAGGGACAGCAGCAACTCAAGGGGACAGAGTTATAGTTCATCTAGTGATAAAAGAACTCCTCAATATGAAAAAGCCAAAGGTGGTTATGGAGCATTTGTTAAGTGTATGATGTTTAATGCTCAGTGTATCCGTTCCAAATTTGATGAGTTCAAGTGTTATGTTGCTGAGAAGGAACCGGATTTTGTTTGCATTACGGAGGCATGGGTCAGTGAAGGGTATTTTGGAGATAACTTACAGGACTATCAGATCCAGGGATACAATATGTTTTCGTGCAATAGGGGTCCAGCAATGAAAGGGGGTGGTGTAATGCTCTATATGAATAGCTTATTCAGTTCTCAAAAAGTAGCAGGTGGGGATAAAAATGTGTCTGTGAAGTCCATTTGGCTTGATGTCACTGTGGGAAAAGGCAACAGCAATACTATTAGGCTAGGAGCTTTCTACCGATCAGGAACCCTGCCACATTCTCAGCAACTGGAGCTTGACAAGGTGATTTGTGAGGAAATCAGTAGAAACTTTAAGAGGAAGTGCTTTATTCTCGGTGACTTTAATCTAAAAGTTTATGAAAATGCTGGTGTTGGCACCCATCATGCAAAATGTTTAGGAAATGCCTTGAAGAGGACCTGTTCTTACACCAGTTTGTATCGGAACCTACCAGGCATGGTTCATTCTTGGACCTTGTATTCTCGAATTTAAGTGACTTGGTTCAAGACTTGACTGTAGGCGAAACTCTGGGAAAAAGTGACCATAACATAGTTAGATTCAAGGCACATGTAGGGGAAATTATCAAGGATAATTTGGTAAAGGTTCCAAAAATTAAACAATGCAGACTTTAACGGCATGAGAGTGGCTTTAAGTGCCATCAGATGGGAAAAAGAATTCTCCAATTTAAATGACTGTGAAATGTGGGAAAAGTTCAAATCTTACTTGAAGGAAACTCAGATTAGACATGTCCCCCAAAAGCAAAGACGCAAAAGAAGGGTAGGAAAGCCAGCATGGCTTACACCAGACGTGATAAAAGCAATTAAGGCTAAGAAAACTGCATTTATAGTTTTTAAAGAAGCCTCAAATGTCGTTAATCTAAAGGCGTATCGAAAAGCTCGACACTGTGAAGCAAAAAACCAGAGCAGCAAAGCGAGCAAAAGAACTGGATTTAGCTAGAAACTGTAATGGGGACAGTAAAAAGTTCTTTAGTTTCTACAAGCTGGGTAAAGTTTCTAGCACAATTGGTCCACTGGAAGTAAACGGGACTACATTGGGTGAGGATAGTGAGATGGTTGAGGAGCTGAGCAAGCAGTTCAAATCAGTGTTTACATTGGAAGATATGACCAATCTGCCGACCGTACACCATAGTTCAGTGACATGGGATCTGACAAATGATGTTGATTTCATTGATAGTGATGTTGTTTACAATCATATCAGGAAAATAAAGCCAAATAAGGCAACAGGACCTGATGAAATTTATGCTAGGGTGTTGCGGGAAACTGAAAAGGAACTGGCATTTCCACTTAGTATAATATTTTGTAGATCAGTTTCACATAATGAAATTCCAACCGATTGGAAAAGTGCAAATGTAGTTCCCATTTTCTATCCCATGCCAATTTCCGCCCCATCGATATTGAACGCTGAAAGTTGAAAACTATAGGCCAATAAGTCTCACATCCCTAGTCTGCAAGGTACTCGAATCAATTATCAAGGATAGAATAGTTAGTTATCTGGAAGGTAGCAAATTGATTCAAGATACTCAACATGGGTTTAGAAAAGGACGATCGTGTCTCACAAACCTCTTGGACTTTTTGAACTTCGCCACAGAACAATTTGATCAGGGAAGTCAGGTTGATGTAGCATATCTTGACTTTAGTAAGGCCTTTGACAAGGTACCCCATAAACGGTTAATGATACAGCTTCAGTCCCATGGTATTGCAGGTAGCATCTTAAAATGGATAGAATTGTGGCTTTCAGATAGACAGCAAAGAGTGATGCTAAATGGTACAAAGTAATCATGGCAAAATGTTCTTAGTGGAGTCCCCCAGGGGTCAATACTAGGGCCATTACTGTTCATTATATTTGTAAATAACATTGAAAGTGGCCTAAGCAGTAAAGTTTTGAAATTTGCGGATGATTTCAAGGTCTTTAGCGCAATAACAGGCCAGGATGAGCATATCTCGCTGCAAAAAGACTTAGACGAACTTGTGAAGTGGTCCGAAGAATGGCAAATTAAATTTAACTTTGATAAGTGCAAAATCATGCATGTAGGTAAGCAGCATATGAAGGCTCCATACTTCATGGGTGGCCAAGTGCTATCAGTGACTCAACAGGAGAACGATTTAGGTGTTTTTCTAAACACAAAACTGGGGGCATCAGGGCAGACCAAGGAAGCCAGGAACAAGGCACTGAGAATGATCGGGGCAATAAATAGGAATGTATCATACAGAAGTGAGGAAGTGATCAGGAAGCTTTACTGTGCATACGTCAGGCCACATTTGGAATACTGCATCCAAGCTTGGTCTCCTAGCTATGAAAAAGATTGTTGGCTTTTGGAGAGAGTACAAAAGAGGGCTACAAAAATGGTTAATGGCATAAGCAACTGGCATATGAGGAAAGATTGAAGAAATTGAATATGTTTTCACTTAGATATAGAAGGCTGAGAGGAGATCTCATCGTGGTCTTTAAATTTGTCAATGGTCTGGAGAGGGGATACCTTGGTGAAATGTTTGAATTTAACAGAAATGATGCAATTAGAGGTCATAAATTCAAACTTAAAGTTAACCACAGCAGAACAAGGTTAAGGCAAACTTTCTTCACCAACAGGGTAGTGGAACACTGGAACCAGCTGCCAGAAAACATCGTCAGTAGCAGCACATTGAACATGTTTAAAAACAGCATAGACGATCATTATGAGAATAGAGGGCTTGCTTTTCAGTATTACAGGGAGGGCTGATTGACAGATTTGGTAGGCAACTGGTTCAGGGTACAGAGTGCAACCAAGAAGGGCCCTTGTGGCTCATAGTTGGACTAATCTTTTATGTCTTTATGTCTTTAGATGTCTAGGTACTGATGATCTGAAGCCATCGCTATGGTTTTATAGGACAGCGTATCATAACCTCCACAGTTCATAACCTCCACAGGTCACAACCTCCACAAATTCAACACATCGCAGCGGTCGTAACCTCCACAGGTCATAACCTCCACAGGTCACAACCTCGACAAGTCCACAGCGGTCATAAACTCCACAGGTCGTAACCTCCAGAAGTCTGCAGCGGTCATAACATCCACAGGTCGTAACCTCCACAACTCCGAAGCGGTCATAACCTCCACAGGTCGTAACCTCCACAGGTCGTAATCCCCACAGGTTGCAACCTCCACAAGTACGAAGCGGTCATAACCTCCACAACTCAGCAGCGGTCGTAACCTCCACAGGTTGCAACCTCCACAGATTCAAGAACTTTTTTAATTTTCTAGAAGCATCACTTCAGATAGCTATCGCTAGGTAGCAGCACGGTCTACGTATTACACTAATGAGATTGAATGCTGAATCATAGGTGGCAATATTTATCGCCAGATGGCAGGATGATACAATTGAGTACGTGCTCTTTGCGTGAAGCTTTCCTAGTGTTCGAGAGCTCGGTAGCCCTCGCGTCGACGCGTGGGAAAGTATTGCGTTGCGCAGTGACGGATGATCATATAACACTCACACGATTTACGCCTGCAATGCGTCGACGCGTGGGAAAAAATTCGACACGTAGTGGCGGATGATGGCAAGACATTTGCATGCTATCCGTCTGCAATATGCCATGCAATGACCAGGCCATGAAATGCAATGATGCCTTTTCATGGCCTGGTCACGCGTAGGAACGTCCCCAAAAGTAAGTGGGCCAGGGTGAACAGCAGGGACGCATCAAGGAATTTCACAAAGTACCATGGTTGAGCACTTTTGGGTTGATAACACGATTATTTTAATTGTAAACACACAACTATTACCACTAAATTTGGGACCGCTAAAGGGATGGGGCAGGCCCCAGGACGCGCTTATGGCTAACAACAAGATGCGATACTGAAAAGGACTACCATCACAGTATAAGTACGTTCAAATTCACAATTCTCGCTGGACTTTGAACTCTTTTCACGACTAATGGATGCATTTGTAATATTCGGTTTACCTTCTTGATGCGAGTGAAACCATTAGTATAGTACTGTTCAAACAAAATTTCTTCAATTTCCGCTTTGTGCGTATGTGTGGGGTGAGTGCAAGCTCATTACAGCGTCACTAATGGCTACGTGGTGTGCCCTAGTTTCCAAGATATAGTACCAAATGTCCGTGAGACGTCATCCGTTGTTCACCGATGTTGATGGGGAGAAAGAATAGAACGCCAGTGCAAATTATCCCGTAAACGATCATTTTGAAATGGCCAAGAGCTGCAGGGTGTCATTATGAGTTCACCGATCTATGTTTTTGCACAATTCAGATTATTGTTCATTGCGTTGAGCTTTTCCCCTTAGACATTCTTCACACATTCATATTTTCATGGCAAGTTACTTGAAGGTGAAGGAGAGAAAGGGTTTCATTGTATTAACATTGCCAGATATAGCCATACTTAGTACTTATTGGTCCACAGGCGCTTCTAAGGCAGTATTCACCTTACAAGTTTGCACTGGCTGCTAGTAAGAACGAAGCCTACTTGCTGGCCGATGAAGAAATAATTATCATGATTATTGTTGGAGAGGATGAGAAAAGGAAAGACGGGTGATCGCTGGTTGAAGATGCTTTGATCCGGTTCGTGGGAGGCCATGATTGGCAAACTGACAGAATGGGAAAAAGAAAAACGCTATAAATAATAACACATGGTATTGTGTTCGTCCTCAGGGCTTCAACAGTCACCTTAAACATTTGTGTAGTGCACATCGTGCACTTTATAATATTTGCCACTTGGAAGGAAATGCTACAACTGCATCACGTGACACACGGCTGAAACGGAATGAAAGCGCATATATTGAAGGCCAACAAAACAGTGCAAAATAGCTGATAGGTGACAACACACGACACCTCATAAAGTCATAACGTATTCAGACTTAGGGCCGCAAGGGCCCATCCTAAATTCACTTCGGTGACTAGCTCTCTCCTTCCCACGTTTTCTAGTGGCTAAGAAATCCGGATAACCGCTTAGCTTTGACGTACCTCATTTCTGATTAAATAACAACGCTCCAGATTGGGTACGGAACTGAGACTCCATTTAGGTGTTCTTTTTAACCTTTCCGAATTCCTTTGTCTTCGGATGTGTTTTAAGGCACCAGCAATTTGTTTTCCTTGGGGTTCTGGACGTGTTTGCGACACCGGCTTTTTAAACAAAAGAAAAGTTTTGTTACTTACTTTTGTGCACCGACGATAATTTGTAAGCATCGATGGATTTTCGCAGACCCCGCAGTGTTCATTTAGTTCACTGTCTTTTCGTTCCTTTTCTAGGACCATGCGGATTCTTTAGGGACCTAGCCTGCTTTTGAGGCCCCATGCTGTATCAAACCCCGCTGTGCTTTGAGGGACTGTTGTGTCTTGATTTTTAGCTCCGGTATGTATGCTTAGAGCAGCAGCATGTCTTAAGGCAATGACGCTTTTTCCCAGACTCGGAAAGCTTTGAAACGCTCGGTGCATTTCCGTCCTCAAGTTATGCTCTTTGAGTCCCGCTGTGTTTTTTCTGATATTTGTGGGACTTCAGCACGATATTAGGGGCCCGGTATAATTTCTTTGGATCCGGTCTCGACGTTTCTGGCCCAGTCGCGTGGTTCCGGGAGAATCCGACGCCAGTTTTCTGGGCTTGACAGTTTGTGGTGATTTTTTCTGAATTATGTAAAGTCCCAGCCAAGGCCTTATTTTTCGGGCCCCCGGCGACATTTCTGTATTTTTATGTCCCGCCGGGATTTGTCGAGCTCCGGAATGTTTTTCGGTGCCGTATGCGATTTGTTAAGGCATCTCGTAGTATGTTTGGACTAAGGGGTCATTTTTATGGCCGGAACATTTATTTTTCGGAACCTCCCTTTATTTTTTATGGTTCAGGTTTGATAATTGTCGGGCTGCGTTGCGACTTTGGGACCACGCTGTGCTTATTTGGGGACATCAACGCCAATTTTTGTGAGCCCCGAGGGAATTATTGATGACTCGACCAGAACTTACGCGACTACCGACGGGAATTTTGGGTCCCATGCGCGACATTTGGGGGTGGGGATGTTGGCGCCAGTTCACAGGTCGCGTTGTGCTAATCTGACCCGAGGCCCAGACTAATTTTAGCGTTCCCGGCGCAAATTGTAGAGCCCGAAGCAAGCTTTTTCGTGTCCGCTGTATTTATTTAAAACCCCTAATTATGGGGGCCCCGACGCGAATGTATCTTGCCCTAGAACCTTATTTGTGGACCCCGGCGCGATTCTTGGGTTCTTCGGAGCCCGCCTTGCTAGGACGGAGGGAGATTTTTCTCTTTAGCATGCCACTGCGGCTGCTGAACGAGTTTTTTTCCAGCGGATGGCACCATTCAGAGTAGAAAGGACCTCAGGATAATTTTCTTTCGTGACCGCTTCTGAATTGTCCGGTGCTCGGGTGAACTCGATATACTCCCTTTGCGATATATTGGGGGCGACTTCTATTTTTATAAGCCTCCTGCGCGATATTTGTGAGCCCCGGTGCGATTCTTCGGGCTCCTGGCGCATCTTTTTCCGTGCTCCAACGCACTTCCTTCCGAGGCCCGACACCTGTTTGGGGTCTTTGTCGCAATTTTTGTGGCATTCGCGCACTTGAAGCAGATGTAGTAAGGTGTAGACTTCATTATTGTATCTATGCTACCATAATACATTATGGAAATCAGTATATTATGGGCTACACTCAAGGTTAGTCATACTTAGTAGCGTGCCGTCTATTGGCTTCGGGGTGATATAATGAGGAGATGTGTTGAGGTTCGCATGACGTTTCATAGTTCGTTCGATGGTACCTCTGGGTGACCGTGCTCAAATGAAGTCGGCTCATTTACGTCCGAAGGCATCGCTAGTTCGTCACTCTGACCTTAGATGATCCCTATATAACCTACCACTTCTTCGACTTCAGATGCCCGCTCTTCTATTTTAGACAGTCCCTAGTCACGATGCTGCCCCGAATAGCAAGATTGAATCACTGAATGAAATAGTGCATGGTATGAAATTAACTTTTTAAGAATTGCATTCTATTTTAGCCAGGCGCAGACCCAGAAATTGTCACCCAGCGGCCATGTCCGAAGAACACCACTTCGAAAATGCAGAAAGAAAGAGAGAGAGAGAGAGAGAGAGAGAGAGAGAGAGAGAGACAGAGAGAGAGAGAGAGAGAGAGAGAGAGAGAGAGAGAGAGAGAGAGAGAGAGAGAGAGAGAGAGAGAGAGAGAGAGACAGAGACAGAGACAGAGACAGAGACAGAGAGAGAGAGAGAGAGAGAGAGAGAGACAGAGACAGAGACAGAGACAGAGACAGAGACAGAGACAGAGACAGAGACAGAGAGAGAGAGAGAGAGAGAGAGAGAGAGAGAGAGAGAGAGAGAGAGACAGAGACAGAGACAGAGAGAGAGACAGAGAGAGAGACAGAGACAGAGACAGAGACAGAGACAGAGACAGAGACAGAGACAGAGACAGAGACAGAGACAGAGACAGAGACAGAGACAGAGACAGAGACAGAGACAGAGAGAGAGAGAGAGAGAGAGAGAGAGAGAGAGAGAGAGAGAGAGAGAGAGAGAGAGAGAGAGAGAGAGAGAGAGAGAGAGAGAGACAGAGAGAGAGAGAGAGACAGAGAGAGAGAGAGAGAGAGAGAGAGAGAGAGAGAGAGAGAGAGAGAGAGAGAGAGAGAGAGAGAGAGAGAGAGAGAGAGAGAGAGAGAGAGAGAGAGAGAGAGAGAGAGAGAGAGAGAGAGAGAGAGAGAGAGAGAGAGAGAGAGAGAGAGAGAGAGAGAGAGAGAGAGAGAGAGAGAGAGAGAGAGAGAGAGAGAGAGAGAGACGGATGTCGCTTGCATACAGTTGGAGTGGCAAGCATCTATCCCATGCCAATTTGCACCCTATCGATATTGAACGCTTGAAGTTCATAGTGGACACCTAACTCACAAAAATTTTGTCGCAGTTGGTGATGCCGATATCTCACAATATCGTAATACTTAGTGTGGCTTTTTGCAATCGTGTTGGGGGCGGCGGCAGCTCAGTTGGTAGAGCGTCTGACTCTTAATCACAATATTATCGGTTCGAATCCCACAGCTGACGGCGTTTCCCGAGTTATTCCGCGACCAACGGGTGTGAAAGGTCGGCGACGCTACATGGCCTAGCGGTTGAATGCGCCGTGAAAGAACCCAAAGTCTTCTTGAAGGTGTTCAATGTGTTGTTGCCGTCAAAGAACCAGAGGTTCTTCTTCTGCAATCGTGTTCGTACGTTGTCACTTCTAGTCGAAACCGTCCTGAACACTCGTGGATGTCTATTTACCTTTGCGATGATGATTTTCGTCATCACGGTATGTCGTTGATGCATGTCATACTGGGGAATGTTATGCCTAGCGCGTCCATGTTTGCCATCTCTGTGTGGGTGCACCATACCAGATGACGTCTCAGCGGCGATAGTGGCCAGACTGCCTGTATTTCACCAACACAAACCACGAGTACGGCGGGCTCCAACCAATCAGCAGCACAGACTTCCCAATGCTCTCACCAACCACGCTACACCCGTCTGCAACACCCTCCTGCAATGTCCACATGTGTGGGGTCGACGGCAGGTGTCGTGTGGGTTCTCCTATCACAAACTGTGTCGCACCCTCATGTGTCAGATGTCGCGTGCCTAATCCCACCCCCGCGTCAGTAAATGTACGGTATGCGCCTCACTTCCGGAACCGTACTCCCGTGTTCTCATACGTTCGGCCCAGCTGTTCTTGGCAGCGAATGTCCTGCTGCATGTCTCACATCTCTAATTTCTCTCTCCCGTGTGCGGTTTCATGTGTCCAGCCAAACTCTTGCTGGCGGTAGACGTCCAGACACATTCTCCACGCGGTCAACGCCCCTTCTGGTGTGTGTTCTCATGTGTCGAATCCAGCTGTTCTTCGCAGCAAACGCCCGGCCGCAAGTATCACACCTGTAAGGTCTCTCCCCGGTGTGTTCTCATATGCGTAATCAAGTTGCATCTGACAGTGAACGCCCGGCCGCATGTCTCACACTTGTAAGGTTTCTCTCCGGTGTGCGTTCTTACATGTGTAACCAAAGAGCTCTTCGCAGTAAACGCCCGGCCGCAAATCTCACAGCTGAATGGTTTTTCTCCGGTGTGTGTTGTCATATGTCTCACCAATCTGCGATTCGTAGCAAACGCGCGGCCACATAGCTCGCAGCTGAATGGTTTTTCTCCGTTGTGTGCTGTCATATGTCCCACCAAACTGCCCTTGACAGCAAACGCTCGGCCACATAGCTCACAGCTGAATGGTTTTTCTCCGGTGTGTGTTCTCATATGTCCCACCAAATTGCGCTTGACAGCAAACGCCCGGCCACATAGCTCACAGCTGAATGGTTTTTCTCCTGTGTGTAATCTCAGATGCTGAACCAAACCCATCCTATTCATAAACGTTCTGCCGCATGTCTCACACTTGTGAGGTTTCTCTCCGGAGTGTGTTCTGGAATGATTAATCAAAGTCCTCTTCGCTGTAAACGCCCGGCCGCATATCTCACAGTTGAATGGTTTTTCTCCTGTGTGTGTTCTCATATGTCTCACCAAATTGAGTTTGACCACAAACGCCCAGCCACATAGCTCGCATTCATGAGGTCTCTCTCCTGTGTGAACCTTCATGTGGTCAACCAAATTGTTCTTCCTAGCAAACGTTTTGCCGCATGTCTCGCATTTGTGAGGTTTCTCTCCGGAGTGTGTTCTGAAGTGGTTAACCAGAGTTTGCTTCGCAGAGAACGACCGGCCGCATATCTCACAGCTGAATGGTCTTTCTCCGGTGTGTAATCTAATATGGTGAACCAAACCCATCCTTTTATAAACGTACTGCCGCATATCTCACACTTGTGAGCTCCTTTTCCGGAGTGTGTTCTGACATGCGCAGCCAAACTTGGCTTCACAGCAAACGACCGGCCGCATATCTCACAGCTGAACGATTTTTCTTCGGTGTGTGTTCTCACATGTCTCACCAAATTGCGTTTGGCAACAAACGCCCAGCCACATAACTCACATTCATGAGCTCTCTCTCCTGTGTGGCTCTTCACGTGCTCAACCAAAGTGCCCTTTTCAGCAAACGTTTTGCCGCATGTCCCACACTTGTAAGGTTTCTCTCCGGAGTGTGTTCTGACATGCGCAGCCAAACTTGGCTTCACAGCAAACGCCCGGCCGCATATCTCACAGCTGAATGGTTTTTCTCCGGTGTGTGTTGTCATATGTCCCACCAAAGTGCGCTTCGTAGCAAACGCGCGGCCACATATATCACAGCTGAATGGTTTTTCTCCGGTGTGTGTTCTCATATGTCCCACCAAACTGGACTTGTCAGCAAACGCGCGCCCACATAGCTCACAGCTGAATGGTTTTTCTCCGGTGTGTGTTCTCATATGTCCCACCAAATTGCACTTGTCAGCAAACGCGCGCCCACATAGCTCACAGCTGAATGGTTTTTCTCCGGTGTGTGTTCTCATATGCTTCACCAAATTGCGCTTGACGGCAAACACCCGGACACATAGCTCACAGCTGAATAGATTTTCTCCGGTGTGTAATCTCATATGGTGAACCAAACCTACCCTATTCATAAACGTTCTGCCGCATGTCTCACACTTGTGAGGTTTCTCTCCGGAATGTGTTCTGACATGACTAATCAAAGTGTTCTTCGCAGCAAACGACCGGCCGCATATCTCACAGTTGAATGGTTTTTCTCCGGTGTGTGTTCTCACATGTCCAACCAAACTGCATTTGGTAGCAAACGCCCAACCACATAACTCACATTCGTGAAGTCTCCCTCCGGAGTGGTCTTCCATATGCTGAACCAAATCGCACTCGGGAGCAATAGTGACGTCACATGTCTCACAGTCAAACATGTTTTTCCCGTTTCCGGTCATGATGCACGATGTCGAGTTCAACGTCCTGGCAAAGATTGCCTGGTCTGGAGATCCGCCGCCGCCGCTACCGTCGCTGTACACCGTCGTACCCGTGTGGACCTTGTGGTGCTGAAGCAGCCATTTGTGATACTCGAACGACTTGCCACACACGTCACAGCCATACGAACTCGCTGCGGGTCGATTCATCGGTTGTGGTTGTGAAGTGTCGCTGGCGCCCAGGAAGCACTGGCTGTTGTTGCTGTAGTTGACCCTGTTGATGCTGCATTGCGATGTAATTCTCGACGTCGTTCGTGCACCTCGACGACTCCAGATCTTTCCAGAGTTAGATGTAGGCGCAGTGCCTTCTGAAACCAAACAATTTGAAGTGTACTTTAGAATATGGTATCCCTTGAGAAGGCATCAGATACACACGGCTGATTCATTGATTATTTTGGCTCCGGCCGGATAAACTGCTGCTGGTCATGTGGCGCCTATAGCTCGCTTGTCTATCACTTTAACGTAGGCGTCATGAGTATTTTTGGAAGGGTTTGATCACGACGGACTGTGCAGTCGATATAGATGTATATTTTGATATATTGAATGTGCTGAATGATCTCTGAATTGTCACCTAAAAGATCAGTTTGTCGAACTGTGGGATGATTTGTGGACAATCGGAAACGAGGAAAGTTGCGTGGCGCTTCAGTATCAGCGGCCAGACCTCAATCCGGCAAGGAGGTGCAGACGAGTCAAAAGCATCGCAATAAGTCACTAAGTTGAGCTAAAACCTGGGAAGCACTGGGAGCCTCCCGGTGAGTGGTGGCAGGTTGGGTACCTTTTACTTTACCTGCATAGTACACTGTGGGATGAGTATCCATGCAGGTCCTCATTGCTTGTCGATACGATATCTGCTTAGTGCGTTGTAGTGTTGGTTGGGTGGTTTGTTGAGTTTTGGGGCGCATCGACCAGGTTTGGTCATTTAGCGCCCATAATTAATAGTTTCCTATGTGATAAAAATATTCGTGTCTTCTTCTAAAGTATGCATGTACACATTTTCACACACCTAGGTCACATCCTTAAGTATACATCAACGACAAAAGCAAATTACCGTGATGGGCAGACGACATAGAGCGTAATGCCGGATGCATATTCACATAATTCGTCCGTGTGGATGAAACGCGAATCGTCTCCTAAACTATCAGTAAGAGTAAGCGAATCTACTCGTTGTCCAAAATGACAACACGGGGACATGACAACAGGACATGACGCACTGTGAAGTCTACATCACAATGGTCGCGGATCGGCCTGGGCTCATTCTTCAGCAAATGAATATGGGTGAGGGACGTGTTGGCGCGGCTCTGGACCTGAAGGCTTTCCCATACTGAGGCTAACGGTAACCCAAACATCCGTTGTCTAGGGCCATCACGTGCAGACGAAGCCGGTGGCGGACGGGTCAAATGGTGCGTACAGTGATTGGTGCGCATTGGTGTTGGTTTATGTTCTTTTGGAGTGGCAAGTGTTTCTCAATGTTGGCTTTGCTCGCCCAACAGAAATAATATCAACCTTTCCCACTGGATGATATGGAGTATGCCCCACCAAATTCGGCTGGGACGGGCCATTGCCTTCATGTATTCCCGACGTCCTAAATATTTTAAAAGAAATCAGCGCCCGCAGGTACAGGTGACGGGTGCATTGCCCAAAGTGCAAGAGTCGGAAACATATTAATTTGTTCCGAATCGAAGTTAAACATTTCAATTTCACAGTGCAAGCGATTGGAACTCAAAGGCATCACAGAATTTAGACGCCGGGATCGTGCACCAAACTGAAGGCGACCTTTCACAAGCGTGTTGGCAAATCGACACAATGGCCGAGGCAGTTCCGCGCTGCCGTGGATCTCGTCTCGTTTTGTACCGTGTGCCACCCCCTGGCCGGCCCATGGCACGAACAACGACGTACGGGCGACCACGGCCGTCACACTACTTTCATTTCAGCAGGATACCTCACGAGTACAGCACGTTCTAACCATGCAACATTGAGCACTCAACAATACACAGTTGCCGAGACTGTGGTTCACCATGCTCACTTTTCTGAACGCGTTCCAACAAGGGCCCCACATGTAGAGTCGATGTCAGATGGCGTGCGGTTCTGCTGTCACAAACATCAGCACACATTACTGTGTTAGCTGTAATGTGTCCAATCGTCGCCCTGATCAGTGCTGTTAGTTCCTCACTCGCAAGGCCGCACTTCGATATGGATTCTAACGTGTCACACTAAATGCGTCCCGGAAGTAAACGTTCTGCTGCATGTCTCATAAATGAAGGGTAGTTCGCTGTCGCTCTCGCTCTATCTCTATCTATCTCTATCTCTATCTCTACCTGTACCTCTACCTCTACCTCTCTCTCTATCTCTATCTCTATCTCTCTCTCTCTCTCTCTCTCTCTCTCTCTCTCTCTCTCTTTGATATGTACTAATTTGTATGATCAGTGACAGCCGTTAGTTCTCATGTGCACAACTAAATAGCCATTGGAAGTGCACGGGTTCCCATGTGTTTTCTCTCACAGAGGCGTTTCATCGGCGTTTCCCCAGTTCTTAAGGTGTCTTGATAGTAAACGTAATACAACGTAATACAAACGAAATACAACAATCACACACAGGCAGGTTCCCTCTCAGGTGAGAGTTCTCATGCGTCCTGCCAAACACGCCTCAGAATGGAACGGCCCACCACAGGTCTGACACTTGTAAAGTCTCCCTTAGGTGTGCGTTTTCATGTGCCTAACCATGCTGTCCTTGACAGCAAACGCACGGTCGCATGTCTCACATTTGTAAGGTTTCTATCCAGTGTGCGTTCTCACATGATCAACTAATTTTCCACTGGCAGCAAACGCCCGGCCACGTGCCTCGCACTTGTAAGGCTTCTCTACGGTGTGTGTTCTCATAGGTCTTGTCAAACGTATCCTCTCAGCAAATGTCTTGCCGCATTCCTCGCACTTGTAACGTTTCTCCCCGGTGTGTATTCTCAAATGGATTGTCAAAATCAACCTGAGAGCAAACGTCCTGCCACATGCCTCACATTTGTAAGGGTTTTCTTCGGTGTGTGTTCTGACATGATTAAGCAGATTGTACTTGGCAGTAAACACCTGAACGTGTCCAACATTTGTGTGGCCTCTCTCCGGTGTGTACTTTCATGTGCTGAACGAAATTGCGGCTGCGGGACAAGGTGGTGATCTCTGCTACATAACCAGTCAAAATGTAGTCCACAAAGTCCACAAAAGCCAACGGCCTCAGCACCGTTGATTCTCTGCATACAGTCTTTGGTGTGTGGGGCCCAGTAGGCAAAGACTCTCAGACGAGGGCGATATCGAGTGTCGAGTTCTGATCCACGGACCTCCCATAATATTGTGGGCAGACCGACAACACTATGGAGATTGTGTCAAGGACTGCTTCAGTTGCAATACGGTCAAATGGCAATCGTGAACTTTAAGCTGGAGCAAGTCCAGCATGAATGTGTAGAAAAGCCATTGCGTAGCTACGTTCACTGGGACTCACCCTCGTCCAGTACTGGCTTTTGCTTGCTCTTCAGAACTGCCTTCACGTCGCCCTCGTCCAGCACTGGCTTGAGCTCGCCCTCGTCAGTGAAGGACTCGTCCTGGTCGCTCAGTTCGCCCTTGACGCCATCACAGCTCGCCCCGTCCAGCACGCGGTACTCGCCGCTCGACAGCTCCAGCTCGCTCGCTCGACAGCTCGGCTCCAGTTGACCATCATCTGCAGGGGGCGTGGCGTAAGTGGTCTGCTTCGGCAGGGGCGGTGCTGGTGATGTGAAGATACATCACGAAACATAGAATGGATAGCATTAATTGACAGGATGGAGTTGAAGGGGAGCTCTCAGACCATGCCTCAAGTCGTCTAGCTTGAACCAGGGGCTGATACAAGAAGACAAGAAGGGTGAATTGAGGGCAATTGCCCCAATGGAAACATGGCACCATTCTGACCGGGAAAAGGAGCCCCTCTGAGGAGACTCAAGTACATCCACCACCGCCGACCAACGGACTTTTCAGCCAAAGCCGCCCATTTGATAGGAAGGGATGCCTCTTAGGTACCTGGTAGTGCAACCTAGTTTCTTCCACTACCAGGGGTTGCACTACCCCCTGGTAGTGCAACCCCTGGTAGTGCAACGAGTTTCTCAACATGAATAGGTGTACACCATGGAACAGGCAGATACACTTGTCAGGCCTCACCGGTTACGGTCCTCGACTGCTGTCCCAGTGTGTCCGGCGAACCCGAACCGTCCGCTCTGAAAACCGGCACGTCCGTGAGTCACGGCCACAATGCACAGAAGAAATTCATGGTCCAGCCCGCAGGAGGTAGCCATAGGGACGCATCAACTGCATATGCTATGCAGCGGTCATGACCTTGTCAATACAACACAGAAGTACAGACCTTGGTTCTGAATGACGTGGGATGCACACATAAGATAAGGACAAGAAGGATATGCACATATATACATAAGGAGACACATAACTCCTGATAATGCACGAGTTGTGATCGTATCGTCCTGATGCTACAACGTATAAAAACAGGCAGACCGTAAGGATAATTAATCACAAAGGTCAGTGAATAGACACGTAACTCCTGATATTACAAGGGTCGTGATGGTATCGTCCTGATATTTCCACATTCAAAAACAAGGGAGATCATGAGGGAAATAAACGAAAGGAATTAGACAAGAGACATATAACACATAATATTCCACGAGTTGTGAGGATACCATGTTTATGCTACCATGTATAAAAGCAGCAGGACCATGAGCATAAAGCACAGGCGTTAGAGACCAGGCAAATCACTCCCGAGACTGCATGAGATGTGATGGTATCTTCGCCCTGTTAGCAGGTGAATGTCTTGAATTGCAAGTGTCCTATCCATGGTCTTACTTGCATCGTGTTCACCCTTTGGGCCTAGGAAAAGCTGGATAATAACATTGCTATAATACGACGGTTGCCAAAAGGTAATAGAAATTCAAGCCGCCTTACTGATAATCAGGGTAAACACTGCCTTTTTAACACGCGAATCCAAGTGGTTAGCTAACTTTTTTTAAACATTTTTTTTTTAAATAAATTTAATTCGAATTGTTGTTGGGGTGGCTTGAGGAACCAGGGTTCTATTGCTAAGCAAAGCTTGTTGCGTGAACCCTGGCCCCACCACCCGATCCATGAACTCCAGTTCAATGATAGAATTTAGACCGAAAGTTTAACGTGCCGCCAATGCACCGACACGGCCGCCCGGTAGCTGGTCCCCGGCCTTATCGGGCCAGCTGCCAACTGACACTCCCGGCCGGGGGCTAAATGCGAGCGCGCGAAGTGACTCGAACCTTGTGTTGCCAGTACAGGGGAGACCAGTGCAGGCCAGCGCTCTAACCAACTGAGCTACCGGGCCGGCAATGTAAGCTGGGATGCTAGATATGACCTGATGTAGGGACTCGGACACCCTATGTCATGACAGGCCAGGAGTGGAACGCTGGCCACCGCTCTACCGAGAGGAAGACATGACACCTGTTTGCGATGCCGGCTCCAACAAAAACAAACGTGAGTGCACACCTGCAACTACACACACCTGCCATCACGGCACAGGCCAGGTAATTTGTCAGAATTAATTAGTTATTACGGCTTATAGGTGCATCGACTAAATTGGTCATGTAGCACCCATATCATTTGTTAGAACTTTGGGCATTGCATTGCATCGTAATGTCACCGTCATTAGACCAAATGCACAACATGAGCTATTCCATCGCCTTCCGTCGTACAAAAAGTCATAACATACAAGTGCACAATGGAATACAAAAGCATGAAGTATGTATGAAGAATAGGTAGACAGTGTGGTTACAGATGATACCCAAGAGCTCAGACTGCATATAAGGTGACCGTAGATTAATAAGGAGATATACATCTACAAATGTATCAAATATATACATATGTACAAGACTAGTACAAGACTAGTAGTACAAGTCTAGAATCAGGAAGCTTTACTGTGCATACGTCAGGCCACATTTGGAATACTGCATCCAAGCTTGGTCTCCTAGCTATGAAAAAGATTGTTGGCTTTTGGAGAGAGTACAAAAGAGGGCTACAAAAATGGTTAATGGCATAAGCAACCTGGCATATGAGGGAAGATTGAAGAAATTGAATATGTTTTCACTTAGATATAGAAGGCTGAGAGGAGATCTCATCGAGGTCTTTAAATTTGTCAATGGTCTGGAGAGGGGATACCTTGGGGAAATGTTTGAATTTAACAGAAATGATGCAATTAGAGGTCATAAATTCAAAATTAAAGTTAACCACAGCAGAACAAGGTTAAGGCAAACTTTCTTCACCAACAGGGTAGTGGAACACTGGAACCAGCTGTCAGAAAACATCGTCAGTAGCAGCACATTGAACATCTTTAAAAACAGCATAGACAATCATTATAAGAATAGAGGGCTTGCTTTTCAGTATTACAGGGAGGGCTGATTGACAGATTTGGTGGGCAACTGGTTCAGTGTACAGAGTGCAACCAAGAAGGGCCCTTGTGGCTCATAGTTGCACTAATCTTTTATGTCTGTATGTCTAGTTGAGGCTGCTTCTGACAAAGCTACTGCGGACAATGCCGTGGTTCAGCTTTAGCAGAAATTGCTTGCAAAATCGTTATCTGTGATCTCCATTCCTGCAACTACATGGCTTCTATGCATGATGCACACTAATGTAATCGAATTGAAGAAAGCTAGATAAAAAAACCGTACACAAGACCACAGCGCAGACGTTTTGTGTCTAGTCGGCATGGAACAGTAAAACGAGCCCCAGACTGACAATGTTGCTCACTTGAGTTCCTGATTGGTTGGGACGCGAGAGAAGTCGTCCGACGGAGAATGCGGACCAATGAAGACCCGCTCCTCCTTCACCCTGCCAGCCGGCTTCAGCTGATTGGATGCCAGTGCAGCGGAGGCCGGCCCAACCTGCGTTGGGAGAAGGGTTCCCGGCGTCAAGAATGGTGTGCACAGTCATCAGGGTTCTGTTGAAGCCTCCATTTACAAACGGCATTGCAGTCCAGCTGGTAATGCGAATATGCTGGGCTGAGAACGTCTTGTGTACGCCAGGATTCCGGAGTGGTTCGATGTCCTGACTTTGACAGAAATTCCGCAATAAAACACACATTTCGAGTGATGCTTACGCCCGGAACCCAATGACAACCTAATCTCATTCATACAACATTAATCTTTGACTGAATATCAGAGTACCATGTTTGCACATTATACAGGGGTAGGGGTAGACATAAACTGCAGACGCATGTTGTGATGCAGGTAATATGTACATGCACATGATGACCAAGCTTCATAAACACACAAACAATTCACATTGGTGTCTTGTAAATATTTTGTGCAACACCAGTACTATAGAGGTGTGACAATGGGGTGGACATAAACTGCAGACATGTGCTCTGATTCAGACAATGTGCATCACACACACAAGGGCCAATGTTCATAACACACAGCTTGAACACATACAGCTATGATTTGGCTCCCCAATTTCATAATAAGGCTACAGCCAAAAGCTAACTCTGTTACCATATAAGATGCCTACACAAGTGCTCGATGAGCCATGCATAGCTCAAAGGACGTGGAAAGTCGAATCTCAGTGTGCCAGTCATACTCAAAAACACATTGTCCTCCACCAAGTTCCATTACTGGTTATTGACTCCACCAGACTGAGATTATGTTATGTGATGGTGATTATTGGATCGACAAGACTTTTGTTGCTTTATGTGTTGGTCGTTACTAGTTCCATAAGACCGAGATCATACTAGGTGATGGTGATTATTGTATCGACAAGACTTGTGTTGCTTTATGTGTTGGTCGTTACTAGCTCCATAAGACCGAGATTATGTTAGGTGGTGGTGGTTACTGACTCCACCAGACTGATATTATCTTATATTGAGATTAAATACTATGACGCAAGGGGATAAAGATAAAAAATGAAAGGGACATATCTGATTTTCGGTGAAGCTCCGGGAAAGCAAAAGATGTAACAAACACTTTATTAGGGTGTCAAAGGTGTGCTGTTCATGTCAAGCTGAGCCTGCTTGCTCAGGTCCACTCTTGTACCAGACACACTGCAGCAGAGCAGGTAGCTCTGGCTTTGCCATCACTCGCCCACACTTATCTGGAGGCAGCATAACCACATTTGGACTTCATGTGATCAGCTCACCATTTCATCGTCACAGCGTCTGATCTTCAGACGAAGTCGCTGAAAGGCGGTCCACGGGACTGGCTGGGCCGCCGCGTCCCCACTGCCATCTGATGTAGCTTCATGGAACTCCAAGTTGACAGTAGACCAGACAGATGACAGCAATAATGGGTCCATGCTCAGGGTGATCCTGGAGGATATGCTGGAAAATTGAAAGTTATTTGCTCACTTGATGGGTATACAGCTAAGGCAAACTGTTGCATTGAGGTTTGTGCTTGGCTGAGTGAGTATGCCATGGTCTCAAATTTGAGTCTGAAAGACACGAAGGCATTTTAATGACACTAATTCCATGACAAATCTCAACATCCTACTCTGCACGTTTTGACCTCTCACACCTACAAAAAACCATTATTGTATCGCTATGTATCCTACTATTACCTAAAGATTATGCCCTACAGACACTGTGAACCTACAAAGCACTAACAAAAATTTTGAGACGATTTTCTTCACTGGACACAGCATTAGGTTGCTACCGATTGCTCAGTCATCCTTATGGTGGCAATGATTGGTGATGGCCAGTTAGTTAGTTATTAGGGCTTAAGGGCGCAACGACTACATTGGTCATGTAGCGCCCAGTGATGGCCAGTTAGTGGCAGACTTGCAACAGTTCACAGGAAGTAACATTGTTATGCTGCAAGTCTTATTCCTGTTCCAACCTTGGCCCTCTGACTTTTGTTGTGAATCTAGTTCCTTGTGGACCATTATTTTAACTATTATTTTAACACTCTGAATCCTACTATTACTTACAGATTACACCCTACGGATATTAGGAACCTACACAACACTGACAAAACTTTGTAGCCAAATTTCATCAGAGGCCACAGCATCAGGGTAGTACAGATTGTTGAATGATACTTATGGTGCCAATGATTGGTCATAGTCAATAAGTGACAGACTCTTGTTGTGAAACTAGTTAGCTATGGACAGCTACTGTGTTATTACACTTCACTGGATGTCAGTGTTATAACTATGATCCAGATGATACCTGCAAGTTAAGTGTTTTCAAGCTCAAATGTAAAATGTAGCCTCTGAGACTCCAGGTGCACCCTGAAAGAACTAGCCAAATCATATGTATGTGAATGAAGGAAGCATAAGTGGCAGAGGCACCTCTGTGCTTGGGGTGAGTGGGTGTGGTTAAAGGGGCAGCCCCTTCATCAACCTCAAAACACTCAGACATAAGACTTGTGACATATCTGCTTTTAAGGAAAACATTTGAGAAACCTGGAAACCTTGAAGCATCTCACCACCAACCTCAATGGATGGCACTGATCACTGATCAGTGCCTGATCAGTGATCAGGGATAAAGATTAGTGAGGATGCAAAACCACCACCAATCCCAAAACTGAAGCACCCTGAATTGAAACTGCATGGTGTGAGTTCCTAGTGTACTGACATAGGTAAATTTGCCTTGAAAGGTTTTTTTCAGTGAACATTAAAAAAAAATTATTCTTTGGAATACAATGTTGATGATGGTGACTAAGATAATGGGACCACTTCTCTTTTGTACAAATGTTTCTTTTCAAAATTTCAGTAATTTTTCATTAAATTCTCCAAAGGAAAAAACTCAAACTTATGTAACCTAACCCAACCCAACACATTTATGGAGGCAATTGCATGTAAAAACTTTTCTTGTTACCACCTTAAATCACATTAGATGAGTTTCCTTTTTCACATTTCCAATGTCAGTTTTTCTCTTCAAAAGCAGCTTAGGTTCAGTTAGGTGATATTAGGCTAGGTTAGGTTTCTTCTTTAATTTGAGGATTCTCAGAAAATAAATTGCATCAGACTCTTCTGGTTACATTTTTAGACTTTTCCACAAAGGTATGTTAGGATAGTTTATGCTGCATCTGACATTTTGTTGTATGCTATGCAAACACTCTTGGGGTTCTCATAGCATGAGTCCACAAGAGCATAGCATCTCCACAAGAACTCCTGTTAGCTAGCTCATGAGCATGAGCTAGAGCCTGAATGAGCACCACATAGGCCCCATAGCAATATTCCTGGTGATGTTCCCGGGTTCATTAAGTGCCCCGACTCATATTCATCCAGGAATTTTCATGGGGGACACATGTCTAGTCCTGAGAGGCACGGCCGGGGGCATTCATAATGTCCACAGTTCACAGTGTTCACAGCTCACAGTGTCCACAAGTTCATAATGTACACAGCTCATAGTGTCCACAGTTCACAATGTCCACATGTTCATAACTTCCACAGCTCACAATGTCCACAGTTCATAATGTCCACAGGTCATAATGTCCACAACTCGCACTGTCCACAGATCACAATGTCCACAGTTCATAGTGTCCACAGTTCATAACGTCCACAAGTTCATAACGTTCACAAGTTCATAATGTCCACGAGTTCATAATGGCCACGAGTTCATACTGTCCACAGGTCATACTATCCACAGTTCATAATGTCCACAAGCTCGAGTTCATAACTTCCACACGTTTATTATCTTGGCAGTTCATAATGTCCACAGATCACAGTGTCCACAGTTCATATTGTCCACAGTTCATAACATCCACAGCTCACAACTTCCACAGCTCACAATGTCCACAGTTCATAATATCCACAGGTCACAATACCCACACGTTCCTAATGTCCACAGTTCATAATGTCCACAGGTCACAATGTCCACACCGTCTCCGTGAAAATATGCTACGTGAAATAATTTTCGACCTTATCGCATTTGGCTGTGCGGCAAACCGGCAGGTGTAGAAACCTCAGGTTCATCTCTTGTTAACAGATGGCAGGTCGATCAGTTCGCGCGAGATGCTGCAGGGCGATGAATTCATTCGAGATACGTTTCTCGGAATCAGAGTTGGACATTGGCCTGCATTTCGTAGTCAAAATCGATGCATAATACGTAAATACAGCTAGTCCTGTGGCTAAATTGTTCAATGCAATCTGATATAGTCTTAACCCTCGCATTGGTGACGTCCCAATCATCATTCGTATTGGTTGTTGTTTCTAGAAGCCAACCGGGTAACTTTTTGTTTCTGATCCGAATGACATGTAATTTGGTGGACGCAATCGTCGCATCGGCACTTCCTCACGCTAAAAATTGTAAGATAATATACTTGATATACTTAAAGTTATTGTGATATTTTCATCGGGTGCCAGGCACAACCGACGATTTGCTACCTCCGGCCATGGGCCCGGCCGCCCGGCAGGGCCCGGGGTCTGGTTCGTAAAATGTTTACCAGCTCGCGCACGTTACATCATCCATCAAATCGCTACGGTTTGGACACCATTAGGCGGATAATTAAACAAAGATCGGTCATAAGCGCCAGGCGGTTGTGTTTCTCCCCTCCCCTTGTGCTCCTCTAGGCTTCCAGCTTGGTCCGAAGAACCACATGCCATCGTCCTGTCGCTGCTGCACGGTCGAACATTGGCTTGATTCGCAGCACACATTCCATCGTTTCGTTCGAGGTCTGCCATCGGCTCTGAAGAGCAAGGTTGTCGAGTTTCACAGCCAGCATTGGCTCATAGCCGGAGCCGCCGACCTCCGTCCGGCGCTACGAGGATATGGTGGTCTGCTTCGCGGCTCATCGGCTCGCATCCCTGTGGTCTTAAGGATTGTCATCTGCTTGGTAGTCCAAATATAATTTTCAGTGTTATCAATTGCACGTGTTCAATTGCCTTTGGCCTGGCTGTTCGTACTCGATGCCTCATTGGCATGCTTTTCCGAACATCAGCTACAAAAAAGGAGAGAGGTAGCCGCAAGAAGTCTGTACTCGAATGCGACATAAAGCACTGTCTGCGTGGTGAGGTGATGTGAGCACGATTGCCAATATAAGCGAAACATTGTCAAACTGACGCATTTTCGAAAATGCTCGACGATGTAGTATTTAAATCGGCGATTGGTAAAGCAATTTATGCAAATTGCTGATTAATCCGCGCCGTACTGGGGGGAGGGGGTCGTTGACGATCCCCCTAAGGTTTTGCGCGGATTGTGAAAGAACGGCGCGCGGCAGCGCACCAAAATTTAGCATACCTTTTCCCACATCAATTTGGCATGTTGTGTCCTATTTTGAAGTCAGGTCATCTAGGGTCAACGAGTTAGTTAAGGTCAAATGAGGTCACCTCCAAAAAACGTGGAACCAATCGTCACGCTTTAACGGATGAAGATATTTGAATGAAACTTTCAACGTTTGCTTATCTTTAGGGATGCAACAAAACGCCATACCAGAGGAATTTGTCACTTTTTCCGTTTTTTATTACTTATTAGTTTTGTATATTTGCCCTTTAGAGTTAAAATCGGAGAGTATGGCGAAAGTAAATATTTGTATTGGGAAAGTTGAGTTCGAGCGCACACAACCGCACAATGTGCAAACCGCTTGATTTAGCAAGGACCTGACCGACCCTCGTCCACCGTGGCATGATCTGTATCATCACAAAGACGTCGGCCAACCGCCGTCTCCGGCCCAGACAACCACCCTGAATTACAACTACATGCACACCAACCACGCTACCATATTAGTGTGTCCAAAATCTGCCCCGGCTATTTCGCTCCTGATAGGATTTGAGCGGAGTTCACCCAAAATTTGGAAGTCTACACTAACATAACACTAGCCTAACCTAAACTAACCAAACCAAATCTTACCCAATATAACCAAACCTAACCAAAACTAAACAAACCTAGTCAAACTGAATCAATCCTAAACGAAATGTAACCAAACTGAACCAAACCTAAGCGAAACCTAACCTAACCTAACCTGAGCCAACCTATCCTAACCTAACATGACCAAGCATAACTTAACCTGACAGCCTAACCCAACCTAACCTAACCTGCCTGACAGGACTTGACCTGACCTGAGCAAACCTCATTTAATCCGTGGCAGCAAGAGCGACTGATCGTAAAAGTATGCATAGCTTACATATAGACCGTGTAGAATACTTCCCTTCTCCGAGCAGTTGTGAACCGAGGCAGCGCGAAATTAACTAATCTGCATTAACCTAGCCTAACTTAACCAAACCCAACACAACGCAACACAACACAGCACAGCAAAACCCAATCGAACCGAATATCACCAAATCTAATTTAACCTAGCAGGACCTGGCCTGACCTAACCTAAGCTGACCTCAGCTGATGTGAGTTGTCCTGCCCTTTTCCAACTTCATTTCTATATTATTTTGTACCATATTTGTATTTCCCAGCGGACAACATAAGATGTATTCACCTATGTAAAATCATTCACACGGTAGCTTAACTGGTGTGGTAGCACGTGCGACTTGCATTATTTTCGACCGATGAAGTTGGCTCCAGCAAATCTAACGATTCATCCACGCAATGAGCCGGTTGGGAAGACCGAAAATGATGTTCGGTAATGCTTCAAGACATTCTTGATTGTATAAAAAGCTGTTTCGTTGGCGAAAATCTAAAGGTATCGTGTGAATCATAATCGTTTGGGCTATGCGTATATATCACTTTTTATCCAAAATGTGGCCTCACCGAGAAGTTCATGGAGTGGGGAGAAGAGCCAGTTTTATGGGTCACGACACTTGTCACTCTTGTCGCGTTGGCTAACCCCTGGTATGCCGTAGATGCCCATAGTCAATGGGGAAAGTGTAGCCGGTGCATGGATCCAGCTAATGCACGCCACGGCGTGTCGTCACTTTTATCCGTTTTCCAGTACCGGACACAATCGGAAAAAAGCGATGAAAACTGCCGGCTATTCTTTGGATGCACGTGCCACGTACGGCGAAAACGTTTGCACTTCCGAACTTGGAGATTGTCTCGGCTACACCACGGTGTCGGTTTGGTGTCGATCAGTCATTTGTTTGCGAGCAAACAAATGACTGATGAAATGAATGAACAAATGACTGGGTTAGGCTGTCAGGTTAAGTTATGCTTGGTCATGTTAGGTTAGGATAGGTTGGCTCAGGTTAGGTTAGGTTAGGTTTCGCTTAGGTTTGGTTCAGTTTGGTTACATTTCGTTTAGGATTGATTCAGTTTGACTAGGTTTGTTTAGTTTTGGTTAGGTTTGGTTATATTGGGTAAGATTTGGTTTGGTTAGTTTAGGTTAGGCTAGTGTTATGTTAGTGTAGACTTCCAAATTTTGGGTGAACTCCGCTCAAATCCTATCAGGAGCGAAATAGCCGGGGCAGATTTTGGACACACTAATATGGTAGCGTGGTTGGTGTGCATGTAGTTGTAATTCAGGGTGGTTGTCTGGGCCGGAGACGGCGGTTGGCCGACGTCTTTGTGATGATACAGATCATGCCACGGTGGACGAGGGTCGGTCAGGTCCTTGCTAAATCAAGCGGTTTGCACATTGTGCGGTTGTGTGCGCTCGAACTCAACTTTCCCAATACAAATATTTACTTTCGCCATACTCTCCGATTTTAACTCTAAAGGGCAAATATACAAAACTAATAAGTAATAAAAAACGGAAAAAGTGACAAATTCCTCTGGTATGGCGTTTTGTTGCATCCCTAAAGATAAGCAAACGTTGAAAGTTTCATTCAAATATCTTCATCCGTTAAAGCGTGACGATTGGTTCCACGTTTTTTGGAGGTGACCTCATTTGACCTTAACTAACTCGTTGACCCTAGATGACCTGACTTCAAAATAGGACACAACATGCCAAATTGATGTGGGAAAAGGTATGCTAAATTTTGGTGCGCTGCCGCGCGCCGTTCTTTCACAATCCGCGCAAAACCTTAGGGGGATCGTCAACGACCCCCTCCCCCAGTACGGCGCGGATTAATCAGCAATTTGCATAAATTGCTTTACCAATCGCCGATTTAAATACTACATCGTCGAGCATTTTCGAAAATGCGTCAGTTTGACAATGTTTCGCTTATATTGGCAATCGTGCTCACATCACCTCACCACGCAGACAGTGCTTTATGTCGCATTCGAGTACAGACTTCTTGCGGCTACCTCTCTCCTTTTTTGTAGCTGATGTTCGGAAAAGCATGCCAATAAGGCATCGAGTACGAACAGCCAGGCCAAAGGCAATTGAACACGTGCAATTGATAACACTGAAAATTATATTTGGACTACCAAGCAGATGACAATCCTTAAGACCACAGGGATGCGAGCCGATGAGCCGCGAAGCAGACCACCATATCCTCGTAGCGCCGGACGGAGGTCGGCGGCTCCGGCTATGAGCCAATGCTGGCTGTGAAACTCGACAACCTTGCTCTTCAGAGCCGATGGCAGACCTCGAACGAAACGATGGAATGTGTGCTGCGAATCAAGCCAATGTTCGACCGTGCAGCAGCGACAGGACGATGGCATGTGGTTCTTCGGACCAAGCTGGAAGCCTAGAGGAGCACAAGGGGAGGGGAGAAACACAACCGCCTGGCGCTTATGACCGATCTTTGTTTAATTATCCGCCTAATGGTGTCCAAACCGTAGCGATTTGATGGATGATGTAACGTGCGCGAGCTGGTAAACATTTTACGAACCAGACCCCGGGCCCTGCCGGGCGGCCGGGCCCATGGCCGGAGGTGGCAAATCGTCGGTTGTGCCTGGCACCCGATGAAAATATCACAATAACTTTAAGTATATCAAGTATATTATCTTACAATTTTTAGCGTGAGGAAGTGCCGATGCGACGATTGCGTCCACCAAATTACATGTCATTCGGATCAGAAACAAAAAGTTACCCGGTTGGCTTCTAGAAACAACAACCAATACGAATGATGATTGGGACGTCACCAATGCGAGGGTTAAGACTATATCAGATTGCATTGAACAATTTAGCCACAGGACTAGCTGTATTTACGTATTATGCATCGATTTTGACTACGAAATGCAGGCCAATGTCCAACTCTGATTCCGAGAAACGTATCTCGAATGAATTCATCGCCCTGCAGCATCTCGCGCGAACTGATCGACCTGCCATCTGTTAACAAGAGATGAACCTGAGGTTTCTACACCTGCCGGTTAGCCGCACAGCCAAATGCGATAAGGTCGAAAATTATTTCACGTAGCATATTTTCACGGAGACGGTGTGGACATTGTGACCTGTGGACATTATGAACTGTGGACATTAGGAACGTGTGGGTATTGTGACCTGTGGATATTATGAACTGTGGACATTGTGAGCTGTGGAAGTTGTGAGCTGTGGATGTTATGAACTGTGGACAATATGAACTGTGGACACTGTGATCTGTGGACATTATGAACTGCCAAGATAATAAACGTGTGGAAGTTATGAACTCGAGCTTGTGGACATTATGAACTGTGGATAGTATGACCTGTGGACAGTATGAACTCGTGGCCATTATGAACTCGTGGACATTATGAACTTGTGAACGTTATGAACTTGTGGACGTTATGAACTGTGGACACTATGAACTGTGGACATTGTGATCTGTGGACAGTGCGAGTTGTGGACATTATGACCTGTGGACATTATGAACTGTGGACATTGTGAGCTGTGGAAGTTATGAACATGTGGACATTGTGAACTGTGGACACTATGAGCTGTGTACATTATGAACTTGTGGACACTGTGAGCTGTGAACACTGTGAACTGTGGACATTATGAATGCCCCCCGGCCGTGCCTCTCAGGACTAGACATGTGTCCCCCATGAAAATTCCTGGATGAATATGAGTCGGGGCACTTAATGAACCCGGGAACATCACCAGGAATATTGCTATGGGGCCTATGTGGTGCTCATTCAGGCTCTAGCTCATGCTCATGAGCTAGCTAACAGGAGTTCTTGTGGAGATGCTATGCTCTTGTGGACTCATGCTATGAGAACCCCAAGAGTGTTTGCATAGCATACAACAAAATGTCAGATGCAGCATAAACTATCCTAACATACCTTTGTGGAAAAGTCTAAAAATGTAACCAGAAGAGTCTGATGCAATTTATTTTCTGAGAATCCTCAAATTAAAGAAGAAACCTAACCTAGCCTAATATCACCTAACTGAACCTAAGCTGCTTTTGAAGAGAAAAACTGACATTGGAAATGTGAAAAAGGAAACTCATCTAATGTGATTTAAGGTGGTAACAAGAAAAGTTTTTACATGCAATTGCCTCCATAAATGTGTTGGGTTGGGTTAGGTTACATAAGTTTGAGTTTTTTCCTTTGGAGAATTTAATGAAAAATTACTGAAATTTTGAAAAGAAACATTTGTACAAAAGAGAAGTGGTCCCATTATCTTAGTCACCATCATCAACATTGTATTCCAAAGAATAATTTTTTTTAATGTTCACTGAAAAAAAACCTTTCAAGGCAAATTTACCTATGTCAGTACACTAGGAACTCACACCATGCAGTTTCAATTCAGGGTGCTTCAGTTTTGGGATTGGTGGTGGTTTTGCATCCTCACTAATCTTTATCCCTGATCACTGATCAGGCACTGATCAGTGATCAGTGCCATCCATTGAGGTTGGTGGTGAGATGCTTCAAGGTTTCCAGGTTTCTCAAATGTTTTCCTTAAAAGCAGATATGTCACAAGTCTTATGTCTGAGTGTTTTGAGGTTGATGAAGGGGCTGCCCCTTTAACCACACCCACTCACCCCAAGCACAGAGGTGCCTCTGCCACTTATGCTTCCTTCATTCACATACATATGATTTGGCTAGTTCTTTCAGGGTGCACCTGGAGTCTCAGAGGCTACATTTTACATTTGAGCTTGAAAACACTTAACTTGCAGGTATCATCTGGATCATAGTTATAACACTGACATCCAGTGAAGTGTAATAACACAGTAGCTGTCCATAGCTAACTAGTTTCACAACAAGAGTCTGTCACTTATTGACTATGACCAATCATTGGCACCATAAGTATCATTCAACAATCTGTACTACCCTGATGCTGTGGCCTCTGATGAAATTTGGCTACAAAGTTTTGTCAGTGTTGTGTAGGTTCCTAATATCCGTAGGGTGTAATCTGTAAGTAATAGTAGGATTCAGAGTGTTAAAATAATAGTTAAAATAATGGTCCACAAGGAACTAGATTCACAACAAAAGTCAGAGGGCCAAGGTTGGAACAGGAATAAGACTTGCAGCATAACAATGTTACTTCCTGTGAACTGTTGCAAGTCTGCCACTAACTGGCCATCACTGGGCGCTACATGACCAATGTAGTCGTTGCGCCCTTAAGCCCTAATAACTAACTAACTGGCCATCACCAATCATTGCCACCATAAGGATGACTGAGCAATCGGTAGCAACCTAATGCTGTGTCCAGTGAAGAAAATCGTCTCAAAATTTTTGTTAGTGCTTTGTAGGTTCACAGTGTCTGTAGGGCATAATCTTTAGGTAATAGTAGGATACATAGCGATACAATAATGGTTTTTTGTAGGTGTGAGAGGTCAAAACGTGCAGAGTAGGATGTTGAGATTTGTCATGGAATTAGTGTCATTAAAATGCCTTCGTGTCTTTCAGACTCAAATTTGAGACCATGGCATACTCACTCAGCCAAGCACAAACCTCAATGCAACAGTTTGCCTTAGCTGTATACCCATCAAGTGAGCAAATAACTTTCAATTTTCCAGCATATCCTCCAGGATCACCCTGAGCATGGACCCATTATTGCTGTCATCTGTCTGGTCTACTGTCAACTTGGAGTTCCATGAAGCTACATCAGATGGCAGTGGGGACGCGGCGGCCCAGCCAGTCCCGTGGACCGCCTTTCAGCGACTTCGTCTGAAGATCAGACGCTGTGACGATGAAATGGTGAGCTGATCACATGAAGTCCAAATGTGGTTATGCTGCCTCCAGATAAGTGTGGGCGAGTGATGGCAAAGCCAGAGCTACCTGCTCTGCTGCAGTGTGTCTGGTACAAGAGTGGACCTGAGCAAGCAGGCTCAGCTTGACATGAACAGCACACCTTTGACACCCTAATAAAGTGTTTGTTACATCTTTTGCTTTCCCGGAGCTTCACCGAAAATCAGATATGTCCCTTTCATTTTTTATCTTTATCCCCTTGCGTCATAGTATTTAATCTCAATATAAGATAATATCAGTCTGGTGGAGTCAGTAACCACCACCACCTAACATAATCTCGGTCTTATGGAGCTAGTAACGACCAACACATAAAGCAACACAAGTCTTGTCGATACAATAATCACCATCACCTAGTATGATCTCGGTCTTATGGAACTAGTAACGACCAACACATAAAGCAACAAAAGTCTTGTCGATCCAATAATCACCATCACATAACATAATCTCAGTCTGGTGGAGTCAATAACCAGTAATGGAACTTGGTGGAGGACAATGTGTTTTTGAGTATGACTGGCACACTGAGATTCGACTTTCCACGTCCTTTGAGCTATGCATGGCTCATCGAGCACTTGTGTAGGCATCTTATATGGTAACAGAGTTAGCTTTTGGCTGTAGCCTTATTATGAAATTGGGGAGCCAAATCATAGCTGTATGTGTTCAAGCTGTGTGTTATGAACATTGGCCCTTGTGTGTGTGATGCACATTGTCTGAATCAGAGCACATGTCTGCAGTTTATGTCCACCCCATTGTCACACCTCTATAGTACTGGTGTTGCACAAAATATTTACAAGACACCAATGTGAATTGTTTGTGTGTTTATGAAGCTTGGTCATCATGTGCATGTACATATTACCTGCATCACAACATGCGTCTGCAGTTTATGTCTACCCCTACCCCTGTATAATGTGCAAACATGGTACTCTGATATTCAGTCAAAGATTAATGTTGTATGAATGAGATTAGGTTGTCATTGGGTTCCGGGCGTAAGCATCACTCGAAATGTGTGTTTTATTGCGGAATTTCTGTCAAAGTCAGGACATCGAACCACTCCGGAATCCTGGCGTACACAAGACGTTCTCAGCCCAGCATATTCGCATTACCAGCTGGACTGCAATGCCGTTTGTAAATGGAGGCTTCAACAGAACCCTGATGACTGTGCACACCATTCTTGACGCCGGGAACCCTTCTCCCAACGCAGGTTGGGCCGGCCTCCGCTGCACTGGCATCCAATCAGCTGAAGCCGGCTGGCAGGGTGAAGGAGGAGCGGGTCTTCATTGGTCCGCATTCTCCGTCGGACGACTTCTCTCGCGTCCCAACCAATCAGGAACTCAAGTGAGCAACATTGTCAGTCTGGGGCTCGTTTTACTGTTCCATGCCGACTAGACACAAAACGTCTGCGCTGTGGTCTTGTGTACGGTTTTTTTATCTAGCTTTCTTCAATTCGATTACATTAGTGTGCATCATGCATAGAAGCCATGTAGTTGCAGGAATGGAGATCACAGATAACGATTTTGCAAGCAATTTCTGCTAAAGCTGAACCACGGCATTGTCCGCAGTAGCTTTGTCAGAAGCAGCCTCAACTAGACATACAGACATAAAAGATTAGTGCAACTATGAGCCACAAGGGCCCTTCTTGGTTGCACTCTGTACACTGAACCAGTTGCCCACCAAATCTGTCAATCAGCCCTCCCTGTAATACTGAAAAGCAAGCCCTCTATTCTTATAATGATTGTCTATGCTGTTTTTAAAGATGTTCAATGTGCTGCTACTGACGATGTTTTCTGACAGCTGGTTCCAGTGTTCCACTACCCTGTTGGTGAAGAAAGTTTGCCTTAACCTTGTTCTGCTGTGGTTAACTTTAATTTTGAATTTATGACCTCTAATTGCATCATTTCTGTTAAATTCAAACATTTCCCCAAGGTATCCCCTCTCCAGACCATTGACAAATTTAAAGACCTCGATGAGATCTCCTCTCAGCCTTCTATATCTAAGTGAAAACATATTCAATTTCTTCAATCTTCCCTCATATGCCAGGTTGCTTATGCCATTAACCATTTTTGTAGCCCTCTTTTGTACTCTCTCCAAAAGCCAACAATCTTTTTCATAGCTAGGAGACCAAGCTTGGATGCAGTATTCCAAATGTGGCCTGACGTATGCACAGTAAAGCTTCCTGATTCTAGACTTGTACTACTAGTCTTGTACTAGTCTTGTACATATGTATATATTTGATACATTTGTAGATGTATATCTCCTTATTAATCTACGGTCACCTTATATGCAGTCTGAGCTCTTGGGTATCATCTGTAACCACACTGTCTACCTATTCTTCATACATACTTCATGCTTTTGTATTCCATTGTGCACTTGTATGTTATGACTTTTTGTACGACGGAAGGCGATGGAATAGCTCATGTTGTGCATTTGGTCTAATGACGGTGACATTACGATGCAATGCAATGCCCAAAGTTCTAACAAATGATATGGGTGCTACATGACCAATTTAGTCGATGCACCTATAAGCCGTAATAACTAATTAATTCTGACAAATTACCTGGCCTGTGCCGTGATGGCAGGTGTGTGTAGTTGCAGGTGTGCACTCACGTTTGTTTTTGTTGGAGCCGGCATCGCAAACAGGTGTCATGTCTTCCTCTCGGTAGAGCGGTGGCCAGCGTTCCACTCCTGGCCTGTCATGACATAGGGTGTCCGAGTCCCTACATCAGGTCATATCTAGCATCCCAGCTTACATTGCCGGCCCGGTAGCTCAGTTGGTTAGAGCGCTGGCCTGTACTGGTCTCCCCTGTACTGGCAACACAAGGTTCGAGTCACTTCGCGCGCTCGCATTTAGCCCCCGGCCGGGAGTGTCAGTTGGCAGCTGGCCCGATAAGGCCGGGGACCAGCTACCGGGCGGCCGTGTCGGTGCATTGGCGGCACGTTAAACTTTCGGTCTAAATTCTATCATTGAACTGGAGTTCATGGATCGGGTGGTGGGGCCAGGGTTCACGCAACAAGCTTTGCTTAGCAATAGAACCCTGGTTCCTCAAGCCACCCCAACAACAATTCGAATTAAATTTATTTTTTTAAAAAATGTTTAAAAAAAGTTAGCTAACCACTTGGATTCGCGTGTTAAAAAGGCAGTGTTTACCCTGATTATCAGTAAGGCGGCTTGAATTTCTATTACCTTTTGGCAACCGTCGTATTATAGCAATGTTATTATTGTAATAACAATAGATAGCGCCAGGTCTACGCTGACTGAGCGTTCGACGCTGTTTGTAAGGATTAAATTTGTCAGTTTTTGTTGGCATATTGGCATATTGAAAACCATAATTATAAATACATAGTGCAACTTTTCAACTTTATATATGGAAGAGTCGCCATGATTCAAATAGATCCAGGTATTATTTGCAATTAATTTTCTCGAACGAAAACTATGTCCAGATTGGAGGTATAGAGAAGACAGATTGATTTGACATGCTGAGTTTGGCGGTAACCTGTAAAAAGATGTGCATTGCAATATTGCTAGTCTACAATTACATATGTATTACACTGTCAGATTAGCACAACAAAAGTATGTCATTGCAGACCGCTGCGCGAATTGTGATTTCATAATGACACATTCTCACCACTAGACAGCACAGCAAACACATGTTTGGCATCGTGCGTGCGAAAAGTTTCGAAACCACCTTTACGTCATAAGTAGTGCGCGCACTAGCGCCCTCAACGGGAAATGCGCGGGTTTTATCCAGTTTTTAGTACGACTCGAGCAAAACATGCAACCAATTCCACCCGGATAGCAACGAAGAGCTTCCAAGAAATTCCTTCGTTCAATGAACAAAAACCACTACGCTCCGCTAACCAGATAAAGAAGTTCACCTTTACCAGCCCGAAAGCGTACGAAGGTCCGTTCCTAGATTCGATGGATTCGCCGCTCTCCAGTTCCCACTCCGGCCGGAGGTATTTGAACCATCACCAATAAAAGCCATGCGTAATACATTTATTTTTGCTTCCTTGAAGAATAATGTTCTGTATCAAATGACCTGGATAAAAACGTTCATATTTATATTATAAAGCAGTCAGAAGTGATATACATAAAAGATATTAGATGGATTTTCCCCTTGGAAATTGCCTGAATGGTGCCAAAACGTTCTTAAAACCTGAGAAATTGCGCCAAAGTGACGTTCCATAGAACCAGAAATTTCACTGTTTATTACGTGAATTATATTGCTTCAGAATTTCATCAACACGCGCGAATAGTTGTGTTAATGCCACTCCGACCGCGAGGTCTCCCACTCCGGAGAAGTTCAGATTTACGTGCGTTGTTCTAATACACTGACGATCCTCTAAGCTTCATTCTGATCCAATTATTAATTTCTTCCCATAATCCTGATGATGATTAATTGAGAAAAAATCCCACGTAGTTCTGTTGGCGGTTTGCTCTAACTTATTTTTTTTTTTTTGTATTTCATAGCAATCATGGTGCGAAATGAGACCATAATTTCCGCCTGTCCGTGACGATAGTCGGTTTTACAGCGGCAATTTACACGCCCGTCTAGTCGCTTTTCTTCCTTCCAAGTCATTCCTTGCTTCAACTAAACATTCCTGACATGAACTAAAAAGTGCATCGAAATACATTTAATATTAATAAGAATTGACTTGAATAAGTTTTCTCAGCATTCTCATTTAAGAAAAGTTTCATAGTCGTGAGAATAAAAGATTTTAGACGGATTGTTTTAGTATAACTTTCCTTAAACCATTATATATCCCGAAGCACCACTTTAGACCCCCCCCCATATATCAGTCGGTGCACGAACGTCCTGCTCTTGAGGTGTGTTGTGAATATATATTAGTTGTGCGGCGTGCTACAGGATTGATGTAAGTGTAATAAGTGGCTATTGCACACCCCTACCGAAGGAGGGGACGGAATACGCCCACAACGGCAGCAATGAAATGTTGTATTGTTATATTCTAGTTACATGGGTCAACAGAAGCGGGTTGACGCACAAGACTGGCTCAACCACACGAGGTAGTCGCCACAGGTCGTCTGAAGCGGAGCTTGGGAAGTCACCAAGACATGCTCTCGTCCCGACCGAGAGTAGATATACCGGCCTGCTTGTCGGAGCTTTGCCCTGACGAGCAGTCCCCCCGCTTATACTGGAGCTACAGGTTAACCTGCTCCCACCCACTTGCCGATTGCCAAACGGATCCGTATTTGTGTCAATCCGGTCCAGTCAAAAACTCTCTCTCTCTCTCTTTATCTCTCCTATTTCTCTCTCTCTCCTCTTTCTTTCTCTCTTTTTCTTTCACTCTCCTTCCCCCTCTTTCTCTCTCTCTTCCGCTCTCTCTCTATCTCTCCCTCACACATTCTCTCCGACTCTCTGACAAACACTCTAACATTCTCTTTCTGACTCCCTCTCTCTCTCTCTCTGACTCTTTCTCTATCTCTACTGTGACACTCTCTCTTCCCTATCTCTCATTCTCACTCCCACTCACTCTCGACATCTGGACAAAAAAATTGGGATCTTGGGGGTAACTTGGGGCGACACGGAAGGTGGCATCCATTTAAAGTTGCAGATGCCTCTCGGTCTTGGCATCTTCTACCACCACGTTGGCAGCGAAGCCCAACGCAGCCTGAGAAACAAGTAATAAATTCGTTATCCAGCGTGCAATGCGATGTAGCAGTGCTGCCAAAACGCCGTTCCTAACAACTCGCAATTTCCTTCCTTTTTTCGTTCACATGTTAAGTGTAATATCAGCACCACGCCACAGCGGCGTGCCGAAGTGGCGAGGGGTGAGGGCATCGGGTGCAGTTGCTCCCCGCCTCTGGGAAGTTCTGGTGCTTCCAATGATCGCGCCTGGGTCTTGAAAAAAAATGCGCCAGGCTCCCTAGATATCCTACTGGGGCCACCAAAAATCGCATCTGGGTCCTTGAAAATGGTGTCGAGGGCCCGTAAAAGTCGCGCAGTGGCGCCTGATAATGCCCACAAAGCCGCACCGAGGCCCCTGAAAATCACATTGTGCCCCCAAAGAATCGGTCCTGGGTCCCTGAGAATGGGGCCGGGGCTAAAGAAAAAGTGGAACCGGGCCCCAGAATATATGTCTGGAGCCTCCAAAAAGTCGAGCCTAACCTCTTAAAATCTGCAACCTTAAAAGGTCCGGCCGGCGACCTCGCAAATAACGCCCAGGGCCCAAAAAGAATGCAGTGAGAATGTTCTCAGCTATCATTTCTTATTTCACTTGTCCAAGTTTTCAGAATGCAGCTTATCTTTATCAATCGTTAAACTGCGACATTTGTGCACGTGTGCGTCGTTTTTTCACACGTGACGTTGTTCGTGTTCCTTGACTTATTTCTATGTCAAATCTTGTGCTAATTTTCATAAAAACTGTGCCTTCGTATGCTTCAATCATTTCCTGATACAATAGCGCCAGAAATACGGCATAAAAAATTGTCGGAAGTGCATTTATGGCCAGTTTTCCCTTGACATATCAAACTGTGCAGTGCCAAAATCAGAAAGTCAGTTGTGAAAACATAGACCCCCTAGTTAAGCCATATTTTTTCGTGGTTGGGAGAAGTGATTGGTAAAATTATTTGGGCGGTTTCTGACCATACTCGTCGAGCGCTTTCGATGACACCGCTTTTGTATTCTCAAGAAGTTTAGTTTGGAGATCAGGGTGGGGTTGTATCAACCCCTCTCCGAGGCGGGGTATGAGGATCTGACCAGAAAGACGGGGAGGGTCAAGCTCCGCGGGGGCCGCGGCAGCTCAGTTGGTACAGCGTCGGATTCTTGATCGCAAGGTTATTGGTTCGAATCCCACAGCTGACGGCGTGGGAACCTGTTCTTCTTCTGGAATCGTGTTCGTACGTTGTCACTTCTGCACACTTCAACATACGTGGCGCCGTCTTGACCACTGGCTTTGACTCCACCCAACAACTGGCTGGACGGTGTGGAAGGAACCTGCACACCAAGCGTTTCGATGGCATCTCCAAACCGAACACTGGCGAAACAACGATACCGAGTCGGCAAAAAATAAGCATACCACTCGTCAGGCAGTGACCGTCTCTGCAATTCTTCGTGTTTAGTACACATATCGGCACACATCTGGGTGTCACTTTAAGTGAGCTTTGCTGTGCACTGGTCTCAACAGCCATACAATTACAACGAAACACCAAACAAGGATAGGTGTCAAACCAAAGTCTGGTTTAAATCATCTGTGGTTTAGTTTTGACCCCTGGTGCGTTTAGCAACATATTTGCCAATACGCTTGAACCCAAAATCTTATGTAGACTAAGATTTCCTTGCGCAGTTTTCTTTGGCCACGAATAGCACTGTGCAAACTTCAACGCGATCTGATCAACATACTTTTGATCTATTAAAAAAGTACGGATAGCTTAGACGATTGGTATCCCATCGATACGAAACACAAGTGTGACATTATACATCCGTCGGAAAGATTAAGGGCAATATTCCAGATAAAACATTTCATACACACGACCTCGTGACCAAGTGACCACTCGCAACCCCTAGCTGAGCAGACTTGAAAACAGCGGAAGTAAAAGAGAACAACATTGAGCTACAAAAGGACATAAATGCTTTCTGATCAATATCAGACATCGCGGACCGTTCTTCATCACATCACGTAACTTCGCGGATTTTTTGGAGGGGAAGCACACATGGACTTCGTGCAAATGTTCTGCCATTTGAAAACTGCCGGAGATGGAACGAAATCAAAATATGAGAGGAAAAGTGTTTGTGCTTACACAAAACAGTTCTCACTTTTAAATGAAAGACCGATAGTTTCACTTGAAAGTGTGACACCATTCCGGATAGCCGGTTATCGATACACCGTCCATAGGCTCCTGTGCTGTCGAACGACGAACTGTTCCTGAGAAGGGCCCGCGTGTATTGCATGCCATCAAACATGGCAAGCATGCCACTTTGCCTTATGTAATCAGGCATTTACATCTGCGTATTAAGTCTGGCGCAGTAGGACACCAACTCGAGCCGGTCCACATCTACTCGGTGCGTCTGAACGCACCACCAGAATCGCCAGCAATCGTTGTCACTTCTAGTCGAAACCTTCCCAAAAGCTCATGGACATCGTCTATTTACCCTCGTGATGATGATTTTCGCCAACACGGTTTCTCCATGATGCACGCCATACTAGGGAATGTTATGCCTAAGACGTCCATGTTTGCCATCTCTGTGTGGGCGCACCATACCAGATGACGTCTCAGCGGCGATAGTGGCCAGACTGCCTGCATTTCACCAACACAAACTACGAGCACAGCGGGTTCCAAACACTCAGCAGGACAGACTTCCCAATGCCCTCGCTAACCACGCTACACCCGTCTGCAATGTCCACATGTGTAGAGTCGACGGCAGGTGTCGTGTGGGTTCTCCTATCACACACTGTGTCGCACCCTCATGTGTCAGATGTCGCGTGCCTAATCCCACCCCCCGCGTCAGTAAATGTACGGTACGCGCCTCACTTCCGGAACCGCACTCCCGAGTCGGTTCTGAGGCGTCAAACCCAACGTGTTTTGCCAAGCGAAAGACGTCCCGTCCCGCATGTATCACACATTTGGGGACGCTTCCAGGCGCATTCTCATACGTTCAACCAAGATGTTCTTGGCAGCGAACGCCCTGCTGCATGTTTCACACCTCTAAGTTCTCTCTCCCGTGTGCGCTTTCATGTGTCCAGCCCAACTCTTGCTGGCGGTAGACGTCCGGACACATTCTCCACACAGTCAACGCCGCCATCTGGTGTGTGTTCTCATGTGTCGAACCCAGCTGTTCTTCGCAGCAAACGCCCTGTCGCATGTCTCACACCTGTAAGGTCCCTCCCCGGTGTGTATTCTGATATGCTTAACCTGTCCCGTCTCAGTGGGTCTTTACCCGCCACCTGAGGTTTTTCGCGGATAGCGGACGAACGGCGCGCAGCAGCGCGCCGAAATTTGGCATACCTTTTCCCTCATCAATTTGACATGATGATTCAAGATTTTTAGGTCAGGTCATCTAGGGTCAACAAGTTAGTCAAGGTCAAGTGGGGTCACCTCCAAAAAAGTTAAACCAGTCGTCACGCTTTAACGAATACAGATATTTTCATGAAATTTCAGCGTTTGCTTATCATTACGGATACAACAAAACGTACGAGTTGAATTTTTCATTTTTTCCCGTTTTTGCCAGCCAAACTCTAGTTGGCGGCAGACGTCCGGACACCTCCGCACGGTCAACGCCCTTCTCTGGTGTGTGTTCTCATGTGTCCAACCAACCTGCTCCTGGCAGTGAATACCCGGCCACATGTCTCGCACTTGTAAGGTTTCTCTCCGGTGTGCGTTCTTACATGTGCAACCAAACTCGTCCTCACAAGAAACGTCCTGCCACAAGTATCACACCTGTAAGGTCTCTCCCCGGTGTGTGTTCTCATATGCGTCATCAAGTTGCATCTGACAGTGAACGCCCGGCCGCATGTCTCACACTTGTAAGGTTTCTCTCCGGTGTGCGTTCTTACATGTGTAACCAAATTCGTCTTCATAGGAAACGTTCTGCCGCATGTCTCGCATTTGTGAAGTTTTTCTCCGGTGTGTGTTCTGATATGGTAAACCAAAGAGCTCCTCGCAGTAAACGCCCGGCCGCATATCTCACAGCTGAATGGTTTTTCTTCGGTGTGTTTCGTCATATGTCCCACCAAACTGCGCTTGGTAGCAAACGCTCGACCACATAGCTCACAGCTGAATGGTTTTTCTCCAGTGTGTGTTCTCATATGTCCCACCAAATCGAGCTTGACAGCGAACGCCCGGCCACATAGCTCACATTCATGAGGTCTCTCTCCTGTGTGGACCTTCATGTGCTCAACCAAATTGCTCTTCTTAGCAAACATTTTGCCGCATGTCTCGCATTTGTAAGGTTTCTCTCCGGAGTGTATTCTGAAATGCTTAACCAAAGTACTCTTCGCAGCAAACGACCGGCCGCATATCTCACAGCTGAATGGTTTTTCTCCGGTGTGTAATCTAATATGGTGAACCAAACCCATCCTTTTCCTAAACGTACTCTCGCATATCTCACACTTGTGAGGTTTCTCTCCGGAGTGTGTTCTAACATGCATAACCAAAGTTTGCTTCAGAGCAAACGTCCGGCCGCATATCTCACAGCTGAATGACTTTTCTCCGGTGTGTGTTCTCATATGTCTCACCAAATAACGTTTGGCAACAAACGCCCAGCCACATAACTCACATTTGTGAGGTCTCTCTACCGTGTGGACCTTCATGTGTTCAACCAAAGTGCCATTGTTAGCCCACGTCTTGCCGCATGTCTCACACTTGTGCGGTTTCTCTCCGGAGTGTGCTCTGAAATGCTTAACCAAAGCTTGCTTCCCAACAAACGCCCGGCCGCATATCTCACAGCTGAATGGGTTTTCTCCGGTGTGTGTTCTCACATGTCCAACCAAACTGCATTTGGTAGCAAACGCCCGACCACATAACTCACATTCGTGAGGTCTCCCTCCGGAGTGGTCTTCCATATGCTGAACCAAATCGCACTTGGGAGCAATAGTGACGTCACATGCCTCACAGTCAAACATGTTTTTCCCGTTTCCGGTCATGATGCACGATGTCGAGTTCAACGTCCTGGCAAAGATTACCTGGTCTGGAGATCCGCCGCCGCCGCTACCGTCGCTGTACACCGTCGTACCCGTGTGGACCTTGTGGTGCTGAAGCAGCCACTTGTGATACTCGAACGAATTGCCACACACGTCACAGCGATACGAACTCGCTGCGGGTCGATTCCTCCGTTGTGGTTGTGAAGTGTCGCTGGCGCCCAGGAAGCACTGGCTGTTGTTGCTGTAGTTGACCCTGTTGATCCTGCATTGCGGTGTAATTCTCGACGTCGTTTCTGGACTTCGACGACTCCAGATCTTCCCAGAGTTGGACGTACGCGCAGTGCCTCCTGAAACCAAAAGCATTCATGTGTACATTGGAATATTGTATCCCTTGAGAAGGCATCAGATACACACGGCTGATTCATTGATTACTTTGGCTTAGGGCGCATACACTACAACTGGTCATGTAGCGCCTATAACTCGCTTATTTCTCACCTTACCGTAGGCAGCATGAGGATTTTTGGAAGGGATAGATTAGACGGACTGTGCAGTAGATGTATATCCACATTTCGATACATCAACCTGCTGAATTATCTCCGAATTGTCACTTAAAACATCACAGTTCGACAATTTGTGGACAATTGGAGACGAGGAAAGTTGCGTGGTGCATCAGTATCAGGGGTCAGACCTCAATCCGGCAAGGAGGTGCAGACGGGTCAAAATCATCGCAATAAGTCACCAAGTTGACCAAAAACCTGGGAAGCACTGGGAGGCTCCCGGTGAGTGGTGGGAGGTTGGGAACCTTTAACTTTACCTGCATATAACGCTGTGGGATGCGTATTCACGTAGATCTTCCGTTAGTTAGTTATTACGGCTTTAGGGCGCATCGACTACATTGGTCATGTAGCGCCCATAACAATACAACTTACGTACTCGTCGATATATCACACATCCTAGCTAGTTAAGCTTGCATAATAATAGTCGACACAACGAATCGTACATAAAATAAAATATGGCAACATTCAACATTTTCAACTTGGTGCATATATTACTGAAAATGATATTTCAGCGAGGTAGTCAAATAGTCGCCCTGATCGAACAATATCCGGGTCGTTGCCTGAAACCTCGCTGAGTGACAAAGACTGAGCACCTCCAAAGTGACGTTTACGCTCCTCCTCGTAGCCGGGACAGGACAGCAAGACATGCCGCACAGATAAGCGGGCGTGACATCTGGTGCAGCATGGCACATCATCACCAGTTAGGAGGCAAGAGTGAGTGGCATATGTATGTCCAATTCTCAAGCGACATAGTGCCACCTCATCTCCCCTGATCCTACGCGAGCACGAACTCCATTTACCGAGGAGATTCTTGATCGCCTTCAACTTGTTGTCGGGTATTGCGTTCCACGAGCCCTGCCACTTTGTGAGCATAAAGTCGGAAATGGTTCGGAAGTGGGCACGGGCAGGGAGTGGTAGAGTTCGTGAGGATGGAGCTTCCGACGCGCGTTGTGCAGCAGCATCAGCTAGGTCATTTCCTGGAATGCCCACGTGACTCTGGATCCAACATACCACCAGTTTTACCTGTCTGGTACACACTGGTGAGACGAGTTAAGACGTCCCGTAAAATGTGGTTTGACGGACTGTGTGTCCTCAAAGCTAAAAGGCTACTTAAATAATTCGTGAAAATAATGTGGAGTAGATGATCTGATACTTCGATGAAACAGATAGCTTTCAGAATGGCAATAAGCTCGGAAGAATACACAGAAGACATAAAGACATAAAAGACATAAAAGATTAGTGCAACTATGAGCCACAAGGGCCCTTCTTGGTTGCACTCTGTACACTGAACCAGTTGCCCACCAAATCTGCCAATCAGCCCTCCCTGTAATACTGAAAAGCAAGCCCTCTATTCTTATAATGATTGTCTATGCTGTTTTTAAAGATGTTCAATGTGCTGCTACTGACGATGTTTTCTGACAGCTGGTTCCAGTGTTCCACTACCCTGTTGGTGAAGAAAGTTTGCCTTAACCTTGTTCTGCTGTGGTTAACTTTAATTTTGAATTTATGACCTCTAATTGCATCATTTCTGTTAAATTCAAACATTTCCCCAAGGTATCCCCTCTCCAGACCATTGACAAATTTAAAGACCTCGATGAGATCTCCTCTCAGCCTTCTATATCTAAGTGAAAACATATTCAATTTCTTCAATCTTTCCTCATATGCCAGGTTGCTTATGCCATTAACCATTTTTTTAGCCCTCTTTGTACTCTCTCTAAAAGCCAACAATCTTTTTCATAGCTAGGAGACCAAGCTTGATGCAGTATTCCAAATGTGGCCTGACGTATGCACAGGCAACATTCCTGATCACTTCCTCACTTCTGTATGATACATTCCTATTTATTGCCCCGAGCATTCTCAGTGCCTTCTTCCTGGCTTCCTTGGTCTGTTCTGATGCCCCCAGTTTTGTGTTTAGAATAACACCTAAATCCTTCTCCTGTTGAGTCACTGATAGCCCTTGGCCACCCATCAAGTATGGAGCCTTCATATGCTGCTTACCTACATGCATGATTTTGCACTTATCAAAGTTAAATTTCATTTGCCATTCTTCGGACCACTTCACAAGTTCGTCTAAGTCTTTTTGCAGCGAGATATGCTCATCCTGACCTGTTATTGCCCTAAAGACCTTCAAATCATCCGCAAATTTCAAAACTTTACTGCTTAGGCCACTTTCAATGTTATTTACAAATATAATGAACAGTAATGGCCCTAGTACTGACCCCTGGGGGACTCCACTAAGAACATTTTGCCATGATGACTTTGTACCATTTAGCATCACTCTTTGCTGTCTATCTGAAAGCCACAACTCTATCCATTTTAAGATGCTACCTGCAATACCATGGGACTGAAGCTGTATCATTAACCGTTTATGGGGTACCTTGTCAAAGGCCTTACTAAAGTCAAGATATGCTACATCAACCTGATTTCCCTGATCAAATTGTTCTGTGGCGAAGTTCAAAAAGTCCAAGAGGTTTGTGAGACACGATCGTCCTTTTCTAAACCCATGTTGAGTATCTTGAATCAATCTGCTACCTTCCAGATAACTAACTATTCTATCCTTGATAATTGATTCGAGTACCTTGCAGACTAGGGATGTGAGACTGATTGGCCTATAGTTTTCAACTTTCCCTCTTTCTCCTTTCTTGAAAATAGGAACTACATTTGCCCTTTTCCAATCGGTTGGAATTTCATTATGTGAAACTGATCTACAAAATATTATACTAAGTGGAAATGCCAGTTCCTTTTCAGTTTCCCGCAACACCCTAGCATAAATTTCATCATGTCCTGCTGCCTTATTTGGCTTTATTTTCCTGATATGATTGTAACCAACATCACTATCAATGAAATCAACATCATTTGTCAGATCCCATGTCACCGAACTATGGTGTACGGTCGGCAGATTGGTCATATCTTCCAATGTAAACACTGATTTGAACTGCTTGCTCAGCTCCTCAACCATCTCACTATCCTCACCCAATGTAGTCCCGTTTACTTCCAGTGGACCAATTGTGCTAGAAACTTTACTCAGCTGGTAGAAGCTAAAGAACTTTTTACTGTCCCCATTACAGTTTCTAGCTAAATCCAGTTCTTTTGCTCGCTTTGCTGCTCTGGTTTTTTGCTTCACAGTGTCTCTAGCTTTTCGAAACTTTAGATTAACGACATTTGAGGCTTTAAAAACTCTAAATGCAGTTTTCTTAGCCTTAATATCTGGTGTAAGCCATGCTGGCTTTCCTACCCTTCTTTGCGTCTTTGCTTTGGGGGACATGTCTAATCCGAGTTTCCTTCAAGTAAGATTTGAACTTTTCCCACATTTCACAGGCATTTAAATTGGAGAATTCTTCTTCCCATCTGATGGCACTTAAAGCGGCTCTCATGCCGTTAAAGTCTGCTCTGTTGAAATTTGGAACCTTTACCAAATTATCCTTGATAATTTCCCCCTACATGTGCCTTGAATCTAACTATGTTATGGTCACTTTTTCCCAGAGTTTCGCCTACAGTCAAGAAGCATGTGCTGGAAGGGAAAAGCTTCTCACCACAGTACCTGTAATAAAAGCGCTGCCTACGCCGGTCTCAGTTCTGGATCCATCGGTGTATGTTGGAACAAATCCAGTGTAACACTCAATGTGCTCCATGGCAATTGCTCTGAATTCATGTGGTGTAATATCGGATTTCTTTGTGTAGGCGACGGATGTGTCGACTTCCGGTGTGATCAGTTCCCAGGGAGGCGTTCAAATGTGCTCAGTCCGTCGAACACCCTGGAGCCGGACACCGTTCTCAGAAAAGTCGTTTCATCCTCACTCCGTAGGTTCGTTTGAGAACAGTGTTACCATCCGGTGGGAAAATACATGGGGGTATGCAGGGTGGTCCGGATATTGCCGTAGCCTGCAAGCATATCGCATGCCAAGCTGTTCACGCCGCAGAGAGAGTGGAAGCTCGTGAACTTCCGCAAGGAGACTCCCCGTTGGAGAGGTACGAAATGCTCCCGTGATGATACGAAGGGCAGAGTGGTGGACTGCATCTAATGTGCGTTTATTCATCAAACAAACTCCGCCATAAATAAAAACACGCGTAGTCGAGCTTTGATCGAACAAGTGATCGGTATAACAGAAGCAGCGATGAGCGGTCTGCTCCATAGGTCGCACGAGTCACACATTTTAAGATATTCAAAGTAGTTGCACACCTAGCTCGTAGCGTTTTAAGATGTTGTCGGTATGTCAAGCGTGAATCAAATTCCACCCCCAGAAATCTCACTACCGGTTGCGCCGGTATCACCTGTTCGTACAGCATGATTTTCGTGTTGGGACATACACGGCGGCGACAGAAGTGTATTGCAACAGTCTTCGCTGTAGAGAAGCGGAACCCATTCATGTTCCCCCATTTCTCCAAACACCTGACTGCTAACTGTAGCTGTCGCTCCATCGGCGATATACGTGAGGCGGATGACCATATGGCGAAATCATTAACATACAAAGATTGCCCAACGGACGCAGGAAGCGAGTCCCCAATGTCATTGATCATTACCCCGAAAAGGGTCACAGTTAAGATACTCCCCTGTGGAACTCCGTTCTCTTGGGTAAACCAATCAGACAGGCAGTTGCCGACTCGTACACGAAAACAGCGATGTGCTATGAAGTTTTGTACAAAGGTGCCAAGTTGTCCTCGGATTCTATGTTTGTAGATATTCATTAGGATTCCCCTGCGCCACGTGGTGTCATAGGCCCTTTCGATGTCAAAGCACATAGCGCCTAGATGTCGCTTCCTCTTAAAAAGCGAGGCGTACTTCGGTGTCCAGTGTTAAAATATGGTCAACGGTACTCCTGTTTTTGGGAAACCCGCACTGCGTATTTGCGAGGATGTCATGTTTTTCTAAAACCAGGAGAGGCGTCCATTCACGAGTTTCTCAATAAGCTTACCTAATGCAGACGACAGAGATATTGGGCGATAATCTAGCGGATCCCGCCGCGTTTCCCATATTTCAAGAGTGGGACAACAGTAGCTTGGCTCCACGATGGAGGGTACTCGCCATTCGTCCATATGTGGTTAAAAAGTACGCAAAAGCTCCGCGACCACAGAGGCAGGCAGGTGCTTCAGCAGCTCATTGTGCACTTGATCAGGTCCTTCGGCAACACTACGCAGCGAGTTAATCGCTGATTCCATCTCAGCCTGGGTAAAACAGATGTTGTACGATAGGTGCTCGGGAGTGGAGAAGTCCATCGAAGTTGATTCACAGCGGTCTTTATAACGCATAAATTGTGCGTCTCCGTTGCCGGCGCGGTTAATGTCTGCCAGCTCACGTCCAATCTCGTTGGCCCCATCAATCGGGCGAAGGACCTCACGGCTACCGACGGTCAACGTGGGAAGCGGGCCTGCACTGAATCGTCCAGAGATACGCTTGATGCGAGACCAAATTAATGAGGCTGGCGAAGATCGATTGAGTGAACCAACATACTCAAGCCACGAAACACGCTTGGCTTCCCGCATAGTGCGCCGGGCGAGGGCCCGAGCACGCCTAAACTGTATTAAGTTGACAGTGGTGCTGTTACGATTGAAGGCACGAAACGCACGTCTTCGAGCACGAATAGCGTCACGGCAATCTTCCGTCCACCACGGCACAGGGGTACGTCTAGGAAATCCAGAGGTCCTGGGAATACTTGAGGTGGCGCATTCCAAGAGAAGTGCAGTGAATTCGGTCACTGGTAGTGGCGGAAACCTTGGTTCGGAGCGGAAAGCAGCTTGAGCTTTCTCTTGAAATCTACTCCAGTCCGCTTTTTTAAAATTCCACCGCTGCGGGCGCGGGCCTAAAACTGAGCCGTCCAGATAACTTAACCAGATTGGGAAGTGGTCGCTCTCCAGTGGATCGGAGTCCACCGTCCACTCGAGGCACTCAGTTAGCTGCGGGCTGGCCAGGCTGAGGTCCAAGGTGGAAGTTGTTCCCAAGGGCGTGGAAAAGTGTGTTCGTGTTCCCGTATTAATAATGCTGAGCATTTCGTTAAGGATTAAAGATTTCAGGTGGCGACCAAGGGTGTTGATATCGTCGCATCCCCATAACGTGTGGTGAGCGTTAAAATCGCCCAAAAGTAAGATCGGTCGAGGAAGTTCAGACATCAAGTTGGCGAGTTCCATGGTGGGGAACACATTCCCTGTAGGCAGATATACGGAGCACACTGTAATGAGTCTGCGCCCAAAAAGCACACGACCGGCAACCGCCTGGAGTGTAGTAAGCAAGGTTAATGGAGTGTAGTAAGCATGGGGACGCTATTATGTACCGCCAGTAGCATTCCACCATGTACCACAGCATCAGTCCCCACATCCTTCCGACATATGGAGTAACCACTCAACGACACCATATTGTTAGGCGAAAGCTTGGTCTCCTGGAGACATACCGCCACAGGGCAGTGCCGGTTTAAGACCAGCTGGAGGTCC